>PPJE01000003.1:0-373832 GCA_003707475.1 Geotrichum albidum
TTTATTTTATTTATTTTATTTATTTTATTTATTTTATTTATTTTATTTATTTTATTTATTTTATTTATTTTATTTATTTTATTTATTTTATTTATTTTATTTATTTTATTTATTTTATTTATTTTATTTATTTTATTTATTTTATTTATTTTATTTATTTTATTTATTTTATTTATTTTATTTATTTTATTTATTTTTTTTATTTTATAACTGATTCAATTGATTCAACTGTTTATTCAGTTTAACTGATTTAAATAATTCAACTGATTTAAATAATTCAACTGATTTATATAATTCAACTGATTTATATAATTCAACTGATTTATATAATTCAACTGATTTAAATAATTCAACTGATTTAAATAATTCAACTGATTTATATATTTCAACTTGTTCAACTGATTTATTTATTTAACTGATTTAACTAATTTATTCAATTCAACGATATAATTCCGTCCTCATGTTAAATAACTTTCATTTCATGATAAAATTTTTGAAAAACCTGTTATCATAGCTTCTCGAGAAAACTCTGACCAAAAAAGGGATAATACTTATCGTTAAGATACACGTCAAGATTTCACGGCCATGAGCATTGCTTAGACACTAGTGGCCCAGCCAGTTCTTCTACTGCATAGCAAAGTTAGATGGTTTGCATTGGTTTAAGGGGACTCAACAAAATTTTCTAGTTGGTCGAGCTTCAGAGCACAAAGTGCCAGAACTGGTAAAGATCAATCATGGCAGCTCATGTAAAAAGTACAATATGGTTGCAGAAACTACTCGATGCTGACAGCTAAATGCTTTGGAAGCGTTCTGGAGTCCTACCAAAGACTCCTGGAATCCTACTAAAGTTTTAGTGTTTGTGTATAGCTGCCCATCGGCATTCAGCGATCATTTTTGGTTTTCATTTAGCAAAGAGATCGTGCTTAGTTTAAAAAGTAGTAAAGAGATTTCAAATGACGATGGAGCCCATTACTTAAACCATTTATGATCCTGTTTTTAATCCAGTGGGATTTACGAGAGTTGATTAATATTGTTTATTCTGATAGTTCAGAATCTTTCTGTGAAATCTGTGAATTTTGTGAATTTCTTGAAATTGTTCTGTTCTGTGAATTCGTTCTGTTCTGTTCTGTTCTGTTCTGTTCTGTGAATTCTGTTCTGTAAATTCGTTCTGTTCTGTTTTAATCATTCGGTTCTGTTGATTCGTTCTGTTCTGTTCTGTTTTAATCATTCCGTTCTGTTAATTCGTTCCGTTCTGCTAATTCGTTTTGTTTCAATCATTCCCTTCTGTTAATTCGTTCTGTTCGATTCATTCCGTCCTGTTAATTCGTTCTGTTAATTCCTTTTTGTTCTCTCCGTTCACTCCTCTGACCTCACATGAACTCAAGAAGCAGTTTCCTACCAAATACAATCATTGAAAGTACTTTTGGTGCATTCCTTAAACAAGACCAATTATCCCTACAACAACCCCCAAAACAAAAAGTATGTACATAACCTAGTAAGGCTCTGCTAACCATCCAACAGGCCAACAAATGCTCAAGTAAAGACATGAACACTACTAAGCCGAGGAAAAAAAAAACACCGCGAGCTTGTAACCACTGCCAAAAAGGCCATTTAACGTGCGATGAAGGTATGTGTATCCTGCTACAACAGCACCATCATCTAACAATGCACCAGGACGTCCTTGTAAACGATGTATAAAAAAAGGTTGCGAGTTAACGTGTAAAGATGGAGTGCGGAAACCAGCAAAAACACTGCTAAAGCTCTCAGCCAGCTCAGCAACAACCATTCCAGCTGGCTACTCCCAGCTGCTGAACCAGACACATAATAACAATCAGCTATGGGCACTGCAAGAATCACTTTCATTCAACCCAATGATGTTACCAACCCCAGTAGACCCTCCAGACGTATATGTTGATCAAAAAACGCTTGAATTTGAGGTTTACAACGGCTACCACGATAAATATCGAGATTTGCTTTATTGCGATAGCAGTAGCGACAGTTCTTCAGCAGTAACATATGAAGGTAATTCAGCGTACGACAAGACCAGTTCAACGTACGAAGGTAATTCAACGTACGAAGGTAATTCGACGTACGACAAGACCAATTCAACATACGACAAGACCAATTCAGCATACGGCAAGACCAATTCAACATACGACAAGACCAATTCTTACCACAGGACTTACCACAGGACTTACCACAGACCCAATTCTTCATACAGATCCGCAAACGACTCACCCAATTCAACACACGACAAACCCAATTCGGCATACGACAGATCCAATTCAACAACTTCAACATACGAAAGAACCAATTCGACAGATGAATCTAGTGCAAACACTCCATCAACTCCCTCACAAACGTCATTATACATTTCAACCAACTACCATAAACCGCCCTCGTTTTCAACACCCCACGAACTGTACAACAGCGTTAGATCGTCTTACGACTATTCTTCAAGTGAAGCCTATCTATTGTGCTACCTGGGATCTCAAATCCCCGATACACAACTCTTAACTATAGCCAAATCGGTGTTTCAATATCCGCCTCCATCGATTCCCCAGCCCGTCACTCCTGAAGATCTCGTATTCACGGAGCAAATATTTCAGCGCCTTCTTTTATTTCATGAGTCTCAGTACGCACATATTGCTACACCAACCGTCATTTGGCGACGTACAGGAGAAATTGTATCAGCAAATCACCACTTTCTACAACTAACTGGCTGGTCACTGTTTCAGCTGCTGCAGCAAACAATGACGCATTCAAAACTCATTATTGAATTGTTTGATTCTGAGTCTATCAAAGCTTACGTTCATACCTTTGCTCAAATCTCTTTTAATAATATTCATGATGTCTTGGCCCATGGATGTTGTTTACAATCGCCCTCAGGTTCAAAGATTAGTACTGTTTGTACTCTTACTGTTAAGCGTGATATATTCAATTCTCCCTTGATGATAATAGGTACATTTTTGTGTGGGTGAGTGGGTGATTGTGTAAGTGATTATGCAGTAGTCATGTTTACTGTGTTGATTTGTCATGTTAATTGTGTTAATTTGTCACGTTAATTGTGTTGATTTGTCATGTTAATTGTGTTAATTTGTCATGTTAATTGTGTTGATATGTCATGTTAATTTGTCATGTTAATTGTGTTGATGTGTCATGTTGATTATGTCATGTTCTAAATGTTGATATGTCATCAAAATGCTGATATGTCATCAAAATGCTGATATGTCATGTTTATCATGTAATCACGTCAGTTATGATCATGTCAATGTAATTGCTACCTTAATAATCACATAAGGCCATCTCTTCAGTCGTGTAATTACCTAAAAATTACTTAATAGGGCTAAACCCTAATAACATCACTTCTTATCCTAAAATTAATCCTGCTCTCAATTTAATCCCATTTTTTATCCCACAAACTTTACAAATCTCATTACATAATGTCTTGGTAAGCAAAAGAATTTTTTCAATGAAAAATTTTTCCCTTTGATGGTTTCCCGAAACCTTTCCTCCCCTTTACCAGCTTGACGACTTCATTGAATCTACAGTAAAAATGGCTCAAAGAGTTACCTACAGAAGAAGAAATCCATGTAAGTGAATCACCAAAGCTCAATCAATTGAAGCTAACTTTTACAGACAACACCAGATCTAACAAGGTCAAGATCGTCAAGACTCCTGGTGGAAGTCTTAGATACCTCCATGTTAAGAAGAACGGTTCTCGTCCCAAGTGTGGTGACACTGGCGTTCCACTTCCAGGTGTTGCTGCTTTGAGACCCAGACAGTATGCCAACATCTCCAAGACCAAGAAGACCGTTAACCGTGCTTACGGTGGTTCCATTTCTGCCAATTCTGTTAGAGACAAGATTGTTCGTGCTTTCCTTGTTGAGGAGCAAAAGGTTGTTAAGAGAGTTCTTAAGGAATCTGCTGAAAAGTCAAAGTCTGAGGAAAAGCCCAAGAAGAAGGGTTCTAAGAAGTAGATTTAATCTAATGTTTTTTTTCACATTATTATAATTTAACATTGTTATTTATTTTTTGATGGTGGTCACGTGATGTTTTGTAATTGCACAAGAAATTTTACATGTGATCTCACACGACTTTGTGCAACTTTACGTAATTTATGACTCAAAATACATCAAGTGACTTAAACGTGACTTTTGTGTAAAACTCATGTAGTCTCACATGACATGCTGTTTACATAATTTACACATGACCTCACATGACGTGCTCTTCACACTAAATTTCTTCCCTCACACCTCGCTCCTTATATAATCCTTACATAACACTCACATGACACACCTTGCACCCCACATGGCGGATGAATACACCCATACAATACACTCACGTACGGTACCGGGATTCAAAGAATTGGCCAATGAAAACGAGATTTAATCATGTTGGTATGAATTTTCTGGGGTTAAACCCGACAGTGTCCCGACGGGATCAATGGTTCCAGACCAAAAGTGTGTTTTAATTCGCCAATTTTTTTTCTTTTTAGATGCCTCAATTTTTTCTCACTAGTTTACTTCCTCCTTCTTTTAATTTTTTGGTGCTATTTTACATTTAAATTTTAACAGCCAAAATGCTCAGGAACATCACTCAAAAGTCATTAAAATGCAGCTCGAGATTAGCAGCTGTTGCTGCTTCTCGTTCAGTTGCTCCACGATATATTTCAACCATTCGTGTTGCTAGTAAACGACAAAACTCTGTTCGGTATGTTTGATTGTCAAGTTTTTGTTATGAAAACTAACGATTTTAGACCTTCAATGGCTATTAATTCTCGCATTCAAATCAGAAATTATGGTAAGTGGTGGTAGTGTTTAAAATTTACAATCTTTACACACTTGCTAACGTAACTTAGCTGAAATCGTTAAAGTGCCTGATATGGCTGAATCCATCACTGAAGGTACCTTAAAAAGCTTTGAAAAAGGTATGTATCATCTAAGTCTCGTCGTAAAACTCCTTACAAACCATATTTAGAGGTCGGTGATTTCGTTGAAATCAATGAAGAAGTAGCTACTATTGAAACTGATAAAATTGACGTCTCTGTAAACGCCCCTTTCGCTGGTACCATTACTGAACTCCTCGCATCCCCTGAAGATACCGTCGAAGTAGGTCAACCTCTGTTCAAATTAGAACCTGGTGAAGGTGGTGCCAAAGAACAAAAAAAAGAAGAACCTAAAAAGGAAGAACCCAAAAAAGAAGAACCTAAAACGGAAGAGCCTAAAAAAGAAGAACCTAAAAAGGAAGAGCCCAAAAAGGAGGAACCTAAAAAGGAAGAACCTAAAAAGGCTGCTCCCCCTAAAAAGGCCCCCGCTCCCGCTGCTGAGTCTCAACCCCAGGCTGGCTCAAGAGGTGAAACCCGCGTAAAAATGAACCGTATGAGACTCCGTATCGCTGAACGTCTTAAGGAATCTCAAAATACCGCTGCGTCATTAACCACTTTCAACGAAGTCGACATGTCCAGTCTTATGGAAATGAGAAAACTCTACAAGGACGAAATCCTTAAAAAGACCGGTACTAAGTTTGGTTTCATGGGTGTTTTTGCAAAGGCCGCTACTTTGGCCATGAAGGACATTCCTGCCGTAAATGCTGCTATCGAAGGCCCTAACGGTGGTGATACCATTGTCTACAAGGATTACGTTGATATTTCTGTCGCTGTTGCAACTCCTAAGGGTCTTGTTACTCCCGTTGTTCGTAATGCTGAATCTCTTGATGTTCTTGGTGTTGAGAAATCCATTTCTGAGCTTGGTCTTAAGGCTCGTGATGGTAAGCTCACTTTGGAAGACATGGCTGGTGGTACTTTTACCATCTCCAATGGTGGTGTGTTTGGATCTCTTTACGGAACTCCTATTATTAATATGCCTCAAACTGCCGTTTTAGGTTTACATGGTGTTAAGGAAAGAGCTGTTGTTGTTAATGGTCAAGTTGTTTCCAGACCAATGATGTACTTGGCTCTTACTTATGATCACAGACTTTTGGATGGTAGAGAAGCTGTTACTTTCTTAAAGACCATTAAGGAACTCATTGAAGATCCCAGAAAGATGCTTTTGCTCTAGATTAGCAAAACAGATATCATAAATTCCATATAACAATGGATAAATTCATTTAATTAATACATGAGACATAACAGGGCAAAATTTAAGTATTTATACTGGATCATTTTAGATTATTTAAAACTGGAGATGAGTATTTTACTTGGAGATTATTTTATACTGGAAATGGGTATTTTACTTGGAGATTATTTTATACTGGAAATGAGTATTTTACTTGGAGATAAGTATTTTACTTGGAAATGAGTATTTTACTTGGAAATTTGAATATTCTATATTTGAAAATTCAAGTATTCTGTACTACGCAAATTCAAGTATTCTATATTTGAAAATTCAAAAATTCTATACTACGCTAATTCAAATTCAAACATATTCTTTACCATTCAAGAATATTCATTTTTTATCCAAAATATATATTCTAATTTATATATACAAATCATTAGTACGCAATCTTTTTGAGCTCGCCTTTGTACTCGCTTTCAGAAATAACTCCAAATTTAATCAAATCAGCCCAAAAAACTTGTGACTTTTGCGTCGCATAGGCCAAATAGTCAAATGCTTCAGGCTCATCTTCAACATTCTCTTCATCTTCATCACTACTACTATTTCCATTGCCTGCTGTCGTCTTAACTACCTTGTATTGATCTACTAATGATGTAGAAGAATGTCTTTGTATATAGAGATTTTGTTGAGTCTCTTGTTCTTTTGGATCTTCTTTAACGTCATCAGACTGAACTATCCCCCAAATTAACCAGTAAACATTAACAGCTGCCCGCCAATACTGAGCCTGTTCCAGTAATGTCGCTGTCTCATTGGCAATTTTTTCGTCGTCAAAATCAGCAGATCCATGCTCAACGTATCCTTGAATTAAATTAATCTGTTCGTCTCTAGTTGGATACTTTTCGTTATGAATTAAATGAGGTTGTTTCTCATCATGATAATCAGACATCCATTCACAGAAATGATTCGAAATGTCAAATGCACGTGGGTTAGCGCCAGAATATTCAAAGTCAATGACTACAATCTGTCTATGCTCGTTCTGTGGTCGTAATAATGGTGATCCTGGAGGAGGGAGCACTCTAAGAAGATTGCCATATTGCGTGTCATTATGTGCAAATACCAATTCTTCCTTGATTAAATCATCAGTTAAATTGAGCTTTTCATATAACCACTTTTTATATTTTTGAATAATATCAAAAAAATCTTCAAACTTTTCCACGCCTAAAACCCGTTTAACAACATCTTTTTCTCGTGTAGCTGCAACAATTTCCAACTTTTCCTTCGCAGCATCGGCCCACCGATTGATGTTCAGCCAAACCAAAGGTCCCAATTTTCTTTCCTCAGGTAATAGTGGTATTCCATCGTGCAGCTCTCTCATTCTCTTTGCAATTTGTGCAGAAACTTCAGGAACTCTGAGGTCTTCTTTCGTTAAAGCAGTTGCGTTTAAAAATTGTTCAAACCGACCATTTGTAAATGTACCAAGAAGCTTGGGCCCAATTTTTCTCAAAGACAATCGACTCAAAACCGCCAGTTCAGCATCTCTGTCAATCAATGATTGTGGACCATACACCCTCAATAAAACCTTTTGAGGAACTTTAAAATGATAGTTTTTCTTAAGTGAACTTAAATGAACGCCAGTTACCTGATCAACACCTCCAATAACATTAGCTGTATGAGCAGCTTTGATCAAATCCTTCAAATATGAAGGAGGTTCCACACAGTATACAGCATTGGTAAGAGCTCCAGATATTCTTGAAATGCTAATGTCTTTGGCCATGGTAGCAAAGTCAACTGCCCTCCATTTTGGAATTTTCAGTAAATGAATCAGTTTCAAAACATCCTGTTTGAAGTAATCAGTGTGTACTCTATTGTCCAAATAAGAATTGACATGTTTAACATCGGGCTCCTCTTCACCCCCAGAAGATGTTTGCTGCTCAGAAGTAGATCCAACAGCTGGAGGTCCTAAATTGAACTTTCCGCCTTTCTGCAAAGATGCCCGTCTGGCAATGCTTGGTCTAGACGGATTTTTCATACTAACTATCGTTAAACCTACACAATCTAAACTACAATATGTATCACTTAATATTATAGTCGGTATAATCTTAAATGAATTAAATTTGGAGCAGATTGGCAAGTATTTATACAGATTGTCAAATTTCACTGATTATGCAACTACCTGCATGTCGCGTGACTTTGACAGGAAAAAATAACATAATATCAGTACCAAATATTAGGTCATTCCTATCACATGCGACAAAGAATGGTCTTGAGTAGTGCGGCGAACAGAATTTTGGTTGGGGAAACACAACAGAACTTAGCAAAATCCTGGGTCGGTTCCGCCCGTTGCAAGTGTCCCGGCGGGTCCCCCCACAAGATTAAACGGCCGTTCTCAGATGGTGTGGCTGAGTGTCTGCTTTAGGCAAAGCTCTCTCTGATCACATGATTTTAGTAAAAGCCGTTTGTGGCGGGAGCAGAGTCAAAACGCGGGCAGAACCCGTCGGAGCTTTGGCCAAAGTTTTGCAAACAGCGCAAGTGGCTTTCATCTAGTAAGAAGCGTATTTAGACACGTTACGCGACAGTATACGCGTCAATTTGTAGTGAAACATTGTGATTGGTCAATCTCGCGTTACAGTCCTGATTGGGAAATAAGTAAACAATGAGAAAATAAACAGCGCCAAAAACTTTTCCTCCCTTCTTTTCTTTCTTCACTCTTACGAAGGCTAAATCTCTTGCATATACTATTTGTAGCTAACATGTCGTGCCCAAGAACACCGCCTAGGAAGATCACCTCGAAAAGCTTTTTGATCACTCCTCCAACACCGAGATTCCCGCCAATTGATGAACCTGACTTTTATCTGCTTCAGAGACAACAGCAGTCTCAAACAAAGTTCCGACCGGGACTCTTGAAAAATGAAACAAAACAGAGATTGAGAACGGTTATGCCGTTAACTCCTGATCAAACTCCTATCAATAGGAAAAAGCGAAAGCTTTGGAATACCAGCCCTGGAGATGAAGCAATTGCTACTAGAAATGCATTGTTCCAGCGTGAATCATTGACAAGAGTTAAAGACGAAGGACCCGCTACTAGAAATGTGCTGTTCCAACGTGAATCTTTGACAAGAGTTAAAAGAACTAGGACAGAACTTTTGGATAACTCTCCTAGAAAGCAGCCATCACCACGAAAGAATACTACGCATTTTGAAGCTGCTCCTAAGCAATTGTTTACTTCGCCAAAGAAAACGTTGAAAAATTCCATTTTTGCATCAACCCGTTCATCGACACCTCCTAAAAGAGAGTACAATTCCATTGCAAGATCATCAATTCTACAATCAACAAGAACCACAACTGCATATTCTTCAACTTTTACTTCTTCTTGCAAACATATATCTATATCCGATACCAAACATATATCCGATTCCTGCAAACATACATATGATTCTTCTCGCAAACTTAAATCTATATCCGATTCTTCTAAACCTGCATTTTCTTTTTTAAAGTCAACAGTTTCACGACCTTCTTATATACCCGAGCCTTTGAATGATTCTTTATCACCAGCACGCAAAAAGATTACGTCTTGTAGACCTAAACTTGAAGTTTTCAAAGAACCGAAATCAACACCAATCCCTAAACGTACTAGAAATACCATCATAGATGATGAAGACCTAAACTCTTCTTATCCGTCTCTAATATCTCACCCTTACGATGATCCTGATACCAAAAACGTACCTGGAATGTGGCACAATTTCAGAGGAAAAAAGATTTTTAGACCTTATTCTAAAGGTATGGATGATCCTTTCAAAGATTATAAGCCCAGAGTTTTGTTTGGAGGTAAGAAAGACTCTAAATCTTTGGAAATGTGCACTAAACGTATAGAACCCAAAACAACCTTGAAAGAAGTATCTGTGCATGACGATAATCCATTTCTGAGTAGAATGAAGAGACCTAAAAGAGCTGCTACTCCAGAAATTGAAAGCGAAGAAGAAACTGATCGGGAATCTTAAAGTTAAGCTCGCTGAGATTAAATCGTCTCTTAGTAATTGAGAATCTTAAAGTTCATTACGCTCGCTGAAATCAAATCGTCTCTTAGAACAAGTTTAGATAGTTAAGATAGTTTTCATTATTTATTTATTTCAATTTTTTTTCAATTCCTTAAAAAATCTTCAAATAATAGAAACATCTTTAGTACCCTCATTGTTGAGGTATCCTCAATGAGAGAACTTCTCTACGGAACCTTGGTTACCCTGAAAATTGCTGATGTTTTGAAGATCCACTGTTTTGTTTACGTTGCTAGACATTAACTCAAACCATCAATCATTTTTTGGAAATTTTATTAATTTTGTTCCATGCAGTCACCTTCTACAGAATTTGAGGTCTTATTATCCACAACTGTAACTTATCAGAGGATTCCAAGCTACAGAGAAACAACTTATTTGGTCCTTCAAAATGCCATCATTCGCTGAAAGCTTTTGGTCTATCGATTATACTACTGGTAAGTCAAAAAACTCTGAGTGTTTATATGAATTTTTAAATGTTTTGATGCATTTTCAAGTGTTTTGATGCATTTTCCAGTGTTTTTTGGATTGATTTCTAACCTCTACCAGGTATCAATTCGGTGTTTGCAAAATTAAGACAAGGATGTATTGAAAACGAAGAGTTTCTGGCTATGGCTACTGCTCGTGCTGAAGCAGAGACACAGTATGGTACAAAACTGCTGGAGATAAAGCAGATTCGGGCCCCGAGAAAAGACGGTTTCGACAAAGATGAAGGAGCAACTGTTCGAAAGGCCTACGAAGGAATTATAAATGAAATGGCAGAAGAGGGAAAACATCACATACAAGTCGCGGAAAATATTAGCATAATGGTGTTGGAGCCGTATAAACAGTGGACAGATTCCCACAAAGGTAGAGTTGAGCTCAGTGCTAATTTTTTAAAATCAAAAGTAAAACTATACGAAAAAGAAGGCGATGAAGTTCAAAAAGTACAGAGGAAATATTTCAATAAATGCAGGCTCTTGGATGAAGCAAAAGAAGCAGAAGAGACAGAGAAAGCAACCAGCCGAATACTGACTGAAGAATTTGATAAAGCAAGTATTAAAGAAAGGGAAGACGATAATCCAAACAAAAAAGATAATGCAACCAAGCAACCTACTCATTTGTTACAGACTGATCCAGTATATGAAGATAGTGAAGATGACGATGAACCTATTGAATTAGCAGAAGTTATCTATTCTTCTACTCAATTAAAAGAATTGCTTCGTGATATGTTGAATGGAATCGTGATGCGACAGTTTAAAGTCCCGATTATGGGCACATACTCTAACGTGTCTACTGGTACTGACATAGTTTCCTGGTTACAAGCCAATGTTTCAAGTGGAAATATTGCTGTCGCTGAGCACTTTGGACATGATTTGATTCAACATGGGTTTCTTAGACTTATTGGACAAGTTGGTAGTAAATTTGTTAATTCTTCAACTTTCAATTATCAATGGAAAAATGCAGCTTATTCCATAGCTGGTATTCAAAAGCCTGGCTCACAAAAAGAAAATACTTTTGTTAGCCAATATATTAACAGTTATTTGAACAGTTCAAACCTCTCTACAACTCAATATCCTGATGAAACTAACATAGAAAGACTTCAAAGAGAAATTAAGGAACTGGATGAGAAATATAAAGAATCAGTCGTTATATTGGATGATGCAAGATGTGATTTAGAAGAATCTATATTTGAGCATGTCACATTTATGGAGCGATGTGAAGTTGATAGATTGAATGCTATAAAGCATGTATTTCTCGATTTTTTGGCTAGTTTATCAAACATAGTGCCTTCGATTCAAGCCTCTGTTGATAAATATCTCCTCTATCAAGAAACAGTTGTACCAGAGAGAGACATTTTGTATTTTTTGGAAACTTACAAAACAGGTGGGTTTTCTCCTCGTGTGCCTGTTTATGATAACTATTACAGTCCTGCAGAAGGTTGGACTTTTGGCATTGACTTGGAATTGAGAAGCAGAGGTGATGGTAAAACAGTTCCTCATATTGTATCTGCTATCTTGAAACATTTAGAAGATACATATCCTCTCCTTGCTGATGATGAAGCGAGACTCGCCGTTTGGACTACGCAGGCAGACTTGAAAGAAGTTCATATCTTGAGAAAAGAAATTAATAACGGTCATCCCATTCAAGATTTTACTTTGGAAAAGCATTGTTCAGAGACTGTTGCTAGTGTTCTTAAGTTATATCTGAAAGAATTGCCAACTTCAATTATCCCTTCTTCGTTTTACGATTCAATTAAAATGATTTATTCAGAGTACGGAAGCGAAAGTGATCTTCCCACAAGATTGCGACAGCTTCAAGGCACCTTTGGTCAAATGAGAGTGTCACAAATTGCCGTCATAGATGTTTTAATGAAACATTTAACAAAATTTATCGAGAAAACAAAAGCTGGATCTGAATATCAGGACAAATTAGCACAAGAAATCGGGCCTTGTATTCTAAAGCCACGAAATCAAACATCCATTTCATTGAGTGACCGACATCCTCAAAGACTTGCTCGGGATTTATTAGGAAGTCGGAGACACATTTTATCAGATTTGAAGAGACACAATTCCAATACTGATTTAGCATCCAGAAATTCGTCTTTACGCTCAATCTCGGGACGTCAATCTGCTGATTTTTCAATTTCAATCAAATCTTTCAATCCTGAAGAAAATAGTTTTTATAGAGCTCCATTGCAAAGACCTGGATCAGCTGCAGCTGGGTTAGATGCTGGTGGCCTAAAAGTTAGAGGTCCACGCAAGCAACCACCGAAAAATGCGCCTATTTTTCACAGTGAGAAGTTAAATCTGAGTACATCTACATCTGAGGATATATCTCTTGGTAATTCACCGGTGAGCCCTGGATCAGGAGGAGCGAGGCGGGGACAAGTTCTCACAGATATGTCTCCTGGTTCTGCTGGCCGTCAGTTTTACAGTTCTGTGATGCAACCAGAATTGATTGATTCAGACTCAGACGATGAACCTGCTATTACGCACGTTCAGCCTACACCGCCCCTTGATTAGAAGTTGTTTAAAAATAAATAAAATAAATAAAATACAAGAAAATCTGATAATATACATCTCATAATGAAATTTGTAATAATTGACTGTTTGAAACTCGTGTATTTTTTAAATTTCTCGGAATATAACTTTTCCATTCCTTTTTGAAAAATTTACAGTTTTCTTATTGTTCTGCGAAGTTTTGGAAATAAGTTTTAATCTTGTCTACAGTTGATATGAAGCTTCAGATGAAATTTCCTGTTAGAACCCAACACTGCAACGAATTAAATTATATGATAACAGCATGTAAACTTGATATAATCAGAAAAACTATTTTTATATTATTATCTAAAAATTCAATTCTGTTTTGTAAAATTTCCATTAAAAATTGTCACCAAAATTTGGAGAGCTACATTAGCTTTATATTTAATGTGCCCATAATTGAAAAACTGAAATCCACTTACATACAGTTTGAACGAGGCTAGATTGCTGGGTGGGATTGTAGATACTATAATACATGATTATTGGTTAATTGAGGAAACTTTTTTTCTTTAAATTAAACAAGCGTACATGGTGGATAATAATATAAAAGTTAATTATTGAGAGAATGAATGTTTTGACCAAATTATCCATAGAAATTAGGTCTTTTAAGTGGGTGGGCCTCAGTGTTGAAAACATAAGTATCAAGACTTGCAACCTCAGAATCAGCTTGCAATAAATAAGCATATTTCAATGTTTCTGCCATCCAGAAACTTTCAGCTTCGTTTCTAAAATTACTTCTACTTCCTCTATCATCGGTAACGTCACTGACTGCAGAATATCCTGTTACAACCCCATTTTCCTTCACCTCTGTAAGACGAAGAATGGATTCAAACATGGTCCAACCTTTTTCTTGCCATGATCTGTCACCGGATACACGATACATGTAAAACACTGATTCAAGAGCTTCAGGTCTGAGAAGATAAGTGGCTTGCATTCTCAAGTATGATCTCGGCATGTCGTAGTATCCATTAACTGGCCATCTAGTTCCACCTCTTCCATCTGCAACCAATTGTTCATCAGGGAAAGTTTGTGTAGTGGGAGGAAATCCTGCCAAGTCAACTCCTTCAGCTTGCAACTTGCTTTGTTCAGCTGCCTCTCTGGTACTATCTTGAGCTTGAATATTGTCAAAATCAAAATGGCAAGAACTTCCATCTGTAGGGCATCTTCTAACATGGAAATTTTCAGGCATAACACCACTTCTAGTACTATTGTAAGCCCAAACACAACCATCGGTCAATTTAGCTGCTATCTCAAGATCCTCAGGTCTATTAAATAACTTTCCACCTAACGCATAAACACCACCAATAAAACAAGCCAAGTGAGACATTTCATTGTCTTCTTGCAAAAATGTTGGTGATCTTCTAATCAAGTTACCAACAAAAAGAATATCAGGGTCACCTTCTACCAAAGGTCTAAAAACAAGATTGCTGGTAATTTTGTCGACAGAATTTGTGTAAAGAGACTTGTATTTTTGATCTCCCCCGTTAAGTAGAAGGTACTCCTTTCCGTAATATTCATAAGTACTATCCACCAAACCACCAACAGTATAGGTAAGTGGATTCTCAGCATCTAAATAAAAGTTAGGATCGAACAACTGAAATATAAAATCAAGTTAACTTACCAGTAGGAGATGCAACCAAAGCGTCTTGAGTTACACAACGCATAAGGGTATCAGCTGTAGTTCCGTCAGATTCGCTGATAACAGTGTTACCGGAATCAGAACCTGTGACATCGGAATCAGCAGAAGCGCTATCGATAGCATCAGCAGCTTGGCTTGCAATATTAGAGACAGGTACAATAGAGCTATCAGATTTGAGAGTATCAACAGAACCTTTATTGATTGCAACTTTTGCAGGAGTGCTAGCAGATACTTCTTGAGAATTTGCTATAGTACTCTTGGGGAGTGCATCAGAGGCAGAAGCGGTAGCAACATTATTTTTTTCTTTGAGAAGAGTTTTGCCGCCTGAAGTAGTGTCTTTTACACTTCCCGAGACTGGATCTACAACCTCCTTAACACTTTCAACTGGAGATTTTCCAGTTGGAACTTTATCTTTAACATTATCAGCAACAGATCCAGGGCTCAGTGGGGCTTCATCATCTTCACCGGTAAATGCGGAAGAGCTAGTATCACTAACAGTTTCTGCAGATTTCTCCAAGAACTCTTTCTTGATGTTATCAGCAAGAGCTGATTCGGGATGAACCTTGGAACCAACAACAGAACTATCTGTAGTAGAAGCAATGTCGTCTTTTAATCCAAGAGCTTTAACAGGTTTGGCGTCAAGTACACTCTCAGCATTCTGTTTGCCAGATTTTGTATCAGTCTCTTTCGTTTGCTTGACAGCCCCGCCTGCAACTTCAGCATTAGCTTGCTGTGCAGCTTTTTTGACATTTGAAATTGTGTCTTGCATTTCATCAGCATCACCCGCAAAGGCTCTCTTTTGAAGACCAGGCTTTTGACGAGTGATACGCTTGGCAGCTTCTCTAAGGGCAATATCAGATCCCTTTTTGACTCGGCCCAGAGAATTCAGATCAGTTTCATCGAAAAGGCTCCATGGATCTCTGGAGCCTTTAGTAGATCCAGTGTTTCGCTTAACATCAAGAGAAGGTTTTCTAACGGGATCTGGCTTAGAATTGGCGATCTTGGAAAGTTCATCAGCTTGATTTTTCATGTTAACAACGCGTTGTTCTTCAGTATTGGTTAGCTCCACCTCATCGCTAGCTGGAACACCAGCCGTAGTATCAAGCTTCTGTTTAACAGAGCTAGCCGTATCAGAACTTTGTGGAAGTGCCTCAAGTTTGCAACCCGAAGCATCGAATCTGGTAGGAAGTAAATAAGGAATTTCACTCTTTTGAGCAAAGCTGATGATAGCATCTGTGACCCTGTCGACTGCATCATAGTATGAGTTATTACCTGTAAGTTGAGCAAGTCGAGTAAATTCAAGAGTAAGGGAACCAACTTCTGAGTTTACAGATATAGTACTAGCACGATACTTTTTAACGTAATCTTCGTTTGTCCATAAGAAAGATACTCTAGGCATACGATTAGGAGTGTCGAATGCTCCTATAAGATTGTCACCCAACTCAATTGCCTTTTCAAGTAGAACTGGTTCTTTCGGGCTGGATAGATCGTAAGCGGCTAGTAGTCCACCCAAGTATCTAATTACTGTCTCGAAAAGTGGAATGTCCTTTCTGAAAGTTGTGGTGAAATCAATGGTTTTAACATATTCAACAGCTTCTTTGAATTCATCATCAAGACCCATGATAATTAGAGTGTCTAGGGTGTCTACCATTGTAGCAGCCCATCCAGCAAAAGGATCCAGCCCATCTTCAGTTAATGGACGCACTTCATCTCTACCCCAGGCAAATTGCTTATATTGATTCCAAGATGTTAAAAATGCTTTCTTAATGGTCTCCAAACGATCTAAACGGGTGCTTTTTTCACTTGAAGATTCAGAAGCAAAATTAGTAGCTTGAATTTTAGGTACAGTTCCATAGGCATTAGGCAATTTTTTTGTCGAGCCTACAGGGAATTTTTCAACACGAGGAAGTGGACTAACATTAGGAAGATTTGCGGGTTTACTGGAGCCAGCATTGTCTACTTTGGCGGTGGCACCGACGTTAGGAACGATTTCGTAGTTTTCACTGGAAGGGATTGCAGCAGCTTTTAAAACATTAGAGGCAGCCTTTGCTTTAAGTGAAGGGTTAACTATGTCGGAGTTTGGATTACTGCTGGATCCTAATCCTTTTGGATTTGAAGCAGCAACGGCAGCTGCAGCAGAAACATCTTTGGCGGTAGAATCCGACCCAGCCGCTTTAAGGACAGGAGGGATTCCAGCTTTGACACCGGGTCCACCGGGGACTATAGGCGGCGAACTTGAGCCAGCACTGGGCTTTTTTGGCGCCACTGCGACGATATCATCCTTAATTGTGTATTCATCGCTAGGAGTATTTGCATCTTTGAAGCCTGGTTTATCGTTTTTGTATGGGGAAGTATCTAGAGGATTCTGCTTTAGAGTAGGAACTTTATCAAGATCTACAACCACATTCTTTGGGCTGTTTTGTCTACTATGAATGCTAGTGTCCTCGAGATCTGGATCTCCATTAATGGCATTTTGGATTTGACTGTCGGGAGGCACAGGCTGATGTTTAGCTGCTCCAGCAGGTTTAGCAGGGTCGTAATCTTCGTCAGAAACTAAGGAAGATTTCACTTCGCCCAACGAAGCATGATGGAAATGATATATTAAGCCTAGAAAGACGAAAACAAAGATAAGTTGGTAACGATACTTCCGTACCTTATAAGTGAGAGGGACGGGCATGATGTATGCAATTACAGAAGAGAGAAGAAGTGATCAACTGCGTAAGCTCACTACTGAAGGCTTAGGATAATGGGACAAAAGAAGGTGAGATAGGATAAAGGAAGAAAAAAAGATACTGGGGAGAATGAAAGAAAAATACAAGTATATTAAGGACTGGTTAGCTACAGTTGTCAAACTCTGTCTCAATTGCGTTGAGGACTTTTAAACTCCAAGTTCCAGCGTATACTACGTAGAAACAGTTTAAAAGAAAATTCAGAGTTTAATGCGCTGAAATTCAATATTTCAATGGATTGAATGTGAACTTGACAGAGAAGAATGAGAGCAGTAGGAAACAAGCTTTTGAACAATGAACCTTTTTGATCTCCATTATGCGGTGGATTGATTCCAAAGAACCATTCCAACGAAAGTAGTGCACGCTGCCATGGACAGATTGACTTGATTGTTGGTGAGTAAGTTCAAGTTCCCTGATACGAGTTTGTTTGAGGAGTTGGAGATGTCTAAAGATCCTCCACCCTGCGCTTCAATGATTAGTCCATCTTTATTAACAACTGACTTTTGAAACAGGGCTCCAAGCAGCGAGTCCAGAAGACTTCCGAACAATCCGAGAAGAGTAGTGAAAACCAAGTATTTTACCTTTGAGATTAGAGAAAGTTCATAGAGGAATGGAGTGAAAACTATGGAAAGCAGTCCAATATAGCTTCCAGCGGCCAGAGCTACACCCAAACCTAGTGGAGATATACCTCCATTAGTTCCTTTTGGACAAGGACGGAGATTAGTGATCAGGATTGGTTGTGATTTAGATAAAATACCTAATTCCGAAGACCAAGTATCAGCAGTGACGGCTACATACTGAGAGATGATACCAATAATCAGAATGTTTGAGTGCCTTCCTTGGGTTATGATATCAATCAGAATCAAAATGGATGCAACCAGTGAATTTGCAAACACTTGAATATGAGTTCTAGGCCCCTCACCACCCTCTTTAATGCTAGATGAATCTGAATCTGAACCTCTACTTGCAGTCACTGTGAGTTTAGATTTGATATCTGCCTTTAACTTTGTAAATTTACTACTTGGAAGGTAAAACCCTGCTAACAAAACAAACGGGAGGTATAAACGATGACTGGTATGAATGAAGCCAGTTACCATACTAGCAAAGATTCCCAGAGGAGTGAGTGAGTTTGACTTGTAGGCCTTGTAAGCAAGTGCAAACACCAGCAAATGTGACAATTGTTTAAACGACATGATTGAGAATGTGTTTATCCAAGCTGATACCAGTTTGAGAACTTTTATTAAGCAGCAAAGAGCGTGATTAGCGATGGAGAGAGCACATTGAAAAAAAAAAAGTTGAAACAGGAAAATTCAAGGCTTTAAGTTAGTGCCTGAGTGTGCGTCCTAATGATTAGAACCAGCTGAAATCTGAAACCAACAGTGTTCAAACAGTGTTCAAACAGTGTGCAAGCTATTGTTGCATTTAGCTCAAAAAGGAACAAGAAATGAATCCCAAACTTGGAGAGATTTGAGCTCAAAAGCGAATGCGTTGGACCGAGCATGTCTCATTTAAACATGCTTTCGACCACATTCAAGGCTTTAGATTGTATTTGGGGCTTGGCCGTCAAGAAGCTTTAAATTTTATAAAGTTACGAGAGACATTCTGGATCTACTGGTAGCAATATCTTTAAGAATACTACAATTAAAAGTAATGATTTTGCAACTGAACCGATTCACAGATCTTAAAACTCTATTAATTGGTCCCTGTTCTTGGTAGCAGAAAGTTAAGAAATTTAAGACAGTATACTATGTTGTTTTATAAAACTCAAATCATTCCTGGCTACGTAGAGAGTTTAACGGAATACAAAGACAGAACACAAATGTGCCAATATATTCAACAATTAGCAGTACTTAAAATTGACTTAATTCAATATATCATGAATCTTCCCTATTTCTTAGTTGCAGGAGTTGTTGCCCTGGTAGGAGG
The DNA here is from genome assembly GCA_003707475.1 of Geotrichum albidum. NCBI lineage: Eukaryota > Fungi > Ascomycota > Dipodascomycetes > Dipodascales > Dipodascaceae > Geotrichum > Geotrichum albidum. Next base: position 19,423 of record PPJE01000003.1, read on the forward strand.
AAGAACATTTAAGCCCATTCTTTTTGAAACATAAGTTTGAGCAACAACACCAACTGAAAGTCCGAGTCCTTCTTCAACCCAGTCAATTACCCATTCACGGGGATCTGGAGCGTTGCTATTAGCATCTTCGTTACCAATAGCGGTTTGTTCAGGAGAATCTAGCCATTCAGCCCATTGTAATGGGAATGACTGAGAAACAGTTGAAAATTGAATGTTATGTTCAGGATCAGTCAAATATACAATGAATTGGAATGCATGTGGAGATGCAGAAGAAATAATGGTAGGAGCAGGAGTTGTTCCATGTGTTGGAGAAGCTTTTGTGTCATCAGAGAAAGCAGAAACAGGTTGAATGGATAGATATATATTGGAAATTCTTGAATTAGCAACAGGAAGTGAAGAAACGTTTCCTGAATCATCAACAACAGTTTCTAATTTCTCTTCACCTTCAGGAAGTTTGACCTCGCCAACGTTTACACTTCTTAGGTACTCTTCTATACTAGCAGCAGCCAATTTTTGTCCTTGTTCCAAAGTTCCTTGAAAGATACCCAGTTCTCTTCCAATGTTAGATGGTCTTCTTGTTCTTTCTTTACCTTTTTGAACAACCAAAGTCAAATCACCACCGCCTTCAACTTGATCCATGACGCGTTCAAAGACAGAGTATACAATGTTGTCAATAGCAGGATAACCCACCATATCATGAAAGACATGAATTTGGAGTTGTTCATGTCTACCAATGGGTGGAGCAATACTATCTAGTACAGAAGTAAGAGTATTTTGCAATAGTTGTCGATCAAACTTGATTTTTGATAAACTTCCTCCAATATTGTCCATATCTACATCTGGTTGGAATTCACGAACTTTTGCTTCAGCTTGTTTAACAGCATTAGCAGCTTGATCCCATAAACCTCCTTTATTTTTAGACCACCAACTGGTAATAGAGGAGATTGGATCAGGAATATGTACTTCAGGTTGAGTCTGGAGGTCCATAGACGCAATCTTTTCTTTAGGAGTTTGTGTAGGTGGTGGAGTTGCAGTTGTAGGTGTTGCAGTTGCAGTTGCAGTTGCAGTTGTAGGTGCCAACTTGGATTCGGATTGCAAATTAGCTGGTGTTGAAGGTTTTGAACTCGTTAAAGAGTCTAAAAAGCCCAAAATATCGTCATCTTTGCCATCTGCTGCTGGAATGGCTTGTCCAGTAGGAGAAGCAACATTATCAAGAGAGTCAAGAAGCTTCAAGACGTCTTCAGCAGACTGGTTATCAGATATTGATTCTTTGCTTGACATTGTACTGGGTGATTGTTAAGAGAAAAGATGGTGACTTGTTTTCTTTTTTTGAGTTTCTACGACTTTAGGTTCCTAGCAACACTTTAATTTATATTAATAGCAGAATACGTAATTTGTCTAATAGAAAGTGGTAGGTCTTTGGGCAGAGAAGATAGCCTTTGACTTTTGAATGCGGTGAGGAAGAGGGAACTTAAGACCCTTAACGGTCAATTGCTTAATGTATTGACGCTTAACATCCTCAGTCTTTTCAAGCTCAACAACCTTCAAAATATGAATAGATCTAAATCTAGATCTGTGTCTGGCAGCCATATCTTGGTAAAGAGTGTCAACAGCAGCGGCACGGGAGAGCTCACGGTACTCCTTGTACATGTTGTGAGTTCCGGAACGGGAATCGTAACGGATCCAAATACCAAAGTTCTTAACTTTAGTAGGTCTCTTCTCGTGGATTTGGTTAACTGAAACAATTTCACCAGCAGCCTTCTTAACTCTTCTGAGCTTGGTCAAGAAGTACCAGAATCTTGACTTGGCAACGACAGTGTTAGGAGCAAAGATTCTCATACGGTAGAGCTTAGGCTCAGACTCGGTCTCGGTGGGGAGACGACGGCCAATAATTTGGTATTCATTGAGACGACCCACTAGATTACAAGTTAGTAAATAGGAAAGGTTTTGAGATAATGAGTGATGTGCCGGGGTCGGGTCGGGTCAGCACCCGATGTGTTAGTCGGGACCGGTGTTGATGTATGTTGATGTTTTTTTGATTAAGTCGTAAATATGAGGTTGTTGGCGGTAACTTTGGCACATCACGTATTTCTCGAAACGGGTATGAACTTGGTGATATCATTATGATACATACTCTTTTCGTTGTTGCAGGTTATGATATTGGAGCGAAGAACAATCTTGCAGAAGAATTTTGCGACTATGGATTCTTAGTACGGGTAACAATGGAGAAAAATTTCAAGTTTCCTAATTTGGATTTTGGATTTGAAATGTTAGGCATGAATATTTAGGAATGGTGAACGTGTGACTGTTTATTTAGATTAGGAGTTTGTGATATTGATTAGGATTTGTGATTAGTTAAGTTTATTTATGAGTTAGTTGAGTTTATTTGTTAATTTGTTAATTAGTTTGGTGTTGATTAGATGACAATTAGCTGTTGGCTGGATGTAAATTGAATAAATTGAATAAAATGAATAAATTGAATAAATTGACTGTTAATCAATATAAATTCAATATGTTAAACACACATTGATTATATTGAACATGATGAATATAAATTAAATAAATTAAATAAATTAAATAAATTGAATAAATTGAATAAATTGAATAAATTGAATAAATTGAATAAACTGAATAAATTGAATAAACTGAATGTATCGAATACACTGAATGTATTGAATATATCGAATTCATCAAATATATCGAATACATCAAATATATCAAATATATCAAATATATCAAATATATCAAATATATCAAATATATCAAATATATCAAATATATCAAATATATCAAATATATCAAATAAATTAATTATTTGCCCCTAAAACCCAAATTTATGTTTTTGAATTCCCCAGAATAATGAACCAAAAATCACCATAATAGAAGGTGCCACTGACCAATATGAAATATGAAGCACATTGTTATTATAGTCAGAATCAAGAGCAAGAAGTATGGTAAATGAAATCAAGGCAACAGTAACATATCCAGCTAATCGATGATACTTGTAAATCTTCTTTGCATTGCCAATAGACCCAAAAATTAAAACTGGTGTCCAATATTGTGCAACACCCACTAATAAAACCAAAATAAGAAACATATAAGTCATGATTCCAAATGTCGCATGCCAGGTTGTAACGTGGGCCGCATCGTGAATGTACTTGTTATAATAAATGAAAAAGTAGCCCCCAATGAAGGAAAAAACACTTATAGTATTTAGAATACCATGTATTTGACCTCCAACAACTTTGTGATTAGGTGAAAGAGGTGCTGGCTGAGTAACAAGCAGCGCTTGAGCCAGAAGAATAAAACCAAGTGAGTTCAATATAGGATGTCCAGCAAAATAGAAAAGGACTGTATGAGAAAACAATCCAACAAGAATACTGACAATCAAGACAAGCAGACCTACTTGAACTATCAGAGCTGCTGGCCGTGCATAAGCACTTTTAATGACTTCTTTAGCAAGTTTTTTCTTGTCATTAGCTTGTTCTTCAGCTGAACCAAGTAAAGGATTGTATTCTTCGGGCATTATGAATCAAGAATAATTTGAGTTTAAATGAATTGAAGATCAAGGTGGAAAGATGAAAGATGAAAGGTGAAAGATGAGAGATAAAAAGATGAAAGACGAAAGATGAGAGATAAAAGACGAAAGATGAGAGGTTAAAAGATGAAAGATTAAAGATGAATTGACAGTTGTATCAACAGTGTTATCAACTCGAAGAATAAAAAAATGAATTGACAGCTAAAGTTGAGGCTAATTGACAGCTAACGTTGAGACGAATTGACAGCTAACGTCGAAAGAAGATTCGACTATAAAGAATTAAAAGTATTGTCGGAGATTAGGTTTCAGTCAATGGTATCCAACTTATTTGTAAGCTGAAAGGTCATTTTCAATTGCGTAGTCCCTGAATTACCTTGCAAATTGACAGTTTGGTCCCAACCGTTTTATCATCACGTGAATTAAAACTTGGAGCAAAAAAACCGTTTTTGTCATGTGATGACACAACATGACTTTGATGCAGTTTAAAGTGTGTTACAAGTCGCAAGTCACATTCCTACCGTTTTTTGTCAATTCTATTCCAATCGTGGTGCATCAACACCACCTGTCATACTGTTGATACTGTTGATACTGTTGATACTGTTGATACTGTTGATATTGTTTAATATTAAGTACTGTTTCTTTTGTTATTTACGACATTTTATGGTCAATAACAACTCCACTACTAATAATAACACCAATACCAACTCCACCACTAATATTAACAACAATACCAACTCCACTACTAATAACACCATTACTATTAACACCAACACCAACATCAACACCAACACCAACACCAACACCAACACCAACACCAACACCAACACCAACACCAACACCAACACCAACACCAACACCAACTCCAAGACTAAACACCAATCTACTTTGGAATTACCAACACCAACTCCAAGACTAAACACCAATCTACTTTGGAATTACCAACACCAACTCCAAGACTAAACACCAATCTACTTTGGAATTACCAACACCAACTCCAAGACTAAACACCAATCTACTTTGGAATTACCAATAGCTGGAAAGTTATTGACCGATCACAGTACATCACCTATTTGAAACTCTGTTTTTATTATTACTTGCCATTCCATGTTACTCTGCAAGAGTTGACCAATAGACACACTTTCCAACAAAGCTCTAGAATATGACAAAACTTGAACCGATAGATATCAACTCTAAATACAACACTCAACTTAATAATGGTCTAGAAGATCTTGATTCTTGGGCTACTGTTGTTAATCATGCTTGGACTCATGTTAAAAGTAAGGATCCTGAAAACACTTCTGATTCTATACCTGTCGGTAGATTACTGGAATTGGTTGACGTTTTAGAAGATTTGCTATCCCTTCCACCTGGAGGAATATTGGATGCTTCAGCAAGAGATGCTGCTACAAAATTCGTCGAAGCTGATGGGTCAGCAACTATCACGCAACAGGATTTTGAATCTCTTTTGGTAGCTCTATCAGGTGGAGCATTCTCTACTGCCAACATTGCAGAAATTAACATTAATGATCCTTATGCTCAGCACCTGGCTGAACGGGAAATTGAACAATTGTACAATGGAAACCATCCTGAAGGCCAACATGCCAAAAGATATGAGTTAGACGCGGCTTCTCATATGGGCAATGACTTGGACTATATGAAAATCAACCCTGATGAAATCCCTTTGCATACTTCAACCCCTCTGCATCCAAAATATTCAACTTATTCAGAAGAATCAAAAAAACCATCTAGGCTCGCGTTTAGACGGAAACCTAATCGATTGGCAAGCGCAGCTAAATTAAATGAAACAAATGAAAATGCTTACAGTGACCTGGCACCCCTAGATTCTGATTATCCTTGGAAAATCCCTAAATCACCAAAGAAATCCAACCCAAAAGACAGGAGATTGATTGATAAACAAGAAGAACAGTTGAAAAATTACGAACACGACATGTCGTTACTGAGTGATGAAAATGATAATCTTAGAGCCAAAGTCTCTTTATTTGAAAAAAAAGTGAGAGAATCTCAGGAGAACGAACGGCGTAGAAACAAACTTCTTGAAGAAATGGAGCATAAATTAGAAATAGCTAGCAGCGAGTTACATGAGCGAAGAGTGCTACACAGTGAAGAAATGAAAAAATTGAAAGATCAGTATGCTCGCAAACAAGAATTTAAATCTCGAAGCAACACTCAAAATGAAGAGTTACTTGGTCCACCTCCTTTTCCTTCTCATAATGGAATTCAATCCGAAGACTGGAATGACATCAGTAATAAATTGCATAAATTAGAAGAAACTAAGCAAACTTACCAGGAGATATTGCGATCAATGGAAACTGAACGTTCAGAATTCATAAAGACCATTGAGGATCTTAAGAACCAAATATCTCTGATGCAAGATGAAATTCACCTTTTGAAAACTACGCAACATGATGTTACATTTCAAAAACCTTTAGATGATATGGAAAATATTACTTCTATTGCACCAAATTATATTTTTCAAAAATTATTACCAGCGCTGGCTGAGCAGAAACAATATATTAAAGAAATGACCGATTTCAAAGGTGACGCATTAACACAAACCGCCAGAGTAGATTTACCAATACTTTTCAAAGAACATTGGCACTTTTTTATCGCAATCGCATTATTTATTTGCTTGATTGGAGTGTGTATATCTGCATTTCTCAATGGCACGAGTCGGTTAGATCAAACTCTAGACATGGCCTGGTGGCAGAAACTGGGACCAACAATTGAATCATTTGGAGCAAAAATCGATGGATGGGTGAGTCCAAAAACTGATTACATTCCCAGTTGATATCTTTACTTGTAATTGTAAACTCTATAATAATTTTATTTCATACGTGCATTCTAGATATATGGCAAGAAATAAATTTCGACCAATTCCTTGCAAAAGTCGTCAATATAGAAAGTTCGTAGATACATTTTCACCATTTTTTTCAATCAAGTTGTCATGAGCTCAGTTTAAAATAATGAAAGTTTGTTGATAATAAGAAAAACCGCATAAACTCAAAATAATCATTACCATTATATTATTTATTAATCAATACAATATCTATCATGTTCGTTGAAGTGTACACATTACATCGTCATCTGGAGCGTAAATCCACTCCAGAGTGTCTTTAAAAATTTGTTTAGAGATATCCATCTCTATCACATACTCCGCTTCCCTCATTTTATTTTCAAATTGCTCACACCCTTCAATTAAGGGCGAGTATCCATAATTTAGCTGCCGAAACCGTTTAAACCGGACTAGAGGTGTCATATCCGTAATTAGAGGACAATTTTTCAACTCTAAAACTGAGAGTGACCTCGTTGTATATCCCAATATGCGAGGAATTGAATTGTTTGTCAAAAGTTGGCAATTATTAAAAGACAGCCTTTCAAGATATTTACCTCTGTGAATCGCAAGTTCCCAAACTGTGGAATCAGTTATATGGCAACCTGCGACACCCAAAGTTGTAATTTTGGTATGGCGAGCAACACTTCGAATTCCTTTGTTGGTTATTCTATTCCCGTTGCGAGTTCGGCCAACGTTAAGCATTGTTAGCTTTTTGCAGTAATGAGCAATCATTCTAATAGACTTATCTGAAACTTGCTCACAAGCTCGCAAGTCTAAATGCTTTAATAACGGACACTTTCTTGCGATACTTCCTACTATCAAATCTGTCACTCCAGTGCACCCAGGTAAAATTATAGTTTGTACTAGTCCACCTTGAAATAAAGATATTGGTGAAGTAAGTTGAGGGCATGTGTAGAACTCGATCCACTCCAACCTGCCACCGACATAAGAAGCCATAGCATCTATCTGACTTTGGCTGGTTTTGGATCCTAATTTATGTACAACCAGTAGTTTTGGAGTCAATTTTTGGTTTAGACTTTTAAGTTCGTTGTCTTTTAAAAAAATGCTTAAATTCTCAGATTTTGAAAAATGGATACTTTGATGCAAAACTCGACTTGTTTCTTTGTACCATAGTCTATTGATCAGTAGACAAGAAAACATTGTGTTAGGGCGCCGAATCCTGATGAATGGATTCTTGGATTCAGGTTTCGCAGTGCTTTTCTCTTGTGGAATTGATACAAATGAATCCACATGCTTGACTATCAATTTCACAATCTCAGGAATCGAAAAAAGACGGTGAACAGGAGTCGTTTCACTTGAATAATGCCGTATAGTTGATGAGACATCTGAATCATTGTAGGTAAATGCTAATTTTGATAGTGGTACTTGTAAATAAGGCTCAATTAGGTATTCTTCTTCGCTATTATTACCATAATGTCTTTCTTCTAAAAATGCAAATGCCCTGTTAAAGTTCGGATTTTCGAGGTTTGGTGAGGCTGGCTTTAAAGTTTTTTGAGCCCCATTACTGGATTCAGTCAATATAGTTCTGCCACCCGAATTTTCGATTGTTGGTAGCTCATGTTCAAGTGCAGCAGTTGGAGTAATGGGAGTGTTTCCAGCACTGTCATCTTCCAGACTGGTATCATCTATCATACATGGTGGTTCAATATCATTTTGTAGTCGTGATTTGTGAGAGTGGAAAATAGATGTGAAAAATTTAGTTGGAGGTTTGATTGCTAAAGATTTTCTCTTTTGCTGAACTTTGAAAACTCTTGGTGAAGTGTCTGGAGATTCTTCTAAACTAGTTGACGAAAGTCTTTTTTTCCGTGGAGGAGTAGATGGAGGATTTTGTTTAGAGTAAATTTCATCGCTGGCTACTGTATTGAAAGTTGATTCCCGACTTTGTTGGCTAGAGAAAGAAGAGCACGATGAGCTAGATACTTTTCTAAAGAATTCTTTAGCTAAATTTGCTAAGGAAGGTCGACGAGCATCAGATAAAACTCTTCTTCTTTTACCAACAACTAAAGATCCATTATCAAGAACTGGGGGGTTTATAACTGAAGACTGATTTCCCTCACCGAATCGTCTCATTGTTCTCCAAACTTCATGAACGAGAGAATAAATGCAAGTAACTGTTTGTAAAGAAAGTAAAGATAATTATTGAGAAAGAAAGATAGCAAAAAAAAAGACAGTGATGAGATTTCTGACGGTTAAAACCAAAGTGAAAGTCCTTGTTTTGTGTTTATGAATTTGTTGTAGTCTACAGAATGTTAAGCGACAAAAACTATACCTTCAAGTAGTGCAACTTGAGCCAAACTTTAAGAAAAAAGAATTATTCCTCTGAAAAGTATAATCTCACTACCAATTGACCGTCTTTTTCTAATCAAGTTAATGGAGAGAAGGAAAAGAAATAAGTCAACCTAAAAAACTAGGAAAAACGAGATACTTAAACAGAAGTTTTATATCCTGATCAAAAGTGTGAATTAAATGAAAATCAACTATTATGACACTTATAAATGGCTGGAAATTGATGTTTTGCTGGTTCGTTATGCTGGTTCATCTAGATGGCCTTTGGTGAGGTGGGTTATGTACGTGGCTGGCGGGTTGTTGCACAAAAAGTTGAAATAGAAGTGTCCACAGACATAATTATAGTCAAAGTCTAATAATAATCACAGTAAATTTCAAGATGTCAAATAATCAGGTGAAACTGAATTAAGAACTCTCTTCTCGTGGAAATTGAGCACACATGGCATCTGCATATGGTTTTGTCAGTTTACAACTGGTTCTGGGTGGATTGTATAGAAGGTTGGTTGGTACATTAAGCTTTTATATTGGGACTTTCCTTAATAGTATTTGAATTGTATCACAAAAATGGAAGACTAGTACTATTTCCATGCTGAAACTGCATTTTTCAAAGTCAAACCCACTTAAATTAGAGATCTGTATATTTTTATCTTGAAATCGAGAAACTGATCATGGTCGTTTACTTAGGCCAAGTTCTGAAATGGAGCATGGCTCAAAAATAAGCTGGATAAGATTCCAGAGCAGAAGCATCTTGTTTATAGCAGCCATACTTACTTCTTCATGGTTCTCTGTTTCTCCGCATTTTCAACAACCTTTTCATGAACTGCCATACCTTTACGTCTTCGTACTGATTCCATATAAAGCTTTGCCACGTTCTCTCTATCTGCCAATTCACCTAATTCTTCTAATTCTTCCTCAGTAGTAGGAACCCAGAACGGATCTTCATCCAAAACTTCGAACCCTGAAAAAACAAGCTGAGGATTAGCTGCACCTGAAGTCTTCTTTCGGAGTTCTTCTGACAGGCCAAATGCTTCAACTACAGGAATAGACGTGTGAATTATGAAAAATGGAGTACCTTCTCTCATTTCTTCTGCAAGAATCTTACCACGTCTTTTAGTAATAACACCATAAACTTTTCCTAAAACTTCTGTTGTAGCTTGAATATCACATTTGTAAGTGGCCAAAAGCATTCTAGGAGACCACTCAAGAAATGCTCTATAGATTTGTTCTCGAGTCTGAGAAATGAGTTGACCAGACACTTTAGAATCTGCAACAGTAACACCTTCTTCAATTTCTTTCACAGTAGCAGATTCAATTACGCAAATGATACCTTCAACTGGCTCTGCACAAAGAGGGCCATTTTGCACTGCAAGTTGGAAACCAGTGAGAAGACTTTCCTCATAGGGAAATCTACCGCCAGTACGTTCTTCTGATCTAGCAAACCTATGTATAATAGTTAGTTTAACAGTTCTCTCTTTGGCGAACTAATTGTACTTACACTCTTCTTGATAACTGATGGTTTGGATCAATAATCATATTGGCACCGATACGTCTAGGGCCAAACGCAACTAAACTGTCAACAATTTTATTGATAACCGCATCCTTATTTTCATCAGAGCCAAACAAGCCATCAACAACTTTAATTTCCGCGTTTTTGTATGCTGAAATAAGATCGGATTTTAACAAGCTCCAGCCAACTTTTTCTTCTTCAGTGATTGTAAATTCTGCTCCATTGTTATGGGCCCTTTTAGTAGAAACAAGTTTTTCAATTCGCGTCGCGTTCTCATTCAAAAAATTTGTTATTTGAGTGGGTAGAGGCTCAACTCTAAATTTGACAGTTAATTGATCATGCTCAATCTCAACTAACCCTCTAGAAGTACTAGCTTTTTCTTTCGGAACAATTATAGACTCTCTGTAAGGAACAATTGGCTTTGAAGATTGAATATCAACTTTAGCAAATCTTTCACGCAAATCATTCAAGCATCTTTCCAGATGCAACTCTCCAGCAGTCATTAAAATGTGTTCACCACTTTCTAAAACAGTTACCTGTACCATTGGATCTGACAAGTTCAAAAGTCTCAGGCCTTGTTCCAGTTGATCAAGTTTGGTAGGATCTACTGGCTCAACAGCAACTCGCACAATAGGAGCAGATACATTTTTCATGAAGGCAAGATTGGGTCCTCCAAATTTTGTGGAAACTAGAGTACCGTTTTTGAGAATCTTTCCATCCAATCCTCCAATACCAACTATGTTTCCTGCTGGAACTTCATCCAGTGAAATCATATCTCTACCCATTAAAAGATATAAATCAGATATTGTTACCTTTTCGCAGTGTTTTTCTGGATATTGTGGATCATACTTTGGTTGAAGAATCGTTAGCTCTTGTCCTACCTTTAATGTACCACTAAATACTCTAGCAAAACCGATCAACTTTTCTCTAACAGGCTCAATTTCTTTCTTTGCAGCATTTTTCAAAGCTTCAAAATCAAACTCATCCTCATCACCATAATCAGCTTCGTATCCCTCACCACCAGCAGCTACAATATCTGAACTACCCTGAACAAGACTAGATGCCAATTCTCTTGCTCTTCTTGTACGTTCTTGAAGGCTTGTGAGGTTACTTTTATCTTCTTTCTTTCTTGATAACTCCTCCTCTGGTACTGCAATAACCTTGGAAATATAAGCTGTAACTGGTCCTGTCATGTCACAATCCAACATTGAAGTTCGAACTACAGCCTTTAGTGATTTACCACCAATCACAGAATCTAACATTGGTGGTACACGATCAGCTTGAGCAGTGACAGGCGAAGGAACTCTGTCAATGACACTCAATAGAACAGATACTGATAAAGGAATCCATTGACTGAAAATAGCTGATAATAAAATTTGGCCATCTTTAGCTTTCATATCTCTGGGATTGATTTTTAGGTTTAAAGCAGTTACAATCTTTTCACTCTTCTCATAGTCTCTATCAATCACAGTAGAACCATATACAGCCCAGATAGTTTCTAGTACAAGTTGAACAAAAAGAGGACGAGCATTCTTTGATTTGTTCTTTGCTCCAACTACTCTTTTGGATTTAGGATCAAAGTAGAAGTCTCCCCACAAGACTTTTTCCAGTTTTTCTCTCTTCATACCAAGTTTTTTTTCATAAATTGCAGCAAATTGTGAAATATTAAATCCCCAGCCATCAATTGCACTTGCAAATATGACATTGTTTTTTTCAGGTGAAAAATAAATGTCCTCGTCACTCTTTTCAATATACTCGTTTGTAGTCCCAGAAAGTTCTTGTTGTTCTCTCCATTTGAGATCGTCCTCCATTCTCTCACCAGCAAAAAAAGAGCCCATAACAGCATTGACTTGTTCTATCAGTCTAGTAAGATGTGTATAAGCCTCCATAGGAGTTAGTTGTAGTTCCTGAATTAATCTGTCCATTTTATTTATCACTAAAACTGGCCGTAATTTCTCAATCCAAGCTTGTCTAAGAACGTTAACTGTTTGTGAACATACTCCTTCAACAGCATCAACAAGAATAAGAGCACCATCACAAAGTCTTGAAGCAATAGAAACTTCTGACGAAAAATCAATGTGACCTGGAGAGTCAATCAAATTAATGAGATATTCTTTGATAACTGGCTTGTCCCCATCATTTTCAGGTTTTCTGGCAACCTTGAAGTACAATGATACAGCACTTGATTCCATAGTGATACCTCTTTGCTGCTCATCTGGCCGTGAGTCCAGGTATCTTAATTTTCCAGCTGAGTTTTGTGAGATGATGCCGTTGCTGGCTAATAGCGAGTCTGATAGTGTTGTTTTTCCGTGATCTACATGAGCAAGAATACAAATGTTTCGCACAATATCAGGCTGTGCCTGCAATCTTTTCAAGATAACTGGTGAAACTACCATGATCAATTATATCTTATTTGACAGTGAAGTTTTATCAATGTGAGTTCTATATTCACTAGGAGTAAAAATTGCGATTTAGCCCTTGCCCTACACTTAAGCCAAAACGAGGAAATTTCCGGTAGTTTTTGAGCTGGAGGATTGGTTGTTTATATGATTGAAATACATGTTATATCAACATGAATTCGAGTTCTTTAAGTAGATTCCAGGTACATGACTCACTATGAGTATTGTTGAAATACAAAAGCGAGATATAGAGAGTTTCTCCCAACTAGAAAAAAATAATTATAAAAAGTCAATATAAGAAGATTTTACTTTCAGTACAAATAGAAAAAATTATGTCTGATGAGCAATATCCTACGAGCTGTCCACTATGTAGCACAGTGCTTAAGAGGGTTTTAGTCGACTCGGAGAAATCGCTTATAATGTGTCCTGTTCTTACTGTAAGTAGATTTAAAAAAAATTATCAAATTTTTGATGGTAATGTTTGATGGTAATGTTTGATGGTAATGTTTGATGGTAAAAGCCCATGCTAACTGGATAGTGCGCATATCCTTTGAATTCTGAAGACCTAGATTCACTGATATTACCAGTTTCCAACGAGGAAGTTTTGCGCAATGTTGAAAAGCGAATGAAAAAGGCCAATTTGGACACAAATGCACTTTCAAAACTGTCCAGATCTCGACAACTGGAATAGAATCAGTGAATATCCAAAAATTGAAACAGAATAGAGTTATTGTATCCAAAAATTGAATATATAATCTTTTATTCAGTATCCAAGAATTGAATATAGAAATGATTTATTCAGTATCCAAAAATTAAAATAGAATTGATTTATTTAAAAAAAATTATCAAAAAATAAAAAACTAATGACAGAATTCAATGCATGCACTATATTGCCAATTATATAGAATATGAACTTTTGGAATATATATAAAGAAAAAAAAAAGACACCAATAAATAAGAGGGAAGAATGATTTAGGGAATAAGGTCTTGGAATAATGACAATATTTTAGTATGGATGATGGTGATTGGGATATACAGAACCAGCATATTCGCTCTCATTGTCATATCTTCTATCCTCTAGAAGCTCTTTAACTTCCCAAGTGCTTTCCTTATTACTAACACTGAACTCCAAATCTTCAGAAGTGATCATATCCCAATACTTGTAAACCATCATAGCTGCAAATAAATTTGTCATCGAAGCAAAGAATAAACCATCTAAATAGTGTTTCACATTCATACAAATGTCTCTAGAAAACGCATAGAGTAACACTTGACCAATAATGAAGAACACAGCTCCTAAAGCAATGGCACCAAATGCCCATAGATCTCTCAATACAAAAATGGTAAGAATAATTTGACTGAGGACATAAACAAACACAAATATCGCGTTCAAAATGTAGAGAACGACAAACAAGGCAGTTGTTTGTTGAGGGTTGAAAGCAGCTCCACCCCATCCTTGGAAAGTAAGAAGAGCAAAAACAAAGCTGACTGCCCAAGCAGCGCAGCTGAACAGTCTGCCCAGGTTGACAGCTTTAGGAGTTCCGTCTTCCCACAGTTGGAAACCGAGTAAGCCATTAATCATGAGACAAAAACAAGTAGCAGAGGAGAATCCACAATGTACTGCCACAAAGTAAGGATAAGGTCCAGAGCCTGGCGGAACAACACCGCTATCAATAACTAGAGAAAGAGCAGTTGTTACTAGAAACAAGAAGAAGAAGTCCAGAATTTCCCTTCGCCCAATAGCAGTATATTTAGTTCGAATGTTGATGATCATTATGGCGATAACAGCCAAAGCACCGATATTAATGAAGGCATTACCAATTTGGAAAATTATTGTGTTTGCGAGATCTATACTTCTTGCAAAACATTCAGGAAAGATACCTACTGCTGAAGCACCATCAGCTTTGTTATAAGGTCCTACTAGAGCGCAAACTGGCAAAGCAGCTTTGCTACAAATGAAATCAAACTGTCCAAAGCCCATTTCTAAAGACTGTAGATTGTATAAAGTTAGAATAGTGGACCAATTATATTGGTTTGTTGTAGTTGAAGGGGGTTTACAATCAGGTTTCAGAAAATTAAGAGGTTTTAAAAGAAAAAAAACAGAAACGAAAAAAAAAAATGCTACTGAAAGAGGAACCGTGCTGGACACGTGATAAATATCTATAAATAAAGACTGTCATCATAGAACGCGCGCACCCGCCCAGAAAAGGAAATGGCTTGAATAGGCGGCTGGCACAATCATGAGTTACTAGATGCTGTTATGGATACAGTGGATGCTGTTATGGATACAGTTGGTGCTGTTTTGAATACAGTTGGTGCTGTTTTAAATACAGTAGATGCTGTTCTAGAGACCGTTCACTGTTTTGAAAAATTGGACACCCTGCTGGATTATTGGATAACTTTGCTAACCAGCCTGCCAACCAGCCAACTCAACCGCCAGTTCCTGAAATTTCATGCTAAATTATGACCTATTCTAACTTTATCTGCCAGAAACAGATTTAGCATTGTCTTCAGCTCCAAACACACAATTAATAGTGCAACGGTATCCTTTATCTAATAAGATCAAACAACTTTCCAATACTAGCATCATGCTCTTTAGGTCTCTTTTTCATTTCTCAAGAGCAACCAAATTACTCAATAAAAGATCATTTTCATGCACTTCTAAACTTTCAAACAAAAGAGCTCTTTTATTTCCGGGCCAAGGTTCTCAAAAATTTGGTACTTTGAAAGAGTATTATGAAGCCTATCCGAAACAGATCTCGCTTGTACTCGAAGAACTAGATGAAGCTTTAAATCAAAAGTTCTCGCAAGCACTCCTCGATCCGAATTATAGCGACACTCAAAATATAGATATAAATTCCACTTCAAATGCGCAGCCTGCGATTTTGGCGACAAGCTACGCTATCATGAAACTTTTAGACTCTTTAAGTGGCATGGATATCTCTAAAAAATTCGATTACGCTCTCGGCCACTCTCTCGGAGAATATACTGCTTTGGCTGTAGCTGGTGCTACTTCGTTTTATGATACTGTGAAACTGGTTAGAGCTCGAGGATTGGCTATGGAACTATCAAAAGATCATTTCATTTCCTCGGCTTCTGAACCCATGGAACTTGGAATGTATGCTGTTCTGTTGCGCGGCATTAGTAAAGATTCTCTAGATGAGTTTGACTCTAAAAACCCGGCTGATCTCATAAAGAGACTTGTGAATGACATTGAAAAAGAAAATAGAATTGTCCATCCACTTTGCAAATACCTTCAGCTGGCTATTGTGAACTCTTCTAGTCAAGTCGTTTTTTCTGGACCTAAATCTGCTCTAGACGATTTGCTAAATGTTATAAAATCTAAACTAGGACTTTCAAAATCTTTCAAGTTGATGCCCTTGAACGTTTCTGCACCTTTCCATTCTCCAGTCATGAACTTTGCTCAAATAGAGCTTGAAAAATATGTCAAAGCTCAAAACAATCTGCTCCACTGGCCATTATCAATTTCTGTCATTGCTAACCGTAATGCGTTGCCATTTGAATCATTGGAAAGTGTTACACATAGTGTCATTAACTCTTGTACTGAGAGTGTATTTTGGCTAGATTCTGTCCAGTACGTTTTGAGCCAAGGTGTGAATCAACTAGTAATAGTAGGCCCTGGTAATGTTGGGGACAATACTAGAAGAGATATAGACAGCTCAGTGTCATCTACTCTTCTTTCTCCAGAAAATTTGGATGTTTTTATTAAATCTATTGACTAGTTTTGTACATAATGTTAGAATTGCAAACATTTATTTTACTAAATCTCACACAAGTTTGTGAAACCATTCTTGTGCCAATAAATCCCAAACTTCTTTCGCCAACTTAGAAGCTCCCTCAGCAGAAGATCCTCGAGCCTCAATATAGACTTTCAATTTGGGCTCTGTTCCACTACCTCTAGCAGTAAGACGAATAGTTTCATCTGCCTGTCCTTGTAACTTGATTGTAATCATTTGAGAAGAAGCAGAAACAGGTAAGGTAGGTTGGTTATCCTTTGTTGAAGAATCAAAACCCTTGGTTAGATCTCTCCAGTAGATGATATTGAATCTACCAATACTTTTAGGGTAGTCTATTGCACCTTTGTACTTTCGGATATTATCAAATATCTCGTTAGTAACATCAGAATCCTTTGAAATATAATAGCTATTACACTCTTCGAAATATCCATATTTCTTGTAAATCTGCTCAAGTTCTTTCAAAGGTGAAAAGTTTTGAGTGGTGACAGCCCATCTCAGGAATACAGTGGCAGCACTAATACCATCTTTATCATGAACCACTGGAAACATGTATCCAATAGCTTCTTCAAAAGCAAAAGGCACATTATATCCTTTTTGTTCAAGCTGAATAGCCCTGTTTCCAATCCACTTGAAACCTGTCAAAGTGTCTTCATAGTGAAAAGATCTGGCTTCAGCCATACTTGCAATGAGCTGACTAGATACAGTAGAATTAAGCAAAGCAAGTTTAGAGAAATCACCACCTTGATTTTCATATTTGTTAACACTATTCTCAGCAAACAAAGCCCCAAGCTGATTACCTGTGATTTGAACCCAGGAATTTGTATCTGTTTGTTTTACTGCAACTGCAAAACGGTCTGCATCTGGATCATTAGCCAGGACTATTGTGATATTGTGTTCATCAGCAATTTTTTTTGCAAGATCAAGAGCACCTTTTTCTTCAGGATTAGGAAAGAAAACAGTTGGAAAGTCTGGATCAGGTTGAGCTTGTTCTTCAACAATAACAATAGATTCGGTGAGTCCTAAAAGCTTAGCTGCCTTAAGAAACGGCTTTAGTCCAACACCATGCATAGCTGTATAAACAAACTTGAGATTGGATTTTTCAGATTCGGAGATTCTCGAGCCAATATTAGCTTTTACTTTAGCAAAATATTTGTCCTCCAACTCGTCAACAATATCATCTTCTAATTTTATTAAAGAAATATCTGAAGTCCAAGGGACCAGATTTTTCTCAATTTCATCGGCAATACCTCCGTCATGAGGAGGGATGATTTGACACCCGTTTCCCCAATAAACTTTGTAGCCGTTGTCTTGTGCAGGATTATGACTTGCTGTTATCATAACACCACAGACCGCATTCAGCTCATCAACACCAAAGGGAACCATGGGTGTATGAACAAGTCTTCCATATAAATGAATCTTGAATCCAGCCTGAGAAAATGCTAGTGCTGTTAACTGAGCAAACCTTTTAGAATTATGTCGATGATCATGTCCAATGATGATTCCGCGAGACTCTGCATTTTGAACAGTTTTCGAGACATATTTGGCCAAACCTTGAGAAGCCTGGAGAACTGTCAAGTCATTCATTGAGCTGAATCCAGCTTGCATAGTAGCTCTGAGACCAGCAGTACCAAACTCAATGCCTATATATGTAAGTTAGATCAAAGCTGTCGTAGAATCTATCCTGCACTTACGCTTCCTGAGTCTCTTCTCTAGTTCTTGAATGTCATTTTTCTCTTTAAGTTCAAGAATTTCGTTTCTAGTGGTGGGGTTCTAAGACATGTTAATATAAGCCATTGAAGCACAAAAGAGTTCAAAATACTCACAAAATCTAATTCCAACCATGATTGAATTAGTGAGTCCAAGCTAAGTGACATGTTTGAATTGGTTATGAAAAAGTAAAGTTCTTGTTGTTGAAGTGTTGAAGAAGAAGTTAAGTCGAATCAGTCAGTAGATAAGATCATCTTCATCCGTGGGGAGAGTTAGCTAGCCGACGGAAGAGCAAAATCTTTGATATAGCCAATTTTGTTCAAGGCAAGACCAATCTCTGTAGACTTGAAGAAACTTTAGGATTAAGTATTGTAGGGTATCATATTATTGGCAGTAAATGCAGCGAAGTTTCAATATTAAAGCCTAATGAATGTCCAAGTATAATATCCGCTTGCTCAATATGGGTTTCTATTAAAATAACTGTCAGTTCCATGAAAAAGAACCAGAATTTCCATTATTTCATTCAAAGTCCTTCAGCTTTCTTCTTTCTCTATCGATTTTTTCTCTCGAAACTAAGCACAATGTCGTCTAAACACTTCTCCGTAAGTTTGTGATAGTTCACTGTGTTTACTGTCGTCTAACTGAGTAAAGAGACTCGTCCGATTTATCAGTACTGATAAAAAAATATACTATGGTGAAGCTATTCTATTAAATGGAACAACTGACTCTAGATTAGCCAAAGAAGCTTTTGTCATTAAGGGAGATCCGTTGAAAAAAGACCATATTGTTACCAGCACCAAGATCCCTATTGTGCAACTTTTATCACCTCTTGATCCTGCTCAAGTGGGAACTGCTAGATTTCTTGGGTTGAATTATAGAAAACATGCCGAAGAGTTAGGACTTGCTATCCCAAATTATCCAGTTCTATTCTTCAAACCTATTACATCATTAGGTGGGCCAAATGACGATATCGTAGTACCAAAGATTGCACAAATTGATAACGAAACTGACTACGAGTGCGAATTGGTTGCTGTTATTGGTAAGGAAGCTAGAGACGTTTCTATCGAAAATGCTCTCGACTACGTATTAGGATATGCCGTTGGAAACGACGTTTCTCAAAGAGCATGGCAAATTAAAAAGTCCGGCGGTCAGTGGGGACTTGGTAAAATGTATGACGGTTGGGCTCCTTACGGTCCTGCAATTGTTTCTTCTAATTTGATTAAAGATCCTCAAGCCCTTACGATCTCCACGTCTATTAATGGCAAAATTGTTCAAAAAGAATCTACCAAAGACATGATCTTTTCTGTGGCCAAAGCTATCTCGTTCTTGTCTCAAGGATCAACCTTGAAACCTGGTGACTTGATTTTCACTGGTACTCCTTCTGGTGTGGGTTCTGGACGCAAACCCAATCTTTGGCTTAAAAATGGAGACAATGTTGTGGTTGAACTGGAAAATGTAGGAACAGTGAAGAGTTTAGTTGTCTATGAAAAAGGAATCCTTCCTAAGCTTTAAATACCTGACTTTATGGATAATAATAAATATAAATAGATGCAAAGGTAAACTGAAAGTGACTATCTTCTAAAAAAATTTCTTACCCGCGTAGAAACTCTTACTGGACTTTCTTCTGATGTTAATGAACCATCAGAAGAACGTGTGCTATCGTGAATTCTAGGATGTGTAAGCCTAGATTCGTAAACTTGATTATTGGTTCCATGATATGCAAGCTGATTTCTGTACATTCGGACTTCTGGGGTATTGTTGTTCTCGTCAGGAATAAGATACCCTGCCCGATCATACTGAATAATATCTGGTGAATCGAGAAGTTGCTGGCCTTCAATAGGAGCATGAATTCGTTCATTTGGATTATCGTCTATAGGCGCTCTAGGTCTGGCTCTTTGAGGTGTCGGGTCTTCATCTTCGTCTTCATCATCTAAAATGATGGTCCGTATTCTTCGAGTAGGTACCACGTTTGAAGACGATGGAGGTGAACGCAAATCAATAACGTTGCTAGAAGTTGGCGCTGCTGTACGGGCTTGTCTTCTTGTTGTTCTGCGAGGGCGAGTTGGTCCTTCTTCTCTAAGCATACGAAGTACATTTGTATTTGTCCCTGGTTGAATCCCGAGTTCTCTCCTTTGTCTGTCATTGAGGTTTTCTAACATTACAATTTCAGAATCAATAACTGGCGGCTGCCTTGAGTTTTGATAAGGCGGAGGTGGAGAGTTGAGAACCCTACGATGTGTAGCTCCCATAGATATTGGTGGCGCAAAGGCATATGGTGGTCTTAGCGGGCGTATGTTCTCATTTTCATTTTGATGGCCAGTCTCTTCCTGGTAGTCTGATTGACCTTCCGACTCAAAATTGCTAAAGGAATGACTAGGATATCCTGTATTTGCTGGATAGTCATAAAGTTCGTGATCCAAATCTTCTTCATCGTCAAAATCCGAATAGCCATGCTCTACATCAAAATCATCATCATCAACTACAAAGCTATCGTCTGAGTGAAGTGGTACACCTCTCCTATAAGCGTCTTCCAAGCTTCCAAATCCAAATTCATCTGGTAGATATGCATTTTCCTCGACTCCTTCAGCCTCACTTTCAGTCTCCTCCTCTTCCTCGTCATCGTCATCATCATCATATTCTCTGTTCCAACTGAAAGTGGTAGCTCTTTGGTCTGGTCCAGCTTGCCAGTCGCAATTAGAGCAGTGGTTTCCTTCCACTTCCCAATAGCATTCAGGACATCGACGTACATGATCTGATTCATCTGTCAACGCATATCTTTCATCAGAATCTCCAAAGAGGTTTGGAAAAAGTGTGTTGTCTAATTCCTTGTCTTTTTCATAATCTTCAACCGCTGTTTTTCGGTGTTCCTCATAATCAGTCTTAACAGACTCTACTAATGTATTAGTGAGTGATCGTATCTTTAGTACTTGACGTTAGTTTAATTGTCTAAATGGGCAAAATCACATACCGCAATGCTTATACAAGGTTTTTGGTCTATAGCTTCTCGACAAGTCGGACAGTTGCAGTTTCTCTGCAACCACTCAGAGAGGCAAGTATAGCAAAATGTATGTCCACAAGCTGTTACAAAGGGTGCAAACATTATGTCTTGACAAATTGGGCAAATTATATTCTGCTGAACTCGCACCAGAAGTTCTATTAATGCGTCGCTTTTCTAGGAAGATAGTCGTTAGATGTCCCTCTTGATTCCAGGCTGAGAACGCCACTCACCAGTTCAGCTAGTTGTAATTTCAGATCCATAGGATCTAGCTGGCGTGCTGTCTGAGCCATGACTGCATTCACAAAAAAATTGTGTTGAAATGGTATAAAGGTAAGGTAGAAAGAGAAGATCTTAAACTACTAGTTATGTCTACCACAGACCCTTTCTGTCTTTGTTTCTGATTTGGCTACAGAATAGTACTGAGAAACTTTAATTTCTTATTATAATTTCTTACACTAACTTACATACTTTCCTACAAAAGAAAAAACAGATCACGTGGATGGAACTCCTGTGATGGAAGGAATATACATTCTAACATCGCACAGAAAAGGGTTTTTAAGGCAGTCCTTAGGAACTACTGCGTCAGCACGAAGACCGCGCTGAACTAGACGTTCTCTGTAGTTGAGGAGACGTAAAGTAAAATCTGTAATGCGAGATTCCTCTGGGTTTGTAGGCTTTTTGTTGCCGGACCAAAGTAGCTCTGCCAGAGAAGCAGCTCGAGGCCAAATTTTTGCGTCTGCAACATTTGGATCACTCTGTTCAGACCATAAATGAAGGCTGGCACCTATAATACTACCAGGCTTTGCTATAGATGAAGCGTTAACTTGTGGAAATTCATAGGCGTATATGCGTTGCCAGGTTTTATATGGAGCACACCATGATCCTCCACCAGCTCCGTAATTGAAATTTGGAGTACCTGGAGTAGGATTTTCTTGGACATTATAGCGAGGATCGTTTAGTACAAACCCACCTGCACCGCAATCCAAGTAGAAAAAATCAGATGATGACACTATAACATCATAACCATCTTGAAGCAGTTGAACAACACCGTTTCTACCGCTTCTCCAAGACTGAATAATAACATTAGAAGTAGTTAAATTGTGCACGCCGGAATCTTTGGAAGTGAGAACATCTTCCCACATAATGACCTTACGATTTGGTCTGTCTTTGAGATACATTGGAATAGTTTTGTCTACCCATCCTTGCATTAAATCATGGTAAGTGCGCTCAGGGTCTTCTTTGAACCACTTTGCTATGTACTCTGAGTAGTTGTAGCAATTAGTGTTTACTTCATCCAGTCCAACATGAAAAAATTCATCAATAAAGATATTACTCAACTCTTCATATATGGTTTCCACAACACTAAATGCATCAGGATGAAGAATGTCTAAATGTCCTGGGGTGGGTTGAACTGCTGTGTGCAAATTCCAATCATTGTTAAATCCACTCCAGAAAGAATTTCCACAAGTAATGAGATCAGGATTAATTCGACGCCAACCGCTATTAGAATGAGCTGGCATATCAATTTCAGGAATTACTCGAACCCCCCGTTCAAAACTATAGTTGATGATATCAATTAAATCTTCTGTTTTGTAAATTTCTCTTGCAGAGTAGGCATCTTGAGTCATTTCCGGAAAATTTTTGATTTCAACAGGCCATGACTGAGTGTCAACCATGTGCCAATGGAAAACATTCAGCTTAGCAGAAGCCATGGAATCAATTTGTCTTTTTAACGTTTTTACATCATAAAAATTTCTAGCAGTATCAATCATGATACCTCGATAAGGATGTAAAGGGTTATCTCTAATACGAACTTCGTTTTCAATCATAAGCAATTCGTCAGATGTATTCCATTCAACTAATTGTTCCAAGGTAGATAGAGCATGCATTGCTCCCCAGATATTGTTACTTTCAATATTGATAGTATCAGGAGAAACCCAAAGAGAATAAGTTTCATTGATTCCATGGCTCAACGTAGTTTCAGGGTTTTCGATAGAGAATCTTAGGCGTGATATGTGAGTTTTAGCAGCATAATTATCAGTGTCCATAGAGAAAAGTTGAGCTGAGCGTTTAGCTATATTTTGCTGAGAAGTCCGTGGTGGGGGTCGGAACGTAGGCATGGGTCCTGGTACTGCAGCAGGAATCCATTTTTCAGAGTACATGCGACTCAATGACCTATCTACAGCACTCAATAAAACTGATCGGTACATCTCATTGCTAATTGTTTGAGAAATTTCAATTTGAGCACGTTCAACTGGGAAAAAAATGGGATTGGTGGAGTTATCCCAGACTATTTCTACTGGAAGTGGTAGAGGATTAGCCCTGTAGTATTGAGCGCTAACTGTTTTGATAAGAATCAATGAGACTAGCAGAAGGTTGTAAACCATAGTGAGTTTTGGTAATTTCTTAGCTTTCTAGGGGTCAGAATTGTGAAAGGTTCATAAAAGGATATTTTAACTGTCTGTATGGCTTGTGTGTAGTGAAGAGAAATCTACAATTTTATATGATTAGATAGGTGGGTAAATATATATAGTTTTATTTTTCATGAGCTCAATTTCGATGAACTGGAAAGAATATCAAGAGGTGTGATATTACCGACCTACGTTTACATTCTGGTTGTTTTCCAGATATCTGGCAAAGCCTTGACTTTCAGTTCTGCCAAGGGTGTTGCCGATCAACTCTTTAAAAGAATCAAAAATTCCGCCTTGAGATGAGTTTGGCTGTTCTTCATGGTTCTTAGTGCTCATGATAATAGCCCCAGGAAATTGTTTAGAGGTGATGGATTCTATACGCTGCGGTGTGTTCGGGTCGAAATTGGCAAGGGCTAGACCAATTTGTTTAACACTCATGTCGTAAACAACATAAAAGTTTCGTAGAAAAATATCACCAAAAATTACTTGATCGCCAGATGTTGAAGCAGAACTGAAAGCAAAAACTTTGAGGTTTTTTGGCATATATGATCCAAGCTTTTCAGACGAAAGAAGAAGGTTTTCAAGTTTGACGGTAAAAGATGCTCCAGAAAAAACAAAGGTTACCTCAAGATTTGGATCATATTTCCCAGGCTCTGCACCAAACACACCAAGTTGACGATATTCCTTCAAACCGCACTTCTTTGCCAATGACGCAGCGAGTGCATCAGGAAGACTACCCAAAGTGGTACCAGAATCCAAATTAACTGTCGCTCCACCAAGTCCTTCATTACGTACTTTGACTGTATCCATAACAATATTGTATCTGGTGTTACTAGTTCTAGGAACAGTATAGAGCTTTCCTTTATACTTGGAATGATCAATAGCACCGAAAAGAACAGAACCTTCAGCAGCTTCCATGCTGTTCAAAAATAGAGAAAATGTAGGCGTTTCAATAAGTCCTTGACTGTACAAGCTTGCTGGTAAGTTTTGGTATTCACGTTTATTAAACATCCCTTGGTTTGTACTTTCCAAAGCTGGAACTCCCACTCCAACTAACCCGGGAATTCCAACAAGTCCACTTCCTTTATTTACCACAGCAAAACTCTGAGCTTTCACCACACTGTTGCCAATCCGAATATCATCTGTTCCCCAATTGCCTTTTGCTGTTCCTGATACGTAATCTATACTGAAGCTAGAGAAGTTATTGTGATAAGTACGTGATTTAGAAGGTTCAAATAAAGGTACATTAGATACACTGGCGCCTTTTCCAAAAAACCAGAGATCACTTGAACCAGTATCAAGAAGAGCTGACATATTTTGAGGTGGATTTCCTACTTGCATGTCAAGTTGATAGAAGCTTCCTTCATTTCGTAAAACTGAATTGAGACCCGTCTTGCTTCCTCTTCGGTATAAACTAGGTGGAATATTAAATGTACTTTTAGATAGGCTAGCTTGAATGTATTTGGATTCTTCAGCTGCTGCTGACGCAGTCCAAACTAGAAGAAGTAGCGACAGAATTTTCATAATATGATTGTGATAATGATCAAGATGATATTTAGAAATTAACCAGTATAATGAATAAGAAATTTTTTTGCTGAAAACATGAATCATATAGATATTTATGACTTATATATGATTTGAAGAACGATTATCAAAATCATTTTGTTTGTATTCATGTTGCTTGAGTATCCAAGTTTGCATTGAATTGTGATGCTTCCTTTTACGAATATGTACATATTTTAATTTTGATTTAAATTCAACGCTTTTAGACTGAAGTTTTTGTTTTTGTGACTTTTTGGGACAAGGAAATCACAAACACTTTTTCATAAAAAACAGCTTTGAACAGTCAGTATAATGCTTTTTTGAAGGATTTTCGACAAGAAACATGATGATGGAATTTTTTTAATAACAATTAATTTCAAGCCCTTCTTGAAGTAAATAAATAAATAAAAATTTATACAAAATTTATAGTATAAACCATGAACAAAAATATGCAGAAAACATTAAATTTTCAATTTTAATTCATTTTTTTCCTCCACTGATAGTTATAATTTGATCAGCAACAGATGCAAAATCTGCTTGATGAGTGATAATTAGTACCGTAATTTTTCCTTTGAATTTTTTTAACGTTGTTTTAATGGCATCTGTAGAGACTTGATCTAAACCAGATGTACATTCATCTAGAATCAATATCTTTGGCTTTCTGATAAGAGCTCTAGCAATACCAATTCTTTGCATCTGACCACCAGAAAGTAATGAACCACCTCCACTGCTCACAGAGCAAGTAGAGCCTCCAATACGGGTATTATATCCATCAGGTAGGGTAGAAATAAAGTCATCAATAGCGCAATCTCTGCAAACAGTTTGTACTTCAGCCAAACTGGGTTGAGTTCCAGGTAGCGCAAAGCAAATATTTTCGTAAATAGTGCCATCAAAAAAATGTAATGGCATTTGTCCCACAACGGCTATATCTTGACGAAGAAGTTCAGTATCTATATCTTGCAAGTCCATCCCATCTATGCTTATTTGACCATGTGTGGGTGAATATAGTTTAGTCAAAAGGGCAACCAGCGTTGATTTTCCTGAACCTGATGGGCCTACGATGGCAGTAGTTTTTAACTCAGGTACAGTTGCGTTAAATGACTGAAGAACTCTAATCATTGACTCGTCATCACTTTCTTGGGTACCAAATAGCTTCCTAACTTTAGAAACCTTACGTTTGCTTGCACCGACTTCAGCCACAGTTTTCTGTCTTTTTTCTCCCTTGTCTTCTAATAAATACTGTGAAGCATAGCTAAAATAGAGATTTTTAAACTCAATTTTACCCTTGGTTACTCGAACCTTACTCTGTTGACCCTGAAGTTCCTTAGATAATTCCGGTTTAAAATCCAAAATTTGGAATAAACGGAAACATGTGAGATAAACAGTGTGCATTTCAGGAATAGCTTGAATCAAACTGCTGATTGAAGATAACGAAAAGAAAAGGATAGAGTAGACTGAGAGAATTGTACTTGCTGAATAGATTTGATCTGCAATGAGTTTCATTCCATACCATAGTAAAATCCCTTGGCACAAAAATGGCACAAAACTGGTAAAACCAAAACTGATTCCAGAATACATTGAGTCTCTAAGACGAGCAGATTGAAGATCTTCTGCAACAGCATCGTATCTTCTAACAAAGAATTTTTCCAGTCCTAAAATCCTTAAGCTTCGAATACCAGAAACGGTCTCATGAACGAGCTCATCAAGCATTGCGTTTAATTCAATACATTTCCCTTCCCATCGGATAATGACAAACTTTGTAAAAGCACTTGCCATATAGTAGAGAGACACCAATCCGAGTCCAACTAAACACAATCTCCATCCGGCAATCATAACCCAAATAAAGCAGACTAATGACAGAGATACACTGGTAGCGGTAACGCTCAACAGAGTTGTAATAATTCCTCTCATATCTTCAGAATGCGTGATGATCAATGAAGAAATGTCATTAGTCTCAATATTGTTTTGAGAATACCATTCCATGTCTTGTAATAAAATTATTTGAAAAGCCTTCTCTCTTATATCACGAACCCATCTGTCAGCTACATATCCCAAAATCATAATTTTAGAGTAAGTTGTGCAAGAGTCAATAGCTGCAATTGATAGAGCTAGAAAAATCCACAATACTGGATAGTTACTTAAGGTGGAACCACCGGACACCATATGATTAATCAAATTTCCCACCACATAGGAAAAAACTGGCGTGATACCACCGTTGATGATTGCAATAATAATTCCTAGCCACAATAAACTTTTGTGATTCAAGTGAGAATAACATGCTCTATAAATGTAAAATGTCGACACGTTCAATGTAGAAGCTTCCTGTGCACTAATGTACTTCATATAATTTCTAGACATGTTGGCTTCCAAATCTTCAAAGTCATCATTAGAATTATTGAGAACAAACTTCATTCGTGGTACAGGCGGGCACGGTGACTCAGGAGGGCTAAAGTTGGCATACACAGAAGCGCGTCTGTCAATAATCACTTGTTTTGTGGGAATCAAAGATAAAGGCCTTGGACGAAGAGAAGATGCTCTTTTGTAAGCAGAGTAACTATTCATTGATTGACTTTTTCCACATGAATTGAAATCAATGGCTGCGACAGCTAAAGTCTCTATTGCTTTATTTGTCACTGGCTCAGGTGCTGGAGTTTTGTACCGAGTCTCATGACCCTCAGTATTGGAATATAAAGTCAAATGCGACTGATTAATATTTGGTCTTTTGAAAATGAAGAGAGTATCTGAGCTTTTTTGCTCGCTAAGATCAAAATCGAACAAATCTGCGTTAGACACATGCCTTTGATGTTTTTTAGGTTGATAAGTAGTCAAGTCAGGAAGTGACATTCGTTTTTCGAGAACTGGAGAATGAAATGCATTGTTATCAGCAAATGGATTGCAATCAGCAGGCGTAGCAGGAGTTGGTGGAGGTTCACTCATACTTTTCAGCATTTTTCCCAATCCTTCAGTGACGTTTTTACCATGCGACATCATATAGAAGTAATCATCATCATTAATCTGTTCTATTTCATGAGTGATAATAATCGTTGTTTTACCTTTTCGCCATTCTCGAATATGCTTCATCATTTTCATCCGTGACTTGAAATCAAGGGCACTGACAGATTCATCAAGAACTAAAATTGGAGTATCACGAATTCTTGCTCTAGCTAAGGCAACCCTTTGCCTTTGACCACCACTAAGTTTTGAGCCACCTACACCTACAATTGTATCCAATCCGTTCGAAGAATTGTCAATAATACTTTGCATAAGAGCAAAATCAATTGACTCTTGAAGATTCCAAGAATTGACTTCTTGCTCTCCGCTGGTATTACAACTTCCTAATTTGATATTGTCTTCAATTGAGGTGTTGAATAACACACTCTGCTGTTCAACCACTGTAATGTTATCGCGAAGCCATCTTGAGCTTAAGGAGTGAATAGGTGCTCCGTCGATAAGAACTAAACCAGATGAAATATCGTACATGCGAAGAATTATGCTAGAAATTGTAGATTTTCCAGACCCTGAAGACCCTACGAGAAAAACCATTTCTCCAGCTGGAAAGTCTAAATTGACACGGCTGAGCACTTTAACATTAGGACGTGAAGGGTATCGAAAGTCGACCTGCCAAAAAATGTTAGTTATCATCGAGAGATTAAATCGAAAACTATGGGATAACTCACATTTTGAAAACTAATATTTCCCCGACAATTTTGAGGAAAAGTTCCAATCATGTTTTTCAAATAGTTTGGTTCACTAACTTCTAGATCCAAAAAGGTTTTCAATTTCATAACACCAACTTGACCTTTTTTAATGGTTTCAAATTTCATTCCTAAAGCTGCAACACTTTGAGAAATCATGAAACTACAAGAAAATACTGTTAAAACGGCACCAGCTTCAACTTTTCCTTCGTGAACCAAGAAAGTACCCAAAGCGAATATAGGAACAAACATTCCTAAAACGACAAACCGTGTAATGGATTGTTGGAGCGCAGCATAATTTGTAAATTTCATGTAAGTCTCACCGCCTTTCACAAGTAACGAATTCAGATCTGACTGGAGCTTTTTGTGACCATTAAATTGCTTGACAGTTGCAAGCGATCCCATCGCCCAATTTACGATAGTTCCCGCGTTTTCGAATATGTTTTTAAAGTCATGATATTGAAATGTAATTTGACGAGAAATAGTTGAGCTGATAAGAATCATAATAGGCAAGCTTGAAATTGCTACTAAACAAATAGCCCATGAATAGTAGAAGGCAAATGCTAGTGAGACAATTATTGTACAAATGGATTGGCATACCACAGCCAAAGACATTGATGTAGCTTTTGAAATATCCCGAAAGCACTGATCAAAAGAAGATAAAGTACCTAAATATCCGGGATTTGTATCATACCAGGCGAAATCACAATTGAGAAATCGGATGAAAACTTTACGTCTGGCCCGCTTTACCAAACGAGATGAAAATGTGTCAAAACAAGTGAGAACTATCCAGTCAGTGCAAAAAGAAATACCTCCCAGACTAACAATGTATAGACAGTGTTTTGTCACTATTTGCATAAA
The DNA here is from genome assembly GCA_003707475.1 of Geotrichum albidum. Classification (NCBI taxonomy): domain Eukaryota; kingdom Fungi; phylum Ascomycota; class Dipodascomycetes; order Dipodascales; family Dipodascaceae; genus Geotrichum; species Geotrichum albidum. The sequence goes on from PPJE01000003.1 coordinate 49,000, forward strand.
CTCTGTAGTAGTTGAAATTTGGCCTGAAAGATATTGTGAAAGTGTTGAAAAAACATTACCCAGTAGGACAGAGAGAATTGGCCGAGTCATTCCAGCTATCAGTGAGCATGTAAATGCTGGTATCAGGAACCATAAATCATTTGGAAATTGTGCAAAATGGTATAAAGAACCTCTTGTATTTTGAGCAGATGTTTTGTTATCTTTTTCATTATTTTCTTGAATAGGCATCGCTATCACCACTTTTAAATTTTCTTCACTGATCACAGATTCATCATCACTACTCAAGCCCTTTGAAAAATCTGAATCTGATGAAAATGAAATTGGTATTATGTTTTGTATTATATTTGTAGAGTGTTTAAAAGAAAGGTCATTAATAGCATTGTTATGGTATTCCAATGTGCTATCCAAGTTTGACTTTTTCTCTCGAAACTCGGATATTTCTGACTTTGTTCGAGACATTTTTGATTATTCTTAATAAAGGAAAACAAACAAGAATTCATTGACATCAAGTAATTTATATATAGATATGGATGAACACATTTTAACGAGTTTCATTTCTTGAGGCGCTGTTAGATCTATTGTTAATCTGAAGATATCTTCAAATTGTAAAATGTTGCAAGCTTGTATGAGCATTCTTTCATATTGTTTCGTCCTAAATAGGAAAGGCTGAAATTACAAACTCGAGAGTCTTTGGGATAAAAATGTAGCGCTGCCGTTGTTAATTCCTCAACAGTACAGCTACATCTACACAGCCTAATACTAGTCTCACTTTAAGCATGCTAGTATTTACTTTAAAATGATTGACAACTGGAAAAAAAGTTGAACCCATTGGAATTATTCCTTATTAAGGTCTTTATTCTATTCATTCATTTCAGTGCTAATTTAGCACAAGCAGATACCAGAAAACGTATGAAAATTTGGGGATTTGGATCAATAATAAAGTAAAATGCAACTCCAATTTAATTTAATAGAACATAATCACATTTAATAAAACGAAATCATTTCGTTGAATACAATTACATTCAAACCTAAGACATGAAGAATACTTTGTACATTTAAAATCTTGGAAAATTACACTAAATTATATATTCATTAATTTATATATTCATTAAAATACATGAGCCATTTAAATACAAGTCCAATATAATTACTCGTCTTCAGGACCATCAATAATGACCTTAACAGCCTTACCAGTCATGACGGTTTTGAAAGCTTCTTCAGCTTCGGTAAATTTAAAATGGTGGGTAATGAGTTTAGACGCAGCTACTTTTCCAGATGCAATAAATTCAACTGCTAACTTATAATCTCCGTAGCCGTATCTAAAACTTCCTTTAGCAGTGAGCTCTTTGGCACAGAAATCAGCAATGGGAAAAGTAATGTCATCCTTACCCATACCAGCTTGAACGTAGCGACCACCCTCCTTAAGAACTTGAATAGCAGTTTGAATGGAAGATTCAGCACCGGAAGCATCAACAGCCACAGTGGGTTTGACGCCATCTAAGAGATCCCAAATCTTTTGAGCGGATTGTTTTGAAGAGTCGCCCTTGGTAGGAATGAAAGTCTGAGTAACACCAAGCTCTTTGGCAAGATCAAGCTTAGATTGGAAAAGATCAACGGAAACGACTTTTGAAGCTCCAAAGGCAAGTGCACAAGCAGCAATTAATAAGCCTACAGGACCGGCTCCAAAGACAACAACGACGTCACCGGGGACAACGCTAGCTTGCTTGGAAACGTGAACACCAACAGCCAATGGCTCAACCAAGGCACCTTCTTCGAGGGAAACATGGTCAGGTAACTTGACACAGTAATCTTCAGGCAAAAGATAGTATCTACACAAAGTACCATCGTAAGGAGGAGTAGCGGCGAAGGCCATGCAAGGACAAAGATTGTAGTGGCCAGATTTGTACTCGTCGGAGTATCTAGAAGGAATACCAGGTTCCATAGCGACACGGTCTCCAACCTTCAAGGAAGTCACAGCACTTCCAACTTCGACAACAATACCAGCTGATTCATGGCCCAAAACCATGGGATCTTTGACGACGAAGTTTCCAATAGCACCGTGAGTATAGTAATGAACGTCAGAACCGCAGATACCAGTTTTCTTGACATTGATTTTAACGTAGTGAGGATCTTTGATTTCAGGTACAGGACGGTCTTCAAATGTGACTTCGTTGATTTTGTTCAGGATAAAAGAAGGATTGGTAGACATTGTGATAGATGGTATGATACTAGAATGAAATTGATAGTAGTGAAGCAGAAAACTAAATGCTGAGGAAATACCTTCGTATTTATAGCGTTGACAAGAAATATCAGGAGACTCGAGTCTTTATATTACCCAACGATGAAAGCCGGGAAGTAGCAAACGCTAAAAAAATTAGCCTGAGAATGGCAACAAGACCTCTAGCATTGATAAACATACACACAAAGATGTCTAACACAACACGAACAGCTACGAATTGAAACCTACTGCATGATTAGCGCTATTGATTATCTCTGTTCCATTGTCGGCGCAGAACTTTCCGAATTTTCAGAGCAAGTTGAGTTTATAAACCAAGCGAGTAGTTTGCGCTATCATTGTCTGCTCAACTACTTCACACATAATAATATTTAAGATTTCTAAGTGTCTTTTCCGGGATTAAAAAAAGCAGGCTACATGCTTGATCGTTACCTAAAGAAGCCTGGCCAGTTTCTGAAGAAGCCCTGCTTTAATTACAACTTGCTTACTTCCGCAATCAGTGTCAATTTCTACATTGATTTCTTCAGTTTGTTGAATCATCGCCAGGTTCCTCCTCCTGCACCAAACTCTCAATAGACTCGGTTGTTAATTGCCTGCCTGGAAGAAACTACGTTGAGAACTACTAGCCCTGGATCAATCGGGAGAATATTTCACAAAGGTAATTTAGCCCAAACATTTTGAGAAAAGTCACATGATCGTTTACATTTGTGTCCTGCCTGAATATATCCCGATTAGAAACCTTCTCCGTTTTCATATATCTACCCTTGATGTGTATATTGATAATAATTTGACATTTAGTTTGATAGAATAACTCAAAAACAGTGTAAAATTTAGAAACCCCTAAAAACTTTTATATACGATTGTGTAACACAAAAAAATAAAACAAGTAGACGCTACCAGCCAACTTTTTCAGCATGATAATTCACGTCTCTTCCTTCTCCAACCATTCCTGAAACACTATTTCGAACTTCACGAACCAAAAAATTAGGACCACAAGTAGCCACCCAGGTTTTCCTTTTATCTGCTTTTGTACCACTATTAGCGCCAGACATTTCTCGGACTAATTGATTAATGTTTGGTCTTCCTTGTTCCCTAGTAACCCAAATGTGTCGATGAACTAGTACCTTACCAGATTCGTATAGTTCCCAAGTCTCCAAAGACTCACTGTGATCCGCAAGAACAGACGGAATCCAGGAAATGAAAGAACGATAAGGAATGATCCATAAAAAGTGAATTTCTAATTCAATTGCGTTATTGTTTTGCTCTGACAGCTTAGTTTGGCTGTTGCTGTTACTAGAAGATGCAGCTAATTGAGTCTTATTTGTCAAAGTAACTTTACCGTCATCTAGAACTGATGTTTTGTTGATATGGTCAATTTCGGTTATCATTTTAGGACGATCAATAATATATGATTCGGGATTAGTGTATTTAGTTGAAGGTTCACTATTAATTGACAAAGAAGATCTAGATGTTGAATTAAGAACTGATTGGATGTTGTGATTCAAAAAATCTTGAAAGATGGGCCATGTGAAGGCAACTCCAGCGCCACCTCCAATCAAAACGATATTTTGTCTTTCTGGGGATGTAGAGATATCATTTATTTCTACTGCTGGTGCGTCGAGTGAACTTCCACTTTCTTCCTGTAACAAGCCGTCAAGCTCTGAACTGCTAGAGTCTTGATGGGCATCTACTTGTTTTTCTTTTGATACAACTTGATAGTCAGGCATAGTAACTGAATGAATACCATAAGGGCCATGTATGATAACCCATCTCCATCTTTCATTTGTGCTACCAGATTCTGAAAATTCTTGATGATACTTTACTTCTTGATCATATAAATCTCTTGTGAATCCGGTTTTAGCTCTAATTATGAAATCCATGGTGTCGCTCCATTGCTCTTCGCCTGAAGAAGCAACAGAAAATGGATGAGCCTGAAGTAAATGGCAACCTGGGACAGTTATCAAAATATGTTGGCCAGTACCCCAAGTTAATGGAGTAGAAGATCTTTCCCAGAAAGACCAAAATGACTTTTTTTTTCTACTAGCATTCGAGGTCTCAGAATATTTCCGGGGTAGCTTAAATATAATGGTTTCACCTGGATGAACTTCTACCTTGGCCCATACTGCTCTGTAGTCGTGAATAAGTCGGAAAACCCTATCATAAAGGACAGATAATCCAGCAATAACTGAGCCGGTTCGAGCAGTCGGGTAATGAAAGTACATGGTTGGTAAAGCAATAACCATTCCTACTGCATGAATCATGTAAAAAACTTCATACATACTCTCGCTCATATTGAGCCATGTAAGAGATTTGAATTTCTGAAAAACTCTCTGGGAAGTGAGACCAATAGCGAGAAAGCAAAACCCAGCAATGAAGCCCATGATACCAAATAGATGAGTAGCCAAATAAGGTAGTTTAAAGTAAACTAAGAAAAAAACAGTGTGTAAGAAGAAGGTGATAACACAGAGCATTCCAGAATGTCTATGGAATACATTAAGTTGTTCGTAAGACCAACCACTGAAAACAGATATGGGAGTATGTTTTGCACCAAGAATGTACATAAAGGGAACATTAGCCATGCAAAGGGAGCCCAGACGAAAGGCGTAGCTAAAAAAGTACTGAGGAGTGTCGTAGAATAGATAGGCTATTGAAATAAAATAGTAGTAAGCTAAGACAATTGTTTTTCCGTTGTCTTCAAACCAGGGATTATCCGGTTGATATAGAAGAAAAGATTGTACTGAATTGAGAGCTCTAGCTACTTGTGACTGTTGGGAAGCCAATAGCAACGGTTCTTCTTCTTTCAAAGTATTTGATTGCAAAGTTGTTGAAGAAGTAGTAGTGCCATACTGAGAGGGATTTGGCTTGTTTAATTTATGAAGCTGGCTGCGATATTTAAAATACCTTAGTACCCAGTGGTAGACACAAACTATCAAAAACATGAGTATTAAGAGCGCATAGTAGCCTGTCAGCAGAGCTCTTCCATGTAAGATTTCTTTAATAACCGAGTCACGATTGCCGTTGGACGAATCAAACGGGTTTCGATTTTTGTAAAAGATCTTGCTTAAGTCTACCACGCCAGTTGAATTGTCATTCGACGCTTTGACCATGATTGTGTCTTGTTTCTGCAATCAAGATTAAAAAAATGAACCAGAAATCAAATAGATCAAAAAAAATGATTCAGAGATATAAAAGATAAAAAGAGGCAATGATTGATATGATTAGATTTTAAAGCAGACTGATTCCAAATCATTGAATGTCTACTTGAATAGAGCCCGTTTCCAGTTTAACGGCTTACTATATAAGTATTATAAAAGATAGAGAAAGAAGAAGAACGGAACAGTGCGGAAAAGCTTGCACCGTAATCTCTCGCAGCCCATAAATATTGTGAATATATGAGAAATTTAAAAAAACTATTTTGTACCAACTAAATAATCAATAATAAATTATTCTGCCAATCATAACACGACTTGGGTTTTTATCTGATGGAAAAGATAAATTTGAAAATTATGAGCCAAGATTCAAATCATGTGATTCACACAAGAACTGAAGAGTCATGTGATAAAAGTTTGACATGTATGGGGGAGTTTGACAGAAAACGGTATGTTTGGAATTTTTGATGGTGATTTAAAAAACTGGCTAAAGAATTTAATTATTAAAAAAATTGATAACAGGAGTCATTAATTCAAACTGAAGATTATATGTACTGAAAATACTTGGGAAACTGAGATACTATCGGTAGAAAGACATGTAATATTGTTTCCGCTGTCCACTAAACAAAACCTGAATATAATTGAACTCTGTGAAATCTGGTCTAGTAACGGAACTGTTATTCAACTTTTGCAGCTGATTCCATTAATCTCTGCTTATCACTTTGCTAGATTGGCACCAACTTTAAAATTTTTAAGCATTTCCGATGCTTATTCAAACTGGTCTTCAATCATGACCTTTTATTCTAAGACTTTTGTTCCAATTTTGGCTTAACTTCATGTGGTTATTCATTAATTACTATTATTTTCACAAAAATCAGTTGTTCTTCAATTTTACCATCGTCTGTTAGATTTACGGATATTACGTGATAATTTTTGAATCCAAAAATTTAGTAAGAATATTATTAATTTAAATCAAGTTAGCTAATTTATTACAAATATCTATTTTTGGGATGAAATTTATTTTTTCTTCCCTGTTTGTTTGTTTTTTTCCTGTTTAGGAGTTAACGTTTAGGCTGAAACAAACATTTTCAAGACAAAATCAGACATTGAAAAGAAACAGAGGAGAAAAGAAAGCAGCAGCTTTGACCAAGTTTGAAAATTTGAGAGCGGATTTAAAAGCGTATTTGAACAAAAGGAGATGCATTTAAAACCAAGTAATAGAACGAATGATGAGATGAAATAATAGAACGAATGATGAGATGAAATAATAGAACGAATGATGAGATGAAATATTAGAACGAATGATGAGATGAAATTGCCTTTTTACAGTATATGTTGATACAAAAATGACAAGATATTGACAAATCTACATGGTTGCCAATGGAATTTTTGACTCTTACGAAATGACTGGATATATATCAAAATAATACAATTTGACTGGATATTTTTCATATTATAATAATTCTCAAGAATCTCAATTCTAACAACTCGTAAAATTCATAAAATTCATTTACTTCAACAAATATCTCGTACAAACAGCTAAATAAAATTAATGAAATAAATATAATAAATATACATTTTTTGTGTCCTGTATTTTGACGATCAACAAATCACACAGTCCTTTGATGAAGCTCTTTTGTGATTTGGCTGTTTCAAAGTTGGCATGGATTTAGAATTCTTTGGCTTTTTTAATGTCTTGAAATTATTAAAAGAAACTGAGCTTTTTAGCTGCGGTGATGTCGGAGATGGTGTCTGGTGTTCCGAAGGGTCTCTTGAGAGAAATGCATACTGGGGTTCTCTCGGAGACGTTGAAGTCGATCCTGAGTGAGAATGTGATGTCTGTTGATATAGTTGTGATGGCGAACAGTACGAATGCGGCGACAATTGATTCGACTGTGATGACATTGATTTGTTTTTGAAATGAAAAATATTGGTTGACGAGGAATTTTTCTTATGTCTAGGAAAGTTTTTAATAGATGAAGTTGTATTAACACTTTGTGACAGAAACTCGCCTCCATCGATTGAGCTATGAACGGAATGACTGTATGCTGAATCTCTTCTCATCATTTGTCTAACCAGATCTTTAAAAACCTCTTCGACATTTGACTTGTACTTTGCTGAGGTTTCGTAGAACGGAGTTTTACCCCAAGAATTGGCCATTTCTATTGCTTCATCAGACCATACCACAGGCTTATCTTCGTCGTCTCCTTGCAAATCGGCCTTATTTCCCACGAGAACCATCGGGACGTTGGCAGCGCCGCCCTTGATTCGCAAAATCTGCTGCCGCAGCTCATGGAGTTCTTTAAAAGACTCAGGCGACGTGATTGAGTATACCAGAAGAAACCCTTGGCCATTTTTTATATAGAGTTCACGCATTGCCATGAATTGTTCACTTCCAGCAGTATCGAGAATTTCCAAAAGGCACTGGCGGCCATCCACCGAGATAACTTTTTTGTAGGTATCTTCAATGGTTGGATCGTAGCTATCTAAAAAGACGTTATCAACAAATTGAACAGCTAAGGCTGATTTTCCTACTCCTCCAGCACCTAGAATAACAATATTATAGTCTATCAAAGGTTAATACCAGTTAGATTAGAATTTATAATAGTAGTCATACCTCTCATGATAATTTAGTCTTTATGAATGAAGAGAAGATGGGAGGATGTGAAAGAAGATTGGAAAAGAAGAATCGAATAAAAAATAAAGAAAAAAAAATAACAGACTAAAACCAGTTCATGCTTAAATCTTGAAAAAAAAAAAAGCATTTTCAAAAATCAAGAGGTTGGCCTTTTCCAAGCCATGAGACATTCCATTATAGACATAAACATCACGTGAGTGTCTGCTTTTCAACCGAGACCCGACAATAAGCTCATGCCCCAGGTCTTCGGCTGCCGGGCTCCGCCTGAATTAACATGAAGACTTATAGTTGGGGATGTCTTAGACATGAGGAGCCTTCTGTGCAGGACCATTAATGCTTCAAAACGGGCGGTTTTTAGAGCGAATGGACAGAGATGTTTCGCGGAGTTTGCACGATCTTGTGGAAGTCTGCTAAGTATTTGAATGGGATTAATGGAAATCATGGCTGATCCCAAAGTAAACAGTTTTAACCCCAGTCAACAGTTTTCCAACACGCAATTTTGGCGAAGAGATCTTGCGCCAATGCAAAGTCTATAATTATAAATCACAAGTATTAGCTTTAGCGTCAGTTCTTTTACTGTATGCGTATGTGTGTGAAGGTGTAAATATGTAGGGGGCAGCATAGAGGTTCCATGGAAAAGTTCCACCTTCTAGATCCTCCAAAGTGCTTCATGCTAAGGAGACTTTTTTCGATATGCAAGGGCAAGAAAAAAATAGTACCAGCTTCAGGATTTGTTCCTACTGATGCTATATATATTGAAGCTGGGAGTCATTGTTGACAGAAGGTTGTCAATTTCTATGAAAATCTTCGCTTCGGCTTTAAACCTGATTTCAAACGGTTGCTAACGCTGGTCTTAAGTTGATTTAATTCCTGTTCTAGTTTAGTTATGCACAAAACATTCCAGTAACCCCTTTAGCGAAGTTTCCTGGTCTCCAACAATCAGAAAAAACCACGCTAGACAGTACAAGGCATCACCAGAAACTTCGAAACAAGGAGGTTTATTTGACCCGCTAGTTCATTCAATATGGGGCAGGGAAAGTAAGGAACTTTCGCAGGTAGTTACAAGTTCTACTGGAGTTGATTTTTGGTCTTGAATATTGTTTATATTGATAAATATATTAAGAAATTATATATGAATAAATTATGAAAATATGTGTAGTAATAAATATATCATTTATTGAAAATTATTAAAATTGTAATAATTATTAAAATTGTTATAATTATGAAAATACGAATAACTTGTAAAAATAAAAACTACTTGTGAAAATATTAATAAATAAAGTAGTTGTTGAAAATTCTATAATTATCGAAAATAACTATTAAAAATATAATCATAATTAATCAAATATAATACTCTATCCACATTTAAAGAAATCAACCAAAATTAAGAATTGAATTACAAACTGTCAAGTAGTAATTTTTTGTAAATATATCCCTACTTATAATAGTTAAAAATGTCATTCATCTCATGAATTAATGATGGAAAATAAAAAAAAATCTGGTAATTGTTTATCAATAATGATATATACATGGCAAACTGCCCATTAATCTCCGCCTGCTTCTCACTTGCTTAAATGATGACCAGCTTGAATCGATCCACTTAACGTCTGTCTAGCTGTTCCCCGTCTCTCTCCTTTCCTGCCAACCATAACTATTCCCCTTGCCTTCCTAACTTTGCCGACTACTCCAGATGGCCCTCCGCCTGAATATATCGACTGTCCTGTCGAATCACCTCCTGTAGCTCCCGAAGAAGAAGTAACAACATTTACATCATCCATTTCCTTCTCCTGTCGCATATGCTCGAGCAGTAAATCCTGTTCAGACGTACCAGCTTCAAGAAGTGAGTTTCTGGTACCATCAGATGTTGACGTTGATTCTGTAGTAGTTAATTTTTTTGTCGTCCTTGTCATTAGAGATGACCCCTTGGATGAATGCATAATAGTGGGTGAACCAAGAAGAATGGGATGCACTTGGTCTAGATTAATCACAGACGATGAAAGAAGAGTGTTTTCGCTGGAGTCATTATAGTTGCTCGTTGACGATGATGATGATGATGATGATCGTAACGCCACAGATTTCATAGTCTCCTTCATTGTAAATGCACTTAGTGTAGATGTAGATCCTTTTACTCCAGCACTAGCAGTGGCCATTGCCGCAGCTTCAGCTTCTCTCGCCGCTGCAACTGCATCGTGTAATTTTCGTACTCGAGATCTCGTTACCGTAGGTTTATCTGTAACCAATGCCAATTTGTTGGAATCTCCTTTTGGCTTCAGTGTTAATATATTTGATTTAAATTCATCTGAAATTTTAGCTTGTAGATGGTGAGTAATAGGTTCAGTTGTTTCATCTGAGCTTTCAATTCCATGCTCCAGTCCTTCTGCTAATTTTTCTCCTTCCTCATCTTCAAATCTCCACTGAGCAGGTCGTACTTCATTTGCGCACTTTTGACAATGCGCGACAAAAATCTTGGGATTCGGAAACATCTTTTGGCACACTCTGCACCACCCACTATCACTTTGCTTGAATTGAACAAAATGTACAAGCTTTAAATGACGTTTTAGCACATCCTGACGGTTGAAAGAACCTCCATTTCTATGGCAGGTAGGATCAGACTTCCAATATGGACAAAAAAATGTTGGTTTTTGATGTGACCGCAAGTGTCTTCTCTGATCAGACTGACGGGCAAAAGACCAAGGGCAGCCTGTATAAGTACAGGGAAACGGTCGAGGTGTTTTATCGTCCATTTTACGAGAGCTGAAAGTCAATTTTGATGAGGATTCCGCCGCAGCTGGAAGGGCTTGAATTTCAGTTGTAGATGGCGAGTCGCTGAAATATCCAGATAATGGTCGATTAGGAATAGGCGTAGATAACGGATGATGCTGGAACTGTCCCTGTCTACCGTAATTTCCATAGTACAAACTAGGGTCTCGATTTTGTATATTTAGCTCGCCATCTTTCTCTCTAAGCTGTTTGTTTGGATATTCCTGGTGCACAATATAAAAGTTGTTGAACTGATCTTCTGCATGTTGCTGGCCATCTGTTTTACTATTTGCCCCAGTGCTATCTGAGTTTGACAGTTCATATTGCTTTGTTTGAATTTCTCTGCTGGCTTCAATGAGATTTGCAATTGAAGAAGATTTTCTTCCACTATTGGTACTAGAGCTGCTCATCAAGGTACCAGTAGCTTGTTTGAGAGGGCCATGGTAATTTGCATCATGAAAAGCATCAGGTGCGTTTAACAGTCTTGCTCCGTTGTTCATTGCAACTACTGCTTCAGCAGCCTCTGCCTCTGCTTCTGTTGCCCTTGGCTGTTGTTGTTGCTGTTGATGCCGGTCGTGCGACATGCTACCACGTTAAATATCAAAGTAAACGATTCAATCGCGCCTTTGAGTTTTTAAGGATTATATCGGAGACTGGAAGGGAAGAAAAAAACAAAAACTTTAAAAATAGGTTGCGGCTCACGCGTCTATATTAGCTTTAACGCTTACCATTTTCCAAACTAACAAATACCTACTATATCATTTATATTGAATATTTCACAAATCTGTTACCGAAGTCTTCACCAATCAAACGATTTACTGTTTATCACGTAGTACCTAATTGAGTAATTTTATTTTTTAAAGCCTCACGATTTGAGGTCCGGGATTAAATGTCCCAAAAACTTGGATGAACATTTAAAGCCTCCCAAGTCTGATGAATATTTAAAGCCTCCCAAGTCTGATGAATTTTTAATTATTAATAATTTATAATTTATGAATGATTTCTAAATATATTACAAATAAATACAGAATATAATACAAATAACCAATAAAATACCAATTAATCAAATAACCAAATGAATTACAAATAAAAACCAAATAAAAAGCTGCTAATTTTCCAAAAGCTATTAATTTTCAAAAGCTGCTAATTTTTAAAAGCTGCTAATTTTTAAAAGCTGCTAATTTTCAAAAGCTGCTAAATTTCCCAAAAATATGGTAAAATTGTTAAAATCTCATAAAAAATATTAAATTTGGAATTCTTTTAAATAAAAAACTTCGAACTGAGATACGTCATACGTGCAATATTAATTATATAATGTTACAAATAAGAAAAATTAAATATATTGTAGTATTAGTGAATATACTGTAAAATAATGAAAAATAATAGTGAAACTAATGAAAATTCTACAAGATAATGAAAACAAAATAAATATTAAAATATATATATATAAATATAAAAAAAAAGAATTTTTTGAAAAAAATTAAATAAAATGAAAAAAAAAAAAATCAAAACGAAACAAATAAAAATTTCACATTAAACTAAAACTACATAAATATCTTCAATACATAAAACGTTAAGCACCAATTCAAATTTCAACTATATACCGTAAGAGCATTAACAGAGACACTTTCTCTACTATTTTCTATCACGAACCAGCTTTTTTTCCATCCTTCTTGTAGATGTCGCTGTCTTAGTAAACCAACTAGAGTAAGTGCCCAAACTAAGCTTGGTATCCATCATAACAGGACTCTTATCCTCTGTGTCAATCCCATTATTCTCACAAAACATCAAAACTTTCTTCATCTCCTCTAAATGCTTTCTACCCCAAAATCGCTTCATTCCTATTACATTATCTTTCACAAATTCCAAATAATTGTTCGACAAAAGTTCGTGACCTGAAAGAATTTTTTCAACTATTTTCACGCCATTAATTCCAAACTTGAGACTTCTTCCTGAGAGCTCTCTCGCCAACTTCAAAATGGCACAAAAACCTTGTTCTTCATATTCATTCGCAATCATCCCCAGCGTCTCCAGCACCGAATTCTCAAGAGACTTGTTGCCCTTCTGCGTGGGATACGCAATGTTTGCCAAATCAAATGCACCCATCAAAGCGCTTGTGACAACTTCAAGTTCGTATTCCCTCAAAAGAATAATGGTAGAATCTTCGCTACCACGGTAAAGATCAGCACAAAGATAGAGACTTCTATAAAGGGTTAATATCAACATAGACATGCAGTTGTAAATTTCGTCCTTCTGGCCTATATCCTGAAGAGAAAGCAATGCATTCTCAGTAGTTATTGGCTCACCATACTTGCCGGCGCTCATTACCGGTAGCGAGCGTTCAAAGAGCTTCTTCACTGAAACAACATCACACACATTAAACTGCATAAACTCTTGTGACAAAAATCGACACAGTTGATAAATGAGATGGCTCACAACAGTTGTAAGAGTCATGGGACAATCCATTTCTGAAAGAGCCCAAATAAGAGTTTCAATACCATCTTCAGATTGAGATGTCTTTTCTAAAATTTTGATGCAATGAGTAAAGATTGGAACAAATTCAGAGTTTTTCAAAATATCTCTCGTGCCATCAACAACTTCAAAAAGAATTTGAAAATGTTCGAAATTGATTTGTGCTGAAATAAAGTCTTCAGGAACACCAGATGCTTTAAGAATGGCTTGGTTAAAAGACTCTGAAAGATTGAGATCACAATAATGTTTAACATTTTTTTCAATGATTAGGCTGTAAAGGGTTTTACAATTGATAATAATGCCATTGCTGTAGCCATAATTAACGGCTCTAGAGAGACCTTCAAGCACATCAAAAGAACTCAAATTAAAAATCAAAAGCTCTTGCTGAATGGGATTTTTGCAAGATTTTAAAATATCATCTAGTATTCGTGAAAATTTAAACCCCTTGGGCTCCAAGAGAGCTGCTTTGAGACTCTGAGTTCTTCTTTTCGTCATTAAAAAAATTTCCGTCACAATTGGAATATAGTCTGAAATCACAATATCAGCAAATATATTGGTGAAAAAGTTTGCAATTGACCAATTCATTGGGTGAATCATTGGTGTCATTCTCATTCGCCTGAATAAGTCAAAAAATGTAGGTTCTTCTGGAGTAGCAGGTATATAATTAGGAGGAGAATTTGCCATAAAAACATTTGTCCATTTGTCATAAAAGTGATACCCTTGAGAAGGATCGAAAAGTCTTAGAAAGTTGTCATGCAACGAAGGCAAAGCGATATGAGATAAAACAATTGCGCTGAGCATATTCATGAAAGAAGGGCCTCGCATAGTGTTTGGAAACATGGTGCCAACGTCAATCATGATTCTTATGATATTCAAGTCCAGCAAGACGCCTTTGCAAAACGAAATGTCAGCTCGGAGCATTACAGCCATCTGATAGCCAATGTTGACAAAGTAATCAGCATCTGGGCCATGGCCATTACATTGAATGAGGTTGTCATAATGGATTCTGAGCTGCAGATATAGATACCAGAGAATGAGAGAGTTGAGGATAGCCTCAGTTTCAGAGCTAAACGGGGCGTTTGAGCACTTCCACAGCGAATCAAGATCAGGACATTCTAGAAACAAAATTTTTATTGACTGGACCGTTATAGACTGCGGAGCAATCAATTGGAGACAGTCTTTATAAATGTCAAACAAGTCTGCGATTCCACCCATGTGCTCCAAGTTAGCAAGGATTTCCTGCAAGACTTGGGAGTTTTCTACCACAGGTTTGTTTGATAATGAGAGCGAATCCAGTGAGTCTACCAGAGATTTTAGCTTTGACGATACCAGTGAGCACGAAGAAGAAGAAGAAGATCTTGAAAATGTAGATACCATAGACGTATCAACCGGAGAGGACGACATTGCAATGTTTGCTAGGGACAATATTCCACCGAGTCTAATGAGAGTAAAATGAGGTTGAAGGAGGGTAGCAAGATGGGGGTTTTTTTATTATATTTCAAAGAGGGAAGAAGGGCGAGAACAGGTAGTTTATATAATTCTAGGAGCTGTGATAGCCTCTAGACATGATGGAACTCCTACAAGCTTAGATGAAACCGTTACAGGCATTGTGTGGTATTAGAAAAAAATTTTTAGGACCAACATTGATTGTGTCTTTCAGAGTGTCAGAGAGCTGCGGCGGATAATGGTTGCTTCCTCTGATGTAGTTATCCACTCCATGATCCGGAGGGTTAACGGTTTTTTGGTCAGCGGATGAAGGGAGCGGGGAGAGAGACATGAGTTCCGGACGGAGCACGGGCGATGGGAGGGAGTAGGGCAATATAACGGTGTTTGGCTACGGTTCCACAAACAGCAAGAACCCCAATCCGTAGTTGGCATTAGCATTGCACACATTGAAGCAGTGGTGTGATGGTCGAAAAGACCCTGCAAGTACGAAGGTGGCGGATTTGTTTCACTTTTTGGGCAGGTGCTTATGAGGAGCTGTTGTCCCGCAGGTCCCGCAGATCCCGCAGGTTCCGCAGTATTTGAAGACATGGGTTTCAACAGGGCTCAATAATTCTTCGGGATTGAGCTATACCCAATTAGTTATTAGATGTTTCTACGGGTTTTCAGTGATTTTCAGAGGTTTCTACAAGTTTTCAGTGATTTTCAATGATTTTCAGTGGTTTCTGCATGTTTTCAGTGGTTTCTACATGTTTTCAGTGGTTTCTACATGTTTTCAGTGGTTTCTACATGTTTTCAGTGGTTTCTACATGTTTTCAGTGGTTTCTACATGTTTTCAGTGGTTTCTACAAGTTTTCAGTAATTGGGTCTTTGTGATTTCCAAATATATCACAACTTTTTGTGAGGTGATTTATACTATTTTTTTTGTATTCTCATGAGACTTGTTAATGACTTGTTGACTTGTAAACACTTGTGAACACTTGTAAACACTTGTAAACAATTGTAAACAATTTTAAACAAAAGATAAGGAGACTTCGACGCCTTTGCATCTTGGAACATTACAGATCTTCTATAGCACCAAATTTTTGGTACGTGATCGCATATTAATAGGCGTGCAGGAAGACGGTTTAAATGTGTGTTGAGCCTGACAGGTTAACTGTCAACGCCTTTTATGCGACATTTACAATGATAAAAGAGTCGGGAAATGCCGAGTGGAGTGAGATTTTTAAATGTGCTGTACTATTAAGGTTGTTTGTAGGATTCTGGCAATATCAATTCTTTGAGTTTTGAATGATTAACGATCAAAAGTTTTCAAATGAGTTGGAAATTTTAAATGTAAAAACTCATGGAATTCAATTGATACGACTGCATTGGCCTACTGATCACTGTCATATGTGGATTCTTGACACAAAGATATTGTCAAAAACAATCTTTCAATTTCTGGGTGGAAGGCAAATGATCGGATTCAAATCATTTGAAAGGTTTGCTGGCAAAATCAAAATTGGCTCTGATTTGATCGGAATTGCAATTTCTGGTGATCACGATTCAACTTTTTTAAAGTTGTGGAATGTTATCGTGAGTATTGTCATGTAGTATATTTTGTTAACAAGTATTGTTTATTTAAATGTTGTTTATTTTTTTTTTCATGATTGAAAATAACTTAGTATTTGGTGTTGTATTTGGTGTTGTATTTGGTGTTGTATTTGGTGTTGTATTTGGTGTTTGTATTTGGTGTTTTATTTGGTGTTGTATTTGGTGTTGTATTTGGTGTTTGTATTTGGTGTTTGTATTTAGTGTTTTACTTAAAAAATTGTATTCAAAAATTGTATTCAAAAATTGTATTTAAAATTGTATTCAAAATTGGACTTAGAAAATGTTAATATTTAGAAATTGGTATTGTTTATCTTGAAAGTTGCATTTATTGAAAAAAATTTGCTACATTTAATCATTATAATTCATGTACATGAAAAATATTGTCGAGTATTTGATTGTGTTGTTTAGAATATAGAGATGTGTAGCGTTCATAATTTGAATTTTTATCTCTAATATTTTGTAAAAAATTTTGTAATTTCATTGAAAATAAATGTAGAATCATAAAATATTCAAGTTTAAATCTAAAAGATATTTAGAATTCAAATATTCGATTTTTAATATTTAGATTTTAAAAATTTCACACATGTTGAGTTTTGAAATGATTTTTTTATTATTTTAATATTGTTTCGATATTATTTTAAAATATTTTTGATATTTTTTGATATTTTTTTTTTTTTATTTTGGTTTTTTTTTCGATATTATTTTGGTAAATTTTTGACATGTTTTTGATATATTTTGATGAAGCTTTTGCCATGTTTTTGATATATTTCGATACATTTTAATATCTTTTAATACAAACTCAACACAATTTTTAAAGTCACCACAATCTATAAAGTCACCACAATTTTCAAAGTCTAAACAATCTTTAAAGTCCACACTTTATGTCCCCACAATTTTTCAGGTAAACTTGAATCGTTTCACTATCCAGAACCATAACTGTTCAACTACGTTCCTAATCACATGATGACCATTGACAGACTTGTAATTTTTAATCTTGATAACTCCCAATTGTCTACTAATTATGACTACCCATGACTAAGCTCTAAAAATTTTTATATTGGGAGTTTCAATTTATCTGCAATTTCTATTTCAACACAAAAAAATTTTCAGATTCTTTCCCTTCCTTCAACGTTTATAAAGATCAATCGTGGATCATCTTTGTTTATTGAATTTAATCTGTTGGTTCTATTTCCTCTTGCTTCATAGAAAAACTACATCATGTCTATTAGAACTCAAGTATGTATTCTTATCGATTCAAATAATGTTTGCTAACTTTTTTAACAGTTTGAAAACTCCAACGAGTATGTCCATTGATACCTTGTATCGTGATTTGTGGTACTAACTTTTGTTTTAGAGTCGGTGTTTTCTCAAAACTCACAAATTCATATTGTTTGGTCACAATTGGTGGCTCCCAAAACTTTTACAGGTACGTTTATTCTTGATTTGGATTGGATATATTTGGATTGAATATATCAGGATTGAATATATCAGGATTGAATATATCAGGATTGAATATATCAGGATTGAATATATCAGGATTGAATATATCAGGATTGAATATATCAGGATTGAATTTATCAGGATTGAACATATTTGGATTGGATATATTTGGATTGGATATATTAGAATGGGATATACCAGGAAAATCTGATTTTCAAAGATATATTGAATTATCTGATTTATTAAATTATCTGATTTATGGAATTATCTGATTTATTTAATTACCTGATTCTCTGAATTACCTCAATCTCTGAATTACCTGATTCTCTGAATTATCAATCAATTGAATTACCTGATATAAATTTTCAAATCACCATTATCTAGTCCTAGCTACTAATCTCTTTTTAGTGCCTTTGAAAGTCAGCTACAAGATGTCGTCCCCATGTGCCACACAACTATTGCGGGCACCCGTATCATCGGCCGTATGACTGCTGGTAACAGAAGAGGCCTATTAGTACCTACCCAAACTTCCGATCAAGAATTACAACATTTAAGAAACTCTTTACCCGACAGTGTCAAAATCCAACGTGTTGAAGAACGACTCTCTGCTCTCGGTAACGTCATTAGTTGTAACGATTACGTTGCCTTGGTTCATCCCGATATCGAACGTGAAACAGAGGAACTAATCGCTGATGTTCTCGGTGTAGAAGTGTTCAGACAAACCGTTGCTGGAAACGTCCTTGTAGGAAGTTACTCAACTATCACAAATCAAGGTGGTTTGGTTCATCCTCAAACCTCCATTCAAGATCAAGACGAACTTTCCTCCCTATTACAAATCCCTATTGTAGCCGGTAGTGTTAACAGAGGTTCTCCCGTCATTGGTTCTGGTCTTGTCGCCAATGATTGGCTTTCAGTGGTTGGTACTGATACTACAGCTCCAGAACTTAGTGTCATTGAAAGTATATTCGGCCTTACCAACGAAGCACCCGAAAAGGACCTGTTAATCGAGCATTACTATTAATCCATATATTTTACTCTGTTTTTGTATCTGTCTTATTTAATTTCCTTTTATTAGAACTCGTAAAAACTAAAAAAGTTATGGAATTTCATGCATTTATAATGTCTGTTTTCAAGTCTCAAGTCCTATTCAAAAGTTCAATTTAAAGTTGGCATATGAAAATGGAATCTCATGAAAATATCGTGAACTACTACTTTTTTTTCTTGTTCCACATTTCTCCTGTACATCCTACTCCTGTATCATTTTGAACAGTTTAAACAATCCTACATTTCGCTTCTGTATCAACAATATGGATGATTTTGGGTATGTAACTCATTTACAAACTTGCAATTCTTCTAACTTTCATAGAATCTCTAGAAAAGGTCGTGGCATAAGAGCACAAGCTCTTGAACGACTCACACGATTGTGCGGGTCGGATTCTGCTCAAAACAACGGTCTGGACTCTTTAACAAGAGTTATAATGCCTACTGAAGAATTAGTCTCTGGTGCTAATACTCCTATTGTATGTCAATCTGCCTTTTCATTCCGCAAATTCAACTAATAACTCAAAGTCCATTAAAGAACTGGAAGTTCTATTAGCACTGGCCCGTTCCGCAAGTCATATTGAGGATCAAGATCAAGCCTTGAAACTTGTTCGTATTCTTGGCCGCTACTTGTGCGAAAATCCATCTCAGAAATTTGCAAATTCAGCCAGCATTCGCGATATCAAACCATCGCCGTGGCAAGTTGCTTCAAAATGCTTAACGCGTGCTATCATTGAACTCGAATCTAAATTCATTCTCAATGATACCCTTTTCCAAGAAGCTCAAGTCATTTTGTCTCGCTACCTTGATATTGTCTTCACCATTTTTCAAACACCAGCAGAAGTTGAAGACCCAAACTTCTTTTTCCCTGCTCTTTTCTCAATTCAAGGGTTTTTTGAAGCCGTGGCTTCTAGAATTGCAATCGCCCCTTACAATTTTATTCAAAATCTCTTGTTAAGATTGAAAAAAGTCTTTACAACTGATTTCTTGCTAATTATCGAATCTACTGTGGCCAAATTCAGCTCCAATTTGATGAGAGATGATTATACGACTACTTTGAGAAACCTTAGCCTTTCTGGTACTAATAACCAAATATGGGAATTCTATGTCGAAATTTACGCTCGTAGTAATGTCCAGCTCAGCGCTCTTCAAGTAGGTTTTTATCTATGTGAACTCGCTCGTGCAATTACTGCGAAACTCATCAGTATCCCCAGCTCTCAGGAAGTAAATCTTATTGATCGACTTTTTGAGGTTCAAAAAGTTAATAAGCTTGGAGAACAGCAGCTTGATATTCTCGAAATGGTCACTGGATACGCTTTGGGACAAATCACAAGTTTGGACGAAGGTGCTGATTACATTGAATTAGGTTCTCCAGAAAAAATTAATCTGGCTTATTCAATTAAAGCTTCAGCTTTGCAAATAGTTGGAGTTGCAGTTTACTTGAAAAAGTTCCCTATTGATCAAGCAGTGAAACATGTCGTTTCCTCAATTTCACATGAATACGGTATGACAAACTATACTCTCGCTGTAAATGTGTTCAAGCTAGCATCTCTCCTATGTTTGTTTAATGATGAAATTGGTGGAATCATTATTAAATACTTTACCCATTTTATCACCATCTCAAATGTTACTTCAGATTTGGTTCGTGAGTGTGCTGAGACTCTGGTTTTTGGTTTAAAAACCATGTCGCAAGATTCTGTTGTCAGTACGATTTATACTCTCATTAACGCTCTTGCTGTTGAACATGAAAATGGTTTAATTATGCCAAACACAAGGTCAGTTTTTGATCAAAATTCAACCTCAGCTAGCGGAACTGAAACTAGCATGCCTAATTCTTCAAGTGTAAATTTGTACAGAAATGCCATTGCTGCAGTTGTTGCTATTGCTTCCAAGTATGGTGATGATCAAGTAGCTGGGTTAGCTTGTACAGTGTTGAATCAAAAGTTGAATTCTTCTGCCGTCTTGGATCGTGAAGTCTCTCTTGGTATGTGTGATCTTGTCTTGTATGTCAGTGAAAAAGAATTCAGAACTGTATGGAGATCTTTCTCTGGCCTCATTTATGGTTCATTTAAATCAAGTGATGATGCCCTTTTTTCTTTGGTATCAGAAGTACTTTGCAAGCTTTCCCAAAACATTGACTCAAATCACTATTTGCACGACTCTTACTTGGTGGAGCTACTTCAATCAATTGTCAATCGTGGAGATGTTCATGAGTTAGAACACCATCGCCCTCATGTTGAAATTTCTGCTACTGCTAAAGAAATTGCTTTGTTTTTGCCGCCATTGGCAAAACTTTTGCCTGAAATTCATGATCCACCTTATGAAACTACAGATGCTATCATTAACGATCTTTTTAGAAATGCCTGGTTCAACATGGTTGTTCACGGATTCTCAAAAAATTCAGATTGGACCGCAAAGTATCAAAAAGAACTTGAAATCATTGCTAGAAGTACTCCTCCTCTAGTGTCCGAAGTTTCAACTAACAAAATTGAGAGTGAATTGGAACTCAATACTGTTTTACAAAGAGGATCTTCACATCACAATGTTAACAATCAAAAAGAAATTGTCGAATCTATAACTTCGCTACACATTTTTGATTTTAGAACTATTCAATATCCTAAATTGATGTTTCTTTCTGCTACTGTTTTATTAGAGTCTCTTCGTGCCAACACTGGTAATTGCTCAAAGTCTCTTCTATATTTTGGTGATCCAGGCATTCGAAATGGTGAAACTCGCAGGTACATGGGCTATATTACAATGGATGTGGTTAAAGCATATATCACAAATGTAATTAAGGGTTCTTTGCCTCAGTTTTCAATCAGCAAAGTTGCTGCTCAACTCAAAGAGATGCTCATTTTGTGTTGTCATAGAGTCAAGTCTATTCAAGATATTGCATTTGAATGCTGTGATCTCTTGATTGGTTCTGTACCTTCAGCTCTCTCTCAAAAATCAAGTCTGTTTGCTTTACTTGATTTACTAACATTGCTTTGGAGTTCTTGTTTAGATGCTGATACTGATGAATATGAGCCTAGAGCTATTTTTCACGCTAAAGACAGTGATATCAGTTTGGAGCTCTCAGATTCTTATGACCACCGTCGTGACAGTTTAAACCGGTTTTTGATGAAGGCTAGGGAATGGGTGAACTTAACTCTTTCAAAAATGAATTTCGATGTAAAGAATCTTTTGACTGCTTATCTCAGTACTATGAATTCTTCTCGTCCACTTAACGACGTCTCCCTCGGTTTCAATTTTGCTTTAGAAATGGGAGGTAGTGTGTCTGGTAGTGATCGTGAACTGGCAGCTATTTCAAAATCGAATCGTATTTCCACTAATGTCTCTTCCGGATTCCTTTCCCAATTTCTTTGGAGTCGTGAAATCAAAGCACTTCCCAATTTAGCCTTGAACACTGATGCTTTTGAATTATATAATAAGGAAGCATTGGCAATTAGACAAAAGCTTGATGAATTGTTTGACCAAGCAAACAAAAGAGGCACTCACCCTTACCATTTTGCTGAGGCTAGGTCTGTTATTTCAAAAGCATCAGGCTTTTTTACACATAAAACCGAAGGACGCAACATTGCAAGATTGTGTGTCAGAATTCCTTTCAAGGTTTTTACTGAGACTTCTATTCAATTTGGTATCATATTATGGTTATGGGCCATTAATGAAAATCCTAGTTTGAAGCCATTAATTCTTTCAGAAGTTGCGCAATTATGGGAATGGAGTGTTAGTGAGCGACTTGGTATTTACAATAGGCGACATGATTTAGTGTCCGCCGCGAATGCTAAAATGGAATACTCCCCTTCTAATAAAGCAGAAATCAACCATGATGCTGCTATAGCATCTAGAGAGTACTCATGCCATCAACAATTAATCCGTTTCTTATCTAGTGCATTCAAGTCTTCTACATATGGTAGTTACCATTACTTGAAAATGTTCACTCGGTTGTTAACAGTTGGTCTCGAAGGTTTGAAACATGCCAGTTTCCATCCTTTAGCTCGTACTACAAGATTCGAATTGATCAAGTTTGCCACTGATGTTTTGGAGGTACACACTCGTCTATCTTCTTCGAATATGACTCATGTGCTGAAAGATTTGATTGTCACTTCAGCACTTACTTGGTTTGCTCAGCCGGCTCAGTGGCCATTTGGTGGTAACAAACTTAAGCTTTCTGCTGATGTTGATCTGATTTCAAAAATAGCCTTGATTTTGAAGACTATGCATATTTCAACTTCGAGAAAAGAATATTCTTTGGTTTCGATCAAACGTGATCTTTTACTTTTCTTCATTTCTGATGAAATAGCTAAAATGACTGCTTGGGCAGATCCCCTGCAGAATGGTCCAAGCTTCAGAGATGGAATGGGCAAAAAAATGATGCCCTCAGCTTCTGTATCACCCAATTTTTTGATCAAAACCTGGGAAATTGATCCAGTTTTGGCTGTATATTTGGTCGAGAGATACAATCATACTGATCTAGTTCAATGCTTACAAGTTCTTACGACAAAAAGTCCTATCAGTGTGGTGAGTGCACCTGAAGCTCTTTCTTACCTTTTAAAGGGTCGTACTATGACTAAAGTTGATCCCGTACTGGATCATCAACTTCTCTATTGGGAGCCTGTTTCACCCATTGACTCAATCAACTTGTTTCTACCATCTTATCATGCTGACTCACTACTTTTGCAATATGCAATGCGTTCTCTTGAAAGCCATGATGTTAACGTAACGTTCTTTTATGTACCTCAATTGGTCCAATCTTTGCGTTATGATGTGAGTGGTTATGTGGAAAGATATATTCTGGAAACTGCACAAATCAGTCAATTGTTTGCTCATCAAATTATCTGGAACATTTTGGCCAATTTATTTAAAGGTGAAGATTTACCTGAAAGTGGCATTGAAGATGAAGTCAACCCAACTTTGGAAAGGGTTATTCAGCGTATGACTAGTTCTTTCAAAGAAGAAGACAATGAATTTTATAAGCGTGAATTTTCATTTTTTGAAACGGTCACTGGTGTTTCTAGAACTTTGATGCCATTAGTCAAGAAGACTAAAGCTGAAAAGAAAGCTAAAATTGATGAAGAAATTGCTAAGATTAATGTCGATGTCGGAGTTTACTTACCTAGTAATCCAGATGGTGTAGTTCTTGATATTGACAGAAAGTCAGGTAAGCCCTTGCAAAGTCATGCCAAAACTCCTTTTTTGGCTTCTTTCAAAATCAAAAGAGAAATTAGAGATTTCAATAATGATGAGAATCCTGACACTGCTGTGGCAGATGAGGAGGAAATTGAAAAACTGGCTACTATTGAGGTTTGGCAAAGTGCAATTTTCAAGGTTGGTGATGACTGTCGTCAAGATGTTCTCGCATTGCAGATTATTTCAGTGTTCAGAAGCATTTTCAACAGTTATGGATTAGATTTATATGTTTTCCCATACAGAGTTACTGCTACTGCTCCTGGATGTGGTGTTATCGATGTTTTGCCAAATTCTATTTCTCGTGACATGCTGGGACGTGAAGCAGTAAATGGGTTGTATGAGTATTTCACCAGTAAACATGGCGGAGAAGACTCCATTCAATTCCAGCGAGCAAGAAACAACTTCGTCAAATCTCTCGCAGCTTACTCAGTCATTTCTTATTTGATTCAATTCAAGGATAGACACAATGGTAATATTATGTATGACGATCAAGGACACATTTTGCACATTGATTTTGGATTCTGTTTCGATATTGTTCCTGGTGGAGTTAAGTTTGAAGCCGCACCATTTAAACTTACTCATGAAATGGTAGCTGTTATGGGAGGTTCCACAAATACTCAAGCTTACCGTTGGTTTGAAGAACTTTGTGTCAAGGCGTTCCTTTCTTGTCGACCTCACAGTGAAACTATTATTAAGGTTGTTTTACCCATGCTGGATTCAGGTTTGCCATGTTTTAAGGGTGATATAACTATTAAAAAACTGCGCAACAGATTCGCTCTAGATAAAACTGAACGTGAAGCTGCTCTACACTTCCGAACTCTTATTAAGAAATCGTTTGAAAGTTATTACACTAAAGGATACGATGAGTTCCAAAGAATTACCAACGGTATTCCATATTAGAAACGGTATTTTTCATGCCAGATCTTTCATGATAGAATTTAATCTTGAAGAATATAATGCAGCTGAAATTTATGAGAGAACACTGTACTTGACCATCCTCTGAGTAAAATTATATGTGCAGAGCAAAAAGTAGGTATTAGTAGACCCCAACAAAATATCTCGAGAAATAAAAATAGTAAACATGTAAGTTGCAGGTTTGTATTATAAAATTATAACAAAAAATAAATAGACAAAAGTATATGCGGAGCAAAAAGTAGCTGTCATATAAGTCGGATAAGAAATGATAAATATAGGCAAAAATAATATAGAATGGAATAAAAGATAACGAGTGGGAATATTAAAAACAATGTTCGAAAGTCAAATGTCAGAAAAGAGAAAATAAAACAAGATTTTGGAGAATGGATTTTAGTCATACCCCCAATTCGTTAGATAGACCGAGGAGTCAATAACAATATCTGAAGCAGAGCCTTGACCTCTAGCAGAATCATTATCGTTGGAAGAATGTGTAGTACTTTGCTTCAACGGTGATGACGCTTTTAGTTGGCCAGAATAAATATGGGAATCACTAGAATTTTGGGAAGTATAAGGACTATAATTTCCATTTTCTAATAAATCTTTTGATATGCTTTTGGAAAGCTGTATGGAATAATGTGAAGAGTCTCTAGAGTCAAATCTATTTCGCCTTTCATCTGATTTTCCATAAGATGTCTTTGAAGGGCTCAAATCTTCTAACTGAGGGTCAAAACTGGATTCTAAGTTAGATGCATCATCACTAGAAGAAGTTGGTGAGTTTTCAGAATCATTGTCAACAATTCTTTCGGATTCATCATCATCCTCTGGTTCTTCTCCTGTTGCACCATTTGCAACAATTGGAGTGGGATTAGACTCCGTGTTTTTACGGGGTCTTCCTCGCTTGCCAGGAGGTTTCTTTGGTTTACCAGGGATTTCAATTCCACCTTCACAAATCATTCTACTTCTGTGTCTTTGTAGAGCATCATGACGAGTAAACGTTTTGCCACAAGGACATTTGTATGGTTTTTCTTCTTGATGGCACTTTTCGTGTCGTCTCAAATCGTGAGGACGGACAAATGTTGCCTGGCAGACCTCACACAAATACGGACGATCACACAAATGTGTTTGGATGTGTGATCTGACATTATATCTTCTTTTGAAGTATTTGCCGCAGTTAGGGTATAAGCAAAGGAATAGACCTTCTTCATTTGGTCCAGATAAAAATGAATCAACTTTTCCAGGAGGCAGACAGGATCGACGGTTTCCAGAAGAGCTGTTTGGAGGTTTCATTGCATTAGGCGGTTGGCCAGGCATAACAGGCTGCCATGGTAATGGATCATTTGGAATCGCACCAGTAATAGGTTGAGCAATTGTGGCCCCACCATTGAGCACTTGAAATACTTGACTATGTCCACCCAATGCTGCAGCTTGCTCAAGAGCGTAAATTTGTTGGAATTGATCCGGGGTGATATGGCGTTGTTGATGATGTTGCTGCAGAAGTAACTGCTGTTGCGGAGAAATCAACGTAACGGACTGCTGATTGGCTGGCATTGAATCGTAAATACTAGGGGACATTTGAAGATTCAAAGAAGAAGTTGAATCATTTCTATGATGCCTTGTAGAGCTTGGTAGAGGCATCATCGGGTGAATCAAGTCAGTCGCGTTTGGAGCCGAGGCAGTGAAAATTTCCATGGACCCTGGATTAGGAGTAACTGTGTTCAAAAATTGAGGGACACTAGCAGACTCAGGAGTATTATCAAACTGTTCTAATGTCGGTGAGAAATTCGGATTAGGAGAATGGAAAAGCTCTTTGTTCTGGCGTTCCGCATCGTGGCGATTGAGTGTTAATCTCTGTCGTAACTGGTCTGAATCAGCATTTTCACCATTTTCCAATGGCATGACTAACATTGATTGAACTGTTCTAGGCGGACGTCCTACTCTACCTTGACCATGCTGGGGAGAAGTATTAACTGAAGCCAAACCACTGTTACCTCCGTTAGGCATGAAATATGGAGAAGCAATAGGTGAAGTAGGGACTTGTGGAATACCCAGTCCAAAAGTAGGCGAGGAAGAGAGGTCAGGTCTATGAGAAGAAGGAGTGGATGGAGGCAAATGAATGTCTGTGTTGATCAAGTTTGTAGATTCAATATTTGTAATGCTACCTCCATGTCTATTTCTTCTACTCTTCATAGGACTTTTGGTGACTTTTGAAGGAGATTGTGGAACACGAATGGGACTAGTTGAACGACGGGGACTCGCTGGAGGCTGACCAATAATTGGTTGAGGCGGTAAACTAGGAGTAGAAACATTGTTAGAATTAGCATTGCTATCTTTATATGGAGGATTTTTTTGTTGGTTTGTGTCATTGTCTGGGAGGGTCTCTTCATCATTATTATTGTTATGATAGTTCATCATTTTTGAGTATTTAGCCAAAGTAGCGGGAGTAATTGTAGCTTGAGCAAACTCATCAAATGGCGGTTGAGATACCATTGAGAAATGGTTCATATCAATCAAAGCAGAGCCATCAGTCATGGGGTAGTCAGTTGAACTGCCGGTGAAGTCCTTAATATGGGCTGGTAATGGAGCATGAAGACTTAATCCCAGACCACGGTACTGCTCTTTTCTTTCGCCGTCAAAGAAGGAAGATGAAGTACTATTAGAGGATGTACCTTGTTTTGGCGACATGAAGAAGTCTCCTGCTGCAGCATCTAATTCTTTCGATACCATTCGTTTATCGTTATCATTGCTGGGGTTATTATTCAAAATGTTTGTATAAGTGTCATAGTCATAATCGTCGTAAGTATTTAGATATGAACCCACAAAGTCGGAACGACTGGATTTCGAATGTAAATCTTGCTCGTTAGCAATGAATTCATCTACAGCGGAATTGATGTTCCAACTTGCCAAATCCAAGTCTGAGGGGTTCATCTTCAATCGGTTGTCGTGAATGTTACTATCCAAAAAAAAAGGGAAAAGAGATGCGATTGAAGTTGGATGGATGACGACGATAAGATAAAATAGGAAAACCAGATTGTATCAAAAAATGAATGTAAACAAATGAAAATTTTCCAGAGCGGAAACAAAAGACTTTATGAGGGAGAAAATGGATAGTAAACAACAACATTAGGTCCCTTTACCCAATTAGGAAATATGTAAACATCAAATCACTTAAGACCCACGGTTTCCGCCCATGAAAGCACTCTTAAAAGAGAACCTTAATGGAATAAAAACCTTCTTGAGCAGGGCCAAAAGTGAATCTACAGCTCTAAGTGCCAGCTTTCAAGAGAGCCAGACTACAGCAGTGAGCTCTAAGAGCCAGCTTTCAAGGAGAAACTGGATAGAATTCTTGCTTTTGGTACACAAAACTACTATTTCGTAAAAATGTCCATGAAGATCGTACCAAAGTCTGTTAGGTTACCTTTGTTCTTGAAACTTTCCGTTGTTGATTCTACCAAAATCACTAATATGGCCAATGTGCACTCCATTGGTAAAGATCTTTGTCAATAGGCTTACAGCAAGGCTGCAGACTATAGCAATCTCAAGAAGCACGCAGACGTTTAAAGTAGATAAAATCACGTAAGATCTTCGCCAAAAGTCAATTAGTATGCATTCAAAACTTCGTTATATTCCAAGCAATATTTCCCATTTTCAATTTGATATTGGAGTCTTGTATAATCAACTGGACAGTAGAAATAGGTAACAGCAACTCTTCTTCTGCAAATTCATTCTTTGGATCAAACCATCCTATGGAAACATGAAGAGTATGCTTTTTATCCAGTGTGGGTTGTTTGTATTTTTCTGCAATCTTGTTTACCGTTTCAAGTAACTCGGTAGCCTAGGCTAAAAGTTAGAATCTTAACTTTATCATGTCAAAGTGCTCACCTTTTGTAAATTGCTGATTGTCAATCCAACAAACCCTCTCGTTTTACTTTCGTTGATGAACAATGCAACTTTTTTGGTTTCAAGCAATAGTTTCCCACTATTTGAGTTCAATTTGACTTTTCTTGTAAGATCTTGCTTAAAAGCTTCTTTTTCACAGGTTGGTATCATCAATGTGTCTGAAAGGCTTACATGGAGTGGAAGCTTAACACCAAGATCAGAGTGAATCAACGATTGTAATTTCATTTTCTTTTCAGATGCAACCCAATTCATGATTTTATTTAATATCTCTGCTTGATTTTTATCAGGCATCCATTCAATACTGATATGTGTAGGCCAGCTACCCTCCACATGAGGCACTGTACGTTTACGACCTTCATACAATTCTGAGTTCTTCAATTTAGGATTTGTAGTATAAATGTTCAGAAATTCATCGGGCAGTGAGGGTAAATTTGGCTTAACTTTTTTTCCAGCAGGCTGTTTTTCTGCTGAGAAATGTTCATCACTGTCGGATTCGCTACTATAATCCACCAGCATTTTTACTGTACTGCACCCAAATTATATATTGATAAGCGTAAAAGTTACAATGAAAAGGGCATTTGTTTGTTTTCATTTCAAGTTGAAAAACTAATAAACGTGAAGGATTCAAATTTGGGATATAAAGAATGTGTTTTTGTCACATGATTTCTTTGTTCCAGAAGGCGTACATTGTTTTCATTGTCGTTAAGGATGTCTTGCAACAGCATGTTCTAGGTGTGACTAAATGAAATGCTTTGTCTAAGGACGCCATGTGTTGGATGAAGTTGTAGTCTTCAAGTATCTCGATTCTTGAATTTGCACTTGAGAATTGTTTTAAATAGTTAACCAGTTGTTAAGTAAATCCAATTCACAGAAAATAGCTATGCTAGATCTCGAAACTGGGCTTATAGCAAGTTTTCAACCCCACCAAAATTTCTCATGATTCGACTTTCAAATATCCACCGTAATATAGCAGTTTTTAAAATTGTAGCTAAGCATGGATATTGACAAGTGTTTGTTAGCTAGTACTAAAAACACTTACTCGTATTGTACTATAGTTGATTCTTGGGAAAATGAAGAGTTCCCAAGGTTGAAATCTGTATCAAGAGATGATCAAGTCAATAATTTTAAGACATGCGAATGGACTCCAGATGGAAGTAGCTTGGTTACAAGTAATCAAGATCAGTGCATAAGAACTTTTGTGGTTCCTCCTGATATAGCTAAAGGTGATATTGAACTGAAACCATACTCTCGAATATCACTACCTCACTCCATATCCAGCCTTGCTACATATCCTGACTTTAAAATATCTGAATATGGCTGTGCGTTTGTGTGTGTATCAATGAGCGATCACCCTCTCCAGCTTTTCAACATTCACGATCATACCAATGGAAATACTGGGGGAGTGGTCGCTACTTATCCTTTGATCAATCCAAGCACTGAGAGTATGTCAGGCACTTTAGCTTTAGCATTTCCGAGTCCAGTGGAAATTTTAGCAGGAACGTCGAAAGAACGAGGAAAAGTATGTCTCTATGATGTCAATCGCCCTGGTGACGAGCCTATAAGTTCTAAACAACTATTCTACAAGGCAAAGCCCATTGTGTCTGCTATTTCTACACATCCTCATGAAAAATGGGCTGAATCATCAACTGTTGCAGTTGGCTATTATAACTCTACAATTCTTGGTGGACTCTATGACTTCAGATCAAATGAAGAAATTATTCCAATTGAATGTCATGATACGCATGGTTTACAAAAAGGAGTGACACAGTTTTTATGGTCTTCAAATGGTAGATGTCTGTTTGTAATCCAGAGACAAACATCTGAAATCCTAGTTCTTGACTATCGAATGTCATTCAAGCAACTTGCATCATTACCTGGATACAATGGCAGAACAAACCAAAGGCTTTCAGCATCGATAATTCAAAATTACAAAGATGGATTGAATTATATCGCGACTGGATCAACAGATGGATCGGTTTACTTATATGATGAAATCAATGCCACAATTGGAGCTGGTTGTGAGCCAACATATTCCTGGAAAGCTCACGATATTAAGTCGAACATATCATCAGTGAGTGTCAATCCAATTACAGGGCTTGAGGGGACATCTACTTTGATTGCAACTACAGGTGGTCAGCGAAAACCTGTAGAGTGTGAAGACTCTATAGCATATCCAGAGAGTACTTTGAAAATTTGGGAGTTAAAGTAGAGCTGTGCTTTAGTGCTTGCACAAGTTAATGAATAATTGATCTCTGATTTCTCTAGAAACTAGAGCTTGTAACTGTTGACTTCCAATTTTTATCGCGTCGGACGTAACCTCTTTGATGGCTTTAAATTCAGGATATAATGGGGAGTCCTTAGTTTTGTCAGGTTGAGAAGGAGTTGCAGTTGATGCTAAAAGCTGATGTTCTTGAACTACAGACGACGTTCTTGGATGAGATGAACCGTATGTCAATTGAGAGGACGATGAAATCATATCTGAAACTTTGGAAGTTTTATAAGCCACATCTTTAACTTGTTTAGTGGTGAAATCACGGTTCTGGTAATAATATAAAAGTCAGTAATAGAGTAAAACACAATATAAAAATAACTCACCAAGATCAACGAAGATGTAGATAGTGTCGAAACCCAATATTTATTCCATAGTAGGGCTAATAACTCGTTATCCAAAGCTGATTTGAAATAAGAAATATCTAACTTGTAGTAAGAATCTGCATGAACACCAAAGTCAGCTAACTTGTCACTAGGAATGCTCTGGTATTCACTTTTCCCTGAATTCTTATTTTTCTTATAATTGTCTGGATATGTTCTAAAAGCACCAATTTCAACTTTTCCCGCAGAGATAGTTCGATTGGGATCAATGACCAAAGCCAGGAAAGGGTCTTGGAATTGCTGATTTTGAGCTTGAGTTCCGACATCAATACCTGAGAGCCAACATCCATATCCAGGATGTGAATGATACCATCCAACAATTTTTTCAAGCTTTCCAACTTGATTTGTAGCAGTATCATACTGAACCATATATTCGTAAGCTTCTCCCATGGCATTTACTCTAGTTTCAGTACCTTCAACTGGAAGTGCAAAAACGTCAGTGACAATGAACCCATTATCGACAATTTTACCTTTCATGACGCCCATAACTTCAATAGAACCCCCAGATCTAGCATGGATTGCCTAGCTTGTTGTCAATATATTTATCAGAATATGAACCATTTCAGTACCTACCATTTTTATGAGTGCAATTGATGAAATCCTAACGAATTTGAAGTATTCTGGACTGATAAAACATTAGTTCGAGATTCCAACTAATCAAGTCAAGGAACATACTCTGAGGCCCATGGCTTTGCATCTAGCCTTGCCTGTTGCTCTTTTTCATTGTAAGAATAAATCGTTTCTTGATCCTCTGGCGATGTGAACTCGACCTCGTTTTCAATGTCAAAGGTCTTTTGGGCAAGTTCAGCTTCAGCGGACATGGTACAATGCTTTCTAAGAGTATCTGGCTGGATTAGAAGAAGCCTGTTTATAGACTTGACTTTTACTAAACCTCCTAACCCTGATATAGGCACAAAAGAAGCATTAGCTATAAGAGGCATATGATACAGAAGATTTTATATGAAAGAAACATTGTATAGATTGTATGGATATATGGATTGTGTGGAAATATGGATTGTGTGGATTATATGATTTTTATGCTTATGGATAATATAATTTTCATCAAGATCCTAAATAAAGTATATAGATCATGAGCATGTTTTAAAAAAGAATATATACACAATGTTTCAAAAAAATTATAGCGTTTCAATGATTACAACAATATTTTTCTCTGAAAATAATCTGACAACTTACCACTACTGAGTTTTTGAGCCCAATTCATTGTTTTTGGTACAGAACAAATTTGACCGAAATATGTCTTGTGGTGATACATTTGTACTCAAAACGATATTGGAACTGAATTGGGCATCAAACCTAGAATATGAAGCTGATATCCTAGATATATATTACTGAATAAAATCCAGACTAATTTATATAAAATTGAATAATATTCTCTGACTCAAGTACCAAATCCATAGAATCGAATAATATTCTCTGATTCAAGTACCAAATTCATGAAATTGAAAAACATCCTTTGATTCAAATACCAAAGTCATAAATTTGAATGATATTCATGTACCAAACAAGAAACAATGTTTGCCAGTATCAAGAGAACATCTTCATCATTTTCGTCAATGACAGATAAATTACGACCAAAACCTACTAATTCTATAAACTCTACTTCATATTTTGAAGCCTTAAAGCAACAATCTCAAATCAGACTCACAAACGCTAGAGACAGTGTCCTTCCCGGTATTTTATCTGGACTTAGCTCAGATATCACTTACTGCGAAATTACTTTGAGAAAATTCAGTGAGCTTCCAATTACCTCTGGAGAAATTTATCAAAACTGCTACGACAGCTCGTGTCCAACTGTTAAATTCCTGGTAGATATTCAGGCTGCATTGACTAAATGGAGCCATATGCCAATATTTTTGCAGTCCGAATTGAAGTGGAAAATTGGAGACGTTCTTACAAGTACACAGTTAACAGCCATCATTGAGAGTACAAAGAATTTCATATTCATAAACTCATCTACACCGTAAGTGAAAACCAATATGCCACAACACAACTACTAATTATCAGTTCTACTGCATCGTTCAACAAACTGACAAATAGTGTCACTGGAAAAAGCAATGGTCGGGACCTTGGTACGTATATTCTCATTTGCTCAATGGCATATGCTAATGCTGTTAAAGAACAGTTAAAAATTTTAAATGGACATATACCCCAGAATATTGAACATTTTCAAGAAAAATTCGAGCAAAGCTACGCTCAATTCAGTACTGAGCTCGCAAAGATTTTAGAACAAGAGAATCACTGCTCTTACAATCCAGAACAGACATTTGTAGACCATGATAGTGACGCTGGCACCTCTAATGACCGAGAAAACGCCAAACCTGAATGGCATGAAAACAATCCACTGCTAAATGACAGAATATATCGTGAACCCTCTTTTCAAGTCGAAAATCTCTACCAGTTCAACCAATGTGCTAAATATGCCAGCCAATCCATCTCCAAACTCCTGCAACTGCGCACTCTCTACATTGAGCTATATCAGATAGTT
Source organism: Geotrichum albidum (assembly GCA_003707475.1). NCBI lineage: Eukaryota > Fungi > Ascomycota > Dipodascomycetes > Dipodascales > Dipodascaceae > Geotrichum > Geotrichum albidum. The sequence goes on from PPJE01000003.1 coordinate 82,932, forward strand.
GTAACACAAGCCAACTAAACTAACCATCCACTTGCACACTGCTCGCACGCTGCCTGAACGCTGCTTGCACACTGCTTGCATCGCACACTTACGTGATCCCGCTCTATCCTCAAAGTAGGCCTTCCTGCTCGGTGATCAGTCATTACAGGGCCCTTTTCATAGAGTATCACGATATAAATGATATCGTAACACTATTTTCGTAGTTCTTTCAAGTAGGTTGAGAAACACATTATTATACCGGGCATCTGCTCAATTCCTCGCAACTCCAACTCTTATCTGCAGTCAAAATCTATAAAACCTACAAGATCTGCTACAATTCCTTGTTCTCCTTCTTTCCTCTCACTCATAACTTTCACTTCTAGTGCGCTCATATTCCCACTAATCTCAGCAAACCTTCAGAACCAAGATATCAATTAGAAGAAAAGCTTTCCACCATCGATTGTTGATCAATTGCTTATTGTACTTCAGGGTTCGCTTTCAAACCTTGCCATTAGTTTTTAAATCTTCTATAATATCCCTAAAAATGTCTTTTATCAATTCTAAAGGTAAGTGCTCACGCTCCGTATAACCTCCTATACTAACTAGATAGAACCGGTCCAAATCAAAACAATTAAAGGTCCTTCCAACTTGCCAAAAGAAGTCGAAGAATTGAGTTCACTGGAAATTTCGCAGCCTGCTTGTACCAAACAAACTCCTACAAAATCCCTACCAACCCTCGAGGACTCCGTCCATAATCCAAACACAAAGGCTGATCCTTTTGCATGCGTATTCGTTGCTAGGTACTCCTCTCAATTGATTTTAATTCATAAGACCTCTCTGCTAACTCTCTTTTAGTCTTGTCAATGGCGTCCCTCCTCAAGTACACAAGGCTGCTTTGGAAGAGCTTTTCTGCAAAGTATGTTTCTAATGACATCTGTAAAGTCGTCGTACTAACAACATTTTTTTAGTGGTCGGTCAACCCTATTGAAGTGAAAGTTTTGGTCGACAGTAGAAATAGACCTTATGCATTTGTTCAATACAAAACAGAGAAGGAAGCAAATCGTGCAATCAAGAATGCTCAAGGTGCTCTTCTCAATAACAGACCGATTCGATGCGAGCACGCTAGAGTTAACAGAACTTTATTTATTTCACCGAAACTTCACGACAACAAAATGTCTAAAGAGGTGTGTTAATACCGCTCACTGTAAATCCCTGTTCTAATTATTTGAAATAGGACCTTCAAGCTCTTGTGGGCTCTTTTGGTCAAGTTGAAGATCTTTTGAGAGCAACTGACGCTAAACAACTTCCTAATATTGACGAGTTTGATTCTAATGAATGGTTTGTCCGTTATGTCCATAGAGATGACGCTATTGCTGCTTACACTGATACTAATATGAAAAATGTAAGTTATCTTGTCTGATTTCATTGATTTTTGCTAATTTTCAAGAACTGGGAAATTACTTGGTCACAAAACATTGATCCATCTCTCGATACTTCTAAACTTGACTTCAAATCGATTTCAGTTGAGAACTTGAATGACAATTTTAGTGAGGTCGCACTAAAGCAAAGATTTGAAAGATATGGCCATATCCATAGTTTTGTTGTCTATGGATCTAACACGGACAGTATGTCTTTATGAATTTTTTATTTTCAATATATACTGACTTAAAATCTAGCACCTCCTTATGTTTACATTCGATTTTCAGAAGACAAATCTGCTTCTGAAGCTATTAGACTTGAAGTGAGTTTTTTTTGGATTTATTGACTATAATGTGCTAATTCGTCTAGAATGGCTCTCCCTTTTCAGACAGGAAATTAACTGTTAAATTGAGGAAAGTGATTGAATCATTTCCTGTTGACGATAATATCAAAACTAGTGATATTAGAGTACCAGCTGCTTCTCCTCCTTTGATTCCTACTGTCCAGAATTATAATCGTAGAGTATCTACTACATCTAGTAAATCTCCCCATCGTCGTTATTATTCTTCTAGGAGCTACTCTGATCAACCTTTCACTATGGTGAGTTTATGTTTTTTGGTTGTTTTTTTCAATTTCACTAACTTTATAATAAGAGCAATGAGAGTCCTAGACCACGATATGCATCAGCATATGATGGTTATAACTATCAGAATTATTTTGCTGGTCAAGGTTCGATCAAGTCGCATTTACTTGCGACTCCTCCCCCTCCTCATTTAACAGGGAACCAAGTCTATCCCAGTCTTCATGAAATGAGCAATTTGTACCAACAACATTATTTGCTTGGTGGTAGTGGTTACTACGTTGCACCTACTCCGAGAATCTCCTCTAATTCACGAGTTCCTAAAGGCTCCGTATACTTGGTAAACAGTCCTGAATACGGTGCATACAACCATCCCAATTATATGGTTTATCCACCTGTCGTGAGTCCATATTTAGGTCTTTCTCCTGGTGTGTATTCAGGCGTGGACTATATGATTAACAGACCCTATGAAGGTCATTCTGGTGACGGTGTGGATTCACCAAAAATCAGAAACAAATCCGCTTCATCTGGTGTCTCTATGAAATAGGTGTTTGTGATACTTAAACTAGCTGGGATGGAAAGCTGGTCGCGAAGATTTGTACTTTGCAAGGAATTTTTATTCATTTTTTATGGTTTTATTGAAGTTAAGCAGATTCATTGGTTTTATTTATTTGGAGTTTAAATTATATATGAAATTAATACGCTTCGAAGTGTGAAAGTTGAAGTTGATTTTTGGTACCTCATGAAATATAAGATGGTATTGCTCGTTGATTATTAGGTACAGTCTAATGAGTTACGATGTTTATTCTGATGAAACTATGTTTTCACTAAATAAAGATTTTCATGTAGCCTTGAGAAAGATACACAAAATATATTGGCATTTGAAATGATTAAAGTGAATCAGTGAAAAATAATTCCGATTGGCATGAATTGAATTTTTCAAAAAGTGAAAAATACTCCCCATTGACATGAATTAAACATTTCAAATGTTGAATCAATCAATTTTGAGTATACAGTAATCGAGAAATATTTCTGTTATCTTTTTTGTTTTGAAAATTGGTATGATGAAATATTCATTATTTAAAACACACACATACTACATTCTATTCTGGTTTAATCTTTATTGTCTAGATAGCTTGATTTTTTGATAATCAACAATGTCGTTATTGAGTTTTGAGTTTGTTTTGAGCTTGAATACCATTGTATCTGGTAACCAATTCATAAATCAAGTACAAAAAGCTTCCAAATATAACAACGAAAGTGGCAGTTTGAACAGTATCATAAGCACCTAAAGGAGCAACAGGAATATCTAACTCTGAATACAGAGATTGGCCTGATGCTGGTTGAGGTTGCAAGTAATGGAAGACTGTATTTTCAGGGAAAATCTGTTCATAACCAAGGCTCACAGTTTCGACTGCACCTGGAGCTGGATAGAGGTTTATTTCTTCCTGTGTGGGCTGGCATGCCCAGAAAACCACGGGCCAAGGTTGAACTTCACGCACAGAAGTATCATTATGTTGAGGGACTTCATATCTAGAATGGGTTGGAAGTTCGAATTGGAAAGAGCCTGGTACTTCATTTTCAGGTCTATTTTTAGTGTAAATTTGAAGCAAGGCTTCACTTCCGTATCCTTCAACAGCCCAAACAGGAGCCTCTAAATCTGATTCACCCCAAAGATCATACAAATATCCAACAGCATCTCTGGAAGGAGTGGGTTTGCTCAGATCAGCTAGCTGGTATTTGTCTAAAAATAGGGATTTGTCAAATGTGTATTTTGCAAATAGCGAGCATTGTGCTTGGGGAGACAGCACATTTTGAAAAGAAATGACATGTTTTGGATGTAGTCCTGTAGGTTTTTCGAGATCAACAGTATAGGAGCCTCTATTGGGATGATGCTTTGTAGAGTACTGAAATAGCAGTTTCTCTTTTTTTGGTTCATCTAAATATTTAGAAAATCCAGTTAAAGCCCAAATAAATCCAGGATCAATGTAATCTGGATGGAGACTCAATAAACCAACTTCTACCCGCTCATTATCAAGAACGTAAAGGGAAGAACTAGACAAGTTAAGAGCATTAGCAACATTTTGGCGGTCAGACCAAAAGACTTCAATAACAGTATCATTAGCTTGTTGCCATGGTTTAGAATTGTGAGGCAGTGAACCATAGGAAACAGATAATGAGTCTGCTAGTGCAAGTTCTTGAAGTTGCTGCGAGCAGGTAGAGGTAGTACAGAGCAAGTTTGTGAGAGTTGTAGTTAGTAAGGACAAGTCACTGACAGGAGCGTAGAAAGAAAGAAGTGAGTCTGGGCCTTGAATCAGTTTACTTTCAGTGAAGCCTGTGATACCAAAGTACTTTGAGAGAAGTTTAGATAAGGCATTTTGGTCAATAATAGTTGATTGAGTTGGGAGGATATCAATGTGGAGGCCAATTTCATGAGGAGCATTTGAAGGAACAGTTCTGTCAATGGGTTTATCGTTGAGCCAAGTTAGTTGGAATTTGGTTAAAGATTTAAGCAACAATTGAAGCTTTGACAGTATTAGCAAGGGACTAAACATAAACTATAGCTGACCTACCTGAGGGTCCACGGATATGAGATTGAACGGGATTGTGATTTTGTCTTCTCTTTTTGAGTCAAAATGGGTTGTGGACAGTTGATTATGTGTAAAATCGTATTTTTCAGTGCTATCTGCGTCATTGAAGTCAATGAAAAACGAGTGTCTTCTTCTAATAATTGAGTCTGACATGATTGATATAGTAAATGCAATGTTTCAAAACAGTTTAAAGGAAAAGTTAGTGGGATAAATCAAAAAGTAGGCAGTATAATAAGGGTTTAGGGTGATTGTCAACAGAGCTTTCGATGTACACAAACATTGCGATAGGACAAAAGAGCAGTTGTTTTATATCATAGAATCTGGTCTGAATGCTTTTGGCTGCTTGTTTAGGCGTGAAAACAACTTCAAATTCGCTTTACGTGATTTGGATTCTTGAAACTCGACCCTTTCTATTTTCCGATTTATTTCCTGATTGGACGTGTTTATATCTTGCCTAAATAGGTCAAATATTAAAAACTCGTTTAAATATGTTTAAATTTGTTTTAAAGACCTCTTCCCATCCCATTTTAATTCTTTTCTCTTTAATTTTTTCATTTTTTTTTCAAATTTCACATAACTCTTTAATTTATCTCTCATAAAACTGATTGTCAAGACTTAATTGTTTTACTGATTTAATCTTGTTTATACCGACCTTATTCTACTGTTAAATTTGTTACAAATGAGCAATCCACCCAAAACACCACCGCGTACTACCGCTTCACATCACTGGGTTCCTGCAACTCCTCGATACGCGCCGCTGGACGAGCCTGATATGTTTCCCTCTGTACCCCATAATGAAAAGCATGCTCCAGAGCAGCAAATGACGTTCCCCATGACTCCAGAACAAACTCCGGCTAATAGGAAAAGGAAAGATTTGGAACTGATTCAAGGTAAGAGTGGAGGAAGTCGGCTTGTATTTGGATCAGTATCTTCTGCGAAAGGAACTGGACGGTGGTATGGTAAGACCAAAAGCTTTGTGGCCGATCAAAAGACTACTAAAGACAAAAAGGTGATTGAGTCTCCTGTTAAGACTGCTAAAGACAAAAAGGTGATTGAGTCTTCTGTTAAGACTGCTAAAGACAAAAAGGTGATTGAATTTCCAGCTACCATTAAGACTCCAGTTAAAAATCTCGAATCAACTATCAGACCATCTTTTGAGGGAGCTACCCAGAGTAGTTTCAACAAACAGAAATCATTGCATAAATCATTAGAACAAACTTTTCCTTCTACATCATACAAAACACCCAAGCGAAAATCCAAGACACCAACATTTTCATTGAAAAACAATGAAAAATCCTCACCTGAACAGATTACTATCTTTAGTGACGTAAAAGAGTTCAAGAAAGAACTTCATTCACCTGAGCCTAATTCACATCACCCTCATGGACCGATAGATCCCAAGGTAAAAGGAATGTGGTATAATTTCCGAGGGAAAAAAGTGTTTAGGCCATTGAGTAGAAATTTTAATGATGAAGATGATGAAGAATATAAGCCTCGAGTTCTTTTTGGACCAAAGAAAGACGACAAGTCTTTAGAAATGTCTTGTACGCCGATTCCAAAGAGAACTCTTGAGGTGGTTGATACGGAAAAAGAGACTTTGCAGCAGAGCCCACGGAAGAAAAGAATTTCCAAGAGTTTATTAGAGACGAGTTCTATGCCGATTAGACGGCCAACACCATCTGAACTTACTGCTTCAGATGAAGAAGCTTTTACTGATAAGGATGAAGAAGATAACAGACCAACAAAAGTGAAAACGATGAGTACCACTGTTGGATGTAGCGATTCTTTGACCAAGAAGAAACACTTTTTCAGATAATTTTTTGTTAAGATATGTTTAATTGAATGAATTTTTTGTATGGAGATTGTTTTGATATTCTTGAAATTATTGATATTTTTGATATTTTTGATAATTTTGATAATTTTGATAATTTTGATAATTTTGATACTTTTGATAATTTTGATATTTTTGATATTTTTGATATTTTTGATATTTTTGATATTTTTGATATTTTTTATTTTTTTTTATTAATTTATTGATATTGGTAATGATATTATTGATATTATTGATATTATTGATATTACTGATTTTATTGATTTTATTGATTTAATGATTTTATTGATTTTATTCATGTTTTTCATGTTTTTCATGTTTATTTCTCTGATCTCTCTGATATTAATGAATTCTGAATTCTGATTTCTAATTTCTAATTTCTAATTTCTAATTTCTCTTGTTTGTACAGTTCCCTAATTTGTACTTGTGACTTTCTCAGAATTTAACAATTCATATTTCAGTTATAAATGACCAGAATTCATACTTGAAGTTTCTGATTGTTTTTTACAATTCTCGAAATTTCAACGGATCATCTTGGTGATTCTGTTTGTCTCGCCTGGTCAGTGCATAAAGTTGTTGATTGACTTTCAGCGGTTATTAGACGTGAAAAGCCTAAAATTATGTTAAAAATAGTAGCACGAATTTTTCTCCCCTTACTCTCCTACTTTTTTTTTACTCTTCACTACTCATCAATATATATTCATTTTTTTGTGATATTAAATTACCAACTTCAATAGATCAAAAATGTCATTTGCTACCAGCTTTTGGACCCAAGATTATAGCACTGGGTTGAACATTCTATTTCAAAAGCTGGACCAGGGTTGTGTTCAAAATGACCAAGTTCTACAGTTTGTTCGGCTTCGAGTTGAAGCAGAGCGCCAATTTGGACGTTCTCTTATAGATATCGAGAACTCACTTTCTAATAGCTCACAAGGCCCTTTGGAGGATGAAACCACACTGATTCAAGCCCAAAATCTGACAGTTCACCAACAATCACAAGAAGGACACCTGCACGTCCAGATGGCAGAACGCATGAATGTGCTGGTTCTGATTCCTTTCACTAAATGGAGCAGAGAACACTTGGAGCGTGTAGATTATTGCAGGGAGACAGTTAAAGCTAAGGTCAAGCTGTATGAGGCCGCAGGAGCAAAAGTGGGCAGATGGCAGAAACGATATTTCAACAAGTGTAGAATGTATGATGAAGTACTCGTACTGAAGGAAGAAAACGGCAGCGAGGAAAAGAAGCAAGAAAAGGAGGAAGAAGAAGAAAAGGAAGAAGTTAAAGATACTACAAAGGAAGAAGAAGAAGAAGAGAGCTGCTTGCTAGCTGGAGACTTGTTTGATGGCCCAAGTATTAAGCAATTTCTCGTTCTTCTGTTGACAAACATTCCTCAACAGGATCTAAAAGTTCCAATCATTGGAACTTACGAAAAGGTATCCAAGGGATCCGAAATCGTGAGTTTCCTTCTTCAACAGACTTCCCCAGATAAATCAAAGTATGATTTGACTAGAGCTGAACAACTTGGACAGGATCTTGTACAGAATGGATTCTTGAGACTGGTTGGCCAAGTTGGTAACAAGTTTTTGAACTCTTCACAAATGCATTATCAATGGAAGAAGAAGGCTTTCGTTGTAGCTGGATTAGAAACTGAAAACAGTGCAAACAAGGCAGATGAAGGCTCATTTGTGGGCGACTACTTATCAGGTACAATTATTGATAATTTGCTGAACAATAGCAGTGGAGTGCTTGGAGGAGTGACCGGAGAAGAAGATTTGGACAAACTTAAAAAAGAAGTTCAAGGGATTGATCGAAAGTATAGAGAAGCGGTCGTTGAATATGATGATGCTCGATGTGAATTAGAGGAGTCAATTGTTGACCATTTTAACTTTATGGAAAAATGTGAGCGGGATCGTATGAAGGCTCTGAAGCAAGTGTTTTTAGATTTCTCTGCGCCTCTTTCAAACTCAATGGCTTCATTAAAGAGTTGTGTGGACAAGTTTTTGCTTTATCAAGAGACAATCAAGCCGGAGGCGGATTTAATGTATTTGATTGAGAGTTACAAAACAGGTACATTTGGGCCCAAGGTGCCAGTATATGACAACTATTATACGACAGCAGAAGGTTGGACATTTGGAGTAGATCTCGAATTAAGAAGTCGTGCTGATGGCAAGCGAGTTCCATTAATAATCAGTACGATTCTTCAGCATATGGATAATCAATATCCAATTTTAGAGAATGATGCAGAGAGATTATCTGTTTGGACGGATAAGCCGCCGCTTAAGACAGTTCACGAACTGCGAAAGCAGCTAAATACAGGCAAGCCAATTGAGTTTTCAGTTTTACAAAAGTACGATGCAAAGGTTGTAGCCAATGTGTTGTTACTATACTTGGTTGAGTTACCAGAGCCATTATTTTCTAGTGAACAAGCGGAAGCGTTCAAGCATATTCCATCTAAGGGACCATTGGAGACTTCGCAGCTGACAAGTATTTGCAGCAAATTACGAGTTTCGCAGCTCGCTACGCTGGATGCGCTGGCGAAGCATTTTGGACGGTTGATGGAGCTTTCAAACGCTAGCGATGAGCGATGGAAGGATGTTGGTAGAGTAGTTTATCCAGGATGGATCCGGGGAGCAAGTGGAGTTGGAGAGGAGATTGGCTGTCGAGTGTTCCGAGAGGTAGTTGAAAAGAGACGGGAGGTATTAGGTGAGGTGAAAAGGGCTGTTTCTAATGGAAGAGTACGGGGGGCCAGCGAAAGATTAAGGATGGCATCATCTACGGGGGTGAGTAGGGAAAACTCCGAGAGACAGGTCAGGGCTGGGAGGGAGAAGAAAGTAGAGGAGGAAGTTGTTGACTTGATAGACCAAGGTGAAGTTACAAAGGAAGCTAGTGAAGACAAATCTGAGGATACAGGGACTAAGAGTGATGAAGAAGGAGATGGACAGCTGAATCCCAAAGAGTTGAAAGTTCGGAAGGAAGGAGTCTCGTTGACAGAAAAGTCAATTAGTGAAGAGTTTGAAGTTGGCATTGAAGGCAAGTGATGAGTTTAGTGTGCTTTGTAGAAATTACAAGATTATAATAATTTATGTGAAATAGTGGTTAAGAATCAATGTGACAGTGGTTATAGAGGATTTAAAATGTGGAGATGACATGAAATAGTGGTTAGAAGAGATTGAAAGACGTTAGAATTGTGGAGGGCATTAATTGGTGATGCAATGGGAGGAGGCTTAATTTCCCGTGCAAGAAGTTCAGTCAAGTGGGCTTATTTGAAAGTTAGTAGCAAGCAGTCAGCAGTTAGCCAGTCAGCAGTTGGCACTGAGCCAGCACTGAGCCAGCACTGAGCCAGCAGTTAGCAGCTGTCAGCTGGGAAGAGGGTCAATTTAATAGAAGCTACAACGTCGCACTAAAGCAGAGCTAGAAAACGCGCTAGAAATGGACTAGACCAGACTTTACCATTTTTCACCATGCAAGAAGTGAAGGAACCGAAATCCGGTAGAAAGACAGAAACTGGAAATTTTATGCCGCAGCCGTTTGGGGAAGAAAACAACCGGAAGGGGAGCAACCGGATCCGGTCTCGGTCAGAGCCGGGCAGTGACGGCTACAATGGACAATACCGGTGGAACATTTGAGAAGAAAGAGCATCAGCATATAGCGGAGAGTGACTGATTTCATTGATGCATATTTTTGAGTGCAAAGTAGAACTGGATTAGGAATTTTTGATTTTTATCTGGCCTATGAACGACGGCCATTTTACAGGCCAAAAAGCGGGCAAAGTTGGACGCAATAGAGAAATTTGGTTGGGTGGGATGATTTGGATAATAAGAGGGGTTATACTGGCCTTCAAAATACAGAGTATTCATGGTTTGTAGATTGTCCTTAATGTTCAAAGGGTGGATTGTTTCTTGACAGTGTGGGATGCTAAAAAATCCCAAAATAACGGTAGTGGAATTAACCTCACTCCATTGTGTCTTGGTTGAATCTGGGTTAAAAGTTGGTTGCATTGTTTGACAATTACACAAAAAGTTATGTCATTTGGTTTTTCCAGGTTAGCTCATCTTTTCTTTTTCCATTTATTCTTTTATCTCAACCAATCACAGCTCTCTCGTGCTAGATAACGACAATCTACCACCAATAGTAAAACGGTCCATCTTCGGATAAACTTTGAATTTTCATGCACGCAAGTCTTAAGTTTCATCTTTCAATTTCAAAACCGAATTGTTCCGGCACAAATTATATAGTCCTAAACTCTAGCCCGGTGCAAAATGTATATATAAAGATGCGAAAGTGTCGCATTTAGAAAAATCTTTCGTACTACAATCTACCAGATCTATCCAGTCATATATATATAGCAGTAATATTAAAATGGTCCAACCCTCTGAACCCGAATTCGAACAAGCCTACAACGAGCTTTTGTCCACTTTGAAGGACTCTACTCTCTTTGAAAAGCGTCCCGAACTCGAAAAAGTCGTTCCTATCGTTTCCATCCCTGAGCGTGTTCTCCAATTCAGAGTTGTTTGGGAAGACGACAATGGTGACGTCCAAGTCAACAGAGGTTACAGAGTCCAATTCAATTCTGCCTTGGGCCCTTACAAAGGTGGTCTCAGATTCCACTCCTCTGTAAATCTCTCCATTCTTAAGTTCCTTGGTTACGAACAAATTTTCAAGAACGCTCTTACCGGCCTCAACATGGGTGGTGGTAAAGGTGGTTCCGACTTCGACCCCAAGGGAAGATCCGACAGTGAAATTAGAAGATTCTGTGTTGCATTCATGAGTGAGCTTCACAGACACATTGGTGCTGATACTGATGTCCCCGCCGGTGATATCAATGTCGGTGGTAGAGAAATTGGTTACCTTTTCGGTGCCTACAAGAAGTTTAAGAACACTTGGGAAGGTGTTCTCACTGGTAAGGGTCTCACCTGGGGTGGTTCTCTTATCCGTCCTGAAGCTACTGGTTACGGTGTCGTCTACTATGTTGAAAAGATGATTGAGTATGCCACTGAAGGTAAGGAATCCTTCACTGGTAAGACCGTAGCCATTTCTGGTTCTGGTAATGTTGCTCAATTCGCTGCTCTCAAGGTCATTGAGCTCGGTGGAACTGTTGTCTCTCTTTCCGACTCCAAGGGTTGTTTCATTGCTACCACTGAAGAAGGTTTCAACCCTGCTGAAATCTCTGAAATTGCCGACATTAAGGTTTCTCACACTCAACTTTCTACTCTTGAAGAAAAGTTCTCCTCCAAGTTCAAGTATTTGGAAGGTGCCCGTCCTTGGACTCACGTCAAGGCCGACGTTGCCTTGCCTTGTGCAACTCAGAATGAAGTCTCTGGTGACGAAGCTGAAGCTCTTGTTGCCAACGGTACTAAATACATTGCTGAAGGTTCCAATATGGGTTCTACCTTAGAAGCTATTGAAGTTTTCGAAGCTGAACGTCTCAAGAATCCCAAGGGTATTTGGTACGCTCCTGGTAAGGCTGCCAATGCTGGTGGTGTCGCTGTTTCTGGTTTGGAAATGGCTCAAAATTCCCAGAGAGGTAACTGGACTACTGAAGCCGTTGACCAGAAGTTGAAGGAGATTATGATCAACATTTTCGAAACCTCTGTGCAAACTGCCATTGAATACTCTAGTGAGAAAGAAGATGCTTTGCCTTCATTAGTTAAAGGTGCCAACATTGCTGGTTTCGTCAAGGTTGCTGATGCCATGCACAATCACGGTGATTTCTGGTAATCATCTGACCATCTCTTGGATATAACAAATACATAAGGACTAATGACTTTTAATGAATAGATAATGAATTTTTTACAAAACTACTTTTTTCGGGGTTTACAACTCTTACAATACTGCTTATTTCATATTTTTACAACTCTTTTTCAAAGTACTGCTTATATACACTTGATCGGTTATAATATAATGGTGTTTTTTGTAATGACATGATTATGATGAAGACCTAAAAGGTTTGATGCTTTGCAGATCATTAACAGACTTGAAATATATAATTTCTGCCTTGAAAAGTTCTATTGGCTCAAGATAGGATATATCGAGAAATAGTATTGTCGGAAAAAAAAAAACGCTGCCACGGTGTTTCCGGTTCCTTCCTGAGACCAAGTATTGACAAAGTACTTGGTGAAAGACAGTTGAATAAAATTAATTGGTACCTGGAAATATCGATTGGTGACGTCGGTTTTGAGGGCTTTTGTGTCAGCTTTTTTTTTACAAGTTTAGTGAGCAATGTTGAAATTAAATCTTTTTAAATCTTTTCGGATTTCTAGTAAATTAAGGCATTCAAAATACAAATTTAGGCACATTTTTCTCATTTTGATTTCGGTGTTTGTTGATATTACTACCATCTTTTTACGAATTTGTTCCAAAATCCAAATCTGGAAATTTACAAGTCTCATAAATATTTCACATTCCTCGAATTTCCTAGGTTTCATCACTGTAATATAAAGCATCAATTTTTTAAACAATAAATTCTTACAGTTGTGGAAAAATCATGAAAAATAACTCGATTTTTGATATAAAATAAAAATTGACAAATTATAAAAATCTCAACTCTAATTTGCCCAATATTCTCATCGTCATTTCTCGTTTGTGTTAACCATTTATTAACTACTAGATTACTAGACTGCATGCTGCTATGCAACGTTCAATAGACAATCTTTCCTACTTGGTGTATTTGTACTCAAAAGTTGAAAACTTGAAAAAATCACCAGAAAATAAATTTATGAATTATACTTTAATGGATGAGCTTCTGTATTAAAAATATACTCGTCCAGTGATATCTTGCCTTCATCTGCCATCAGTAAATAAGCATATTTTAATGTCTCCGCCATCCAAAAACTCTCTTGTTCGTCATTTAATCTCGCCTCCTCCCTTTTATCTTCAGTAACATCACGTAGTCCAGAATATCCCACAACCTTTCCTTTTTCTATTACTTCGCACCAATCCAATATCTTCTCAATCATCTTCCATCCTTTATCTCTCCACTCCTTCTTCCCGCTTATTCTGTACATATAAAATACTGACTCTAACGCTTCAGGCCTCAACAAATAACGTGGATCAATCCGGAGAAATGACTTGGGCATGTCATAACTCTGTACCGGCCATCGTCCATCATCATGCAATTCAACACTAGGCATTCGAGAATTCGTTGATGATGTGTAATATGTTGCTTGTTTATCACTAAGAAACCCTTTTTCTTTAGCATCTGCAATCCGTTCCATATCATCTTTTTTGGCCATGTCTGCAATATTAGAAAAATCAAAATGACATTTCCCATTCATGGGGCATCGTCGAATATGAAAAGATTCAGGCATAATACCTGTTCTAGTCTGTTTGGCTCCCCATACACACCCATCCGTCAATTTACCTGCTACCTCCAAGTCTCCTTCACGGCCTTCAAATAGTCTCGAACCCAAAGCATACATGCCGCCCACAAAACATCCTAAATGAGTAACCTCGTTGTCCATTTGCCAGTAATCCTGGCGTTTCATTACATTTCCAATAAATAAAATGTCTGGATCGCCTTCAGCCCAAGGACGAAACAGCATGTGCTTTTCAACTGATGCTAGCATTCCTCGATACAACTTTTCATATCTTGGATCACTCCCTTCAAGTAAGATATGCTGTTTGGGATAATACTCGTAACTACTGTCTGCTAATCCTCCAAGTGTAAACTTCAATGCGCCCATTGACGCCTGGAGTGCTGGGGCAAACTTACATCCCAAAATAGATGATCTTCCAAATGGAAATTGTCGCAAAACTGGAACAGTATCTGATGGAGATCGCTTTTCAATATTAATAGGCTCTTCATTATTCAACTCCAGATTAGGAAATGCCTTTTTATACTCTTCTTCAGGATTTTGTGTCGCCTTTGCACCAATAGAAAGATGTATCTCTTCGTTAACTGAAGGTTGAATTTTATCTGATTCTTCATCAATCTTAGCATCCAGTTTTGATTCAACATCTACTTTTTTCTCATCAATTGGCTGTTCTTTTTGTGAAGGCAACATAACAAATTCACATCCAGAACCATCAATAATAGGAGGAATCAAATACTTGATATCGCTTTTCTCTGCAAGTTCCATAATAGCTGTAGTAACTCTTTCAATCGCACTATAATAGGTATCATTACCAGTAATTTGAGCCAATCTAGTAAATTCTACTGCTAAAGATCCAATCTCGGCAAACGACGAAGTTGTACTCGCTCTAAACTTTCGATCTTTGTATTCAGCAGTCCAGTAAAAGCTGACTTGAGGAATACCATTAGGTGTATCAAATGCTCCCATCAAATTGTCTCCCAATTGAACAGCTTTTCGTAACAATATCGCTTCACTCGACAAATCATATGCTGCTAATAGCCCTCCCAGATATCTAATGACTGTTTCAAATACAGGAATATCTTCTCTGAAAGTTCTTGAAAAGTCAATTTCTCTAACAACATCTAATGCTTCTTGAAATTCCTCTTGAAGATCCATGATCCAAAGAGTGTCTAAAGCATCTACTAGTGTGGCAGCCCAACCAGCAAACGGATTGAATCCCTTTTTACTAACTGGTTTAATTTCATCTTTTCCCCATCCTAATTCTTTATATTGGTTCCAGGACACTTCAAAAGCCTTTCTTACCTTAGCAAGTCTACTCAATCTATCAGATTTCTCTCGTTTGGTCTCTGAATCAAAAACTAATGCCTGGATTTTTGGAATAGTTTTGCCTGATCCTATTTTAGGTAATTTCGCTGGATTCCTAAAGAGATACTTTTGTTTTCTCGGAAGCTCAATTGGGGGGAGTAGTTCTGATTGGGGATCATCAATTCTAGTAGGACGAGAAACTCCAGGGATTATTTCAAAATCTAGATATCTAGGATCATTCATGTCAACATAGTCTTGATTGGGCGCTTTGAACTGTGGAGTGTCTGGTACAGGTTCGGTTGATTTAGGTGGTAATGATGGCATTTTTTTTGTTCCTGCCACTGTACTAGGAGGTTTAAACTCTTCTCTTGAAAGTTCTAAAGGCGAAGTTTTACCAATGGGTTTTGCTAAGCTATTGATCAACTGTGATCTGTCCACATCTTCAAACTGATCCCATTGTTTATAGAGCCGGAAAAAGAGAATCGCCAGACCAAGTGCAACTACAACTTTGAGCTTATTCTTGGTGAGTTTGTATAGAACAGGAACTGACATTGTCCCTGATGTTTGGATAAAGGATGGGAGAGAGAATGAGATTTCGAGAATGATTTAACATTGGCATTCTACGGTACTAAACAAAGTTCGATAAGACATTTGTCGCTCACTTGGGACTATTTCCTTTGATTATTTTACTGTGCGTTTGTTTCCAGAACAAAGTACTCCAACGCGATCCTTCATCAAAGACCTTCTGCCTCAATATAGCATGAGATTTGGCCTTTATGTATAACCGTTATATTTCGTTTTTCTCTTGGATCATTTTTTAAGGTCCTCCCCTAGCCCCACCCATATCTGTAGACCAGCTATAAAATCAGTAATTCTTCGACTAAACGCTCCATTTCTACTTATATTGCACTTTGCAACTAACGATATAAAACATGTTGGACCTGCTATTTGACGCTAAACAAGTTCCTGAGATTTCTCTGCCCGAAGGATACAATATTCGTCCTCTCGCTAGAGATGATGACACGCGAGGAGCTCTGGACGTTCTACGTGGACTGACCACGGTTGGCAACATTTCCAGCCAGCAATTTGCTGCCCAATTTGACCATTTCCGTGCGCACGACCCTCTATACAGAAACATAGTAATCACTTCTGATTCTGGAGCTGTTGTAGCAATTGGCACTGTTTTAATCGAACGCAAGTTTATCCACGAGTGTGGAACGATTGGACATATTGAAGATATTTCTGTTGCAAAGGACCAGCAAGGAAAGAAACTGGGACTGAAACTTATTCAAGCCTTGACTGAGATTGCAAAGAAAGGCGGTGCTTATAAGGTTATTTTGGATTGTTCAGATCACAATGTCGCATTCTATGAAAAGTGCGGATATACACGCGCTGGAGTTGAAATGAGCATTAGATTTGACAAATAATTCTTCAAAACGCACTCATACAAGCATTCTTATCTTTGCGATAAACTCTTATATTGTGTACATTAATCCACCGTGAACATCCTTGATTTAATGTCTTTCATCTTTCTTAGACACCCGTGGAATTCTATCGTAGAGAGGTGGTTCAAGTTCTCTAGAATCAGATCCATAATATACAACATTACTGTTAATAAAAGGGGTTTCAAGATATTCTTGTTGAATTGATATCCCTGTCTCAATCAAGTCCTCACTATTATGATTGGAGAAGCAAAATGAGGTTGGTATCTCTGAAAGCAGCACCTGAGTGTCAATTCTCCAAAAGTCTTCTTCCTCTTGTGTGTAAGTCTGCTTGTTTCTCTCATGACACTCTTCCAAAACTTCTCTGTAGAATGAACCAGGATACAATTCACTTGGGGTAGCTGTTGGACTTGATTTTTCTCCATAAATCCAAGGTTTTGTCAAGACATTTTTTCGTAGATTTAAAACCTCTTCCCAACTTTTGATTTCAACTCGCTGGTCACAAAGTTTCGAAAATCGGATAATCCTTAACTCTCTACCAAAGACTGGATGATCAATGATATATCCTTGAACTTGTATCAAGCTTGTAACATAATCTTGCAACTTGTAAGCGCCCTGAACTATAAACTTTGTACACTTCAAAGCCTCACCGGACCCATCATCAACTAAATTATATTAGCTTTGAGCATTTTGAATATACTACAAATACTTACCGTAAAAAATCAGCAGAGCACTCGACTTTTTCCTTTCTAGCTGATTAATCTGGCCGTTCATACATATTCCTGTTATTGATATATAATCTAGTGGATGATTTCTGAAGAAAAAAGGGCCATTTGATTTAGAAATGGAATATCTAGCATCTGCATTTCTTTCATAAATTTCAGCAAACGTTCTCAAATGGAAAACATCTGCGCAAAGTAGCGGTACCCACTTGCCAAAAGTTGAAGATTCTAGAAATACTCTCTCGGGGTAATACAAGTCATAACTCATTAGTTCAGAAACTCTTGTTGCTCTAAATGGTGGTCAGAATACTCGTCAAGAGAAAAGAAAAATCGAGTCTAGGCAATCAGAGTTTAATATAGCTGACATAATTTATAACTTAGTTTGTTGATTTGTACCTGAAAATCTCAGGATCACAAACCTCATTCGATTAACACCTGGTACCATTTTGTAAACAAATCTGAAAGACAAGAATACACATTGTCCAGCCAAAAAAAATGGAGTGAAATTCAGTTTCAGTCAATCTTTCATTTAATTGATTTGATTGATTCAATTGATATTTATTTTTCAGACAGGCTCAATTCATTTATTACACCTCACATAACCTTATAGAAGAAATCAAAATATCAATGTTGCGGTGGATGAGAGAAAACAGAAGATTTTCTATTTCCACGCACTTCCTATTCACTTTTTAATCATCTACGCCTAAGGAACTTTCAAAACATGTATTGTTCGGATAACTTTTATTTTTATCATCCAGAATACCATCTTGACCCTTTTGTGTTTGAAGTCAATAGGGCCGATGTTCTAGTTGAGATATCTGAGAAAAGTGCTTTGGTTGAAATTCAGCAACAGATTTATGTGTCTTGCACTGATCAATATTACCAAAGAAATGAGAATAACCCAAATGGCGCAATTCCAATTCATTTTAGATTTCCGTTACCCAGAGAGTCTAATATTATCAACGCTGACATTTTTGTTGATGATGGAAGGACACAATATCTTGCATGCAGAGACATTGTGAAAACTAAAGAATTAGCAGACTATGAGTGTGAACCAACTACTGAATTTGGTAATTTTGTATCTCCAGCAACTTTATATGAGTCTAGTGAAAGAACCAACGTTTTTACAATGTATGTGGGTGAACTGTATCCAAACTCAGCAATAAAGTGTGATATAAGATACCAATGTCCTTTGGAAATGAGTAATATTAGCAATACTAAAGATCATATGTTCAAGCTTCCATCAAGGTTGTTATCGCATTTATCTCTACCTCCAGATGGCGTTACAATTCCATCTAAAATTGACAGTGAAAGCGACGAAGATAGACTTTCAATTGTTGTGCAGTATACTGGTAATGAGCCTTTAGATTATCTCAAATGCTTGTCTCATTTGACAAAGATTAACAAGGCTGCGGATGCGCTTGAATATAGAAATTCAACACCAGGACTTTCAAGTGATTTAGTAGTCATCAAGCAAACTAATTCAAATGGATTTTCAGCAACTTCTGGTCCTATAGCGAGTAACAATCCAGAGGAGGTTCAAACTTTACCAAGCCCATTAGAAAACTTACTTGCAATAAGTCTCAGCCCGACAGTAATTCCTGAGCTAGAAGAACTCTCAAATATAGCCAAAGAAGTTATTTTTGTAGTTGATCGATCAGCTACCATGATGCTTCACATGAATAATATGATTTCAGCACTAGAGTTAGCAGTTCATGCTTTCCCAGCACCATCTGATATTTATTTTAATGTGATATCATTTGGAAGAGAATGTGAGCGAATGTGGCAAAATTCACAAATTCTGAATGAGGACAGACTAAAACAAGTGATATCATATATCAAATCAATGATGGCCAATATGGTTGGTTCAAATGTACTACTAGCACTCAAAGATGCGGTGAACTCTCGAAAGATTTGCAAAGAGGAAGAAATCGAAACGGAGATCATATTGGTAACAGACGCTTCACCCTCATCAACAATTGAAATTGGTATTTTCGTCAAAAATGCTCACAGATCTAGTTTAAACAGTCTGAGATTTTTTGCTCTATGTGTTGGAGATTATGATTCTTGGGGTTTAACGGGAACACTAGCCATGAAAGGTAATGGCTGTGGACTATCAGTGAGTCCAGAAGAAGCGATAGGACTGAAGTTAATATCTTTACTTAAAATTGCTCTTTCTTGTCCTATAAAAGAGGTCAAGGTTTATTGGAGAACTGGAGATACTGGTACTTCAGAAAGCGCCATAACTGAAGCTGATCCATTGGAAATTACAGCTTGGGACGCTGATGATCCCTTCATGAAAGATCCAAAGGACTATTTTGTAGCTAACGACTGTTTATTTTCACCAATATTCCCAAACGCCCATTCACACTTGAACATTTTTTATCACAAGAAATCGATTTTACTTCCATATGTAAGAATCGAAATGACGCTGAACAATCGTAAAAGATTTGTTGTTAAGACTGATATTGAGTCAGTTGACTACTTTTCATGTGACAGTATGGAAGCCCACTCGGCTGGACGAGGGTTGCTCAATCACGTTAAAAAGTCTGATTCAATTCAAGAAGCTGACAAGGTGACGTTAGGATTGGCAATTGGTTTGGTGTTTGGAATTCAAACACCTTGGACTTCGCATGTGGCAAAAAAGCTTAATGTTGATGGTACATCTTGCATGGTTGCTGGAAAATCAATCAAGATGAATATGAATGGAAATCGAACGTTGGGAGAGCATTTTTACTCTCGTCATGCTTTATCAATGAGACCAAGAGCCAGTAATCCTGTGCACCTTAATCAATTTCAGCCTCCACTTTCAGTTGTTGATCTTCAAATGGGAAGAGCAATACCAGACCGAATGCACATTGATCCATTTTGTGAGCAAAAAGTACCAAATTTTGTGAATTCAGAAAAAATGATGAAGGCTGCTCTATCAAGTACTGGAGTTTATGTCAATACAAAGACAGAAGCCGGTAAGTTTTTGTTTGAGAACATTGCTCATATGCGCAGTAGGCGTGTCCCAATACTTGGATTAATCAATAATCAAGGAACAATGAAAACGGATCGCCCAGATATATACTACTGGGATTATATCAAAAATCGACTGAAAGAGCTTCATGTTTTACTAAAATTTGCCAATTACGATGGGTCATTCAATTATAGCCCTGAATTAATGGCTGTGATTGAGAATAGTCAATATATACCTCATGCATACCCAATTCTTTACGAGAAACTTCTACAAGGGGCAGAGAAAGATCCAGATTCAAGTAGTCTTTCAATGGCCATATTTATTTATTTAGCCCGAGATTTGAAAGAAATCAAGGGCTTTTGGGAAATGTTTGGAACAAAAATTCGGAATTTTTTATTACGAACAATGGGATCAGAAAAGTATAAAGAAGCAGTTAAGGAGATTTTCAAGCCTGTAAAGGTGGAAGAGACCAACATATAATAGAAACCAATCAATACAGAAAAACA
Source organism: Geotrichum albidum (assembly GCA_003707475.1). NCBI lineage: Eukaryota > Fungi > Ascomycota > Dipodascomycetes > Dipodascales > Dipodascaceae > Geotrichum > Geotrichum albidum. Next base: position 103,583 of record PPJE01000003.1, read on the forward strand.
CCAAATTAAAGAGATGATACAAATAAACTGAATAAATAGATATACGAAAAATTAGATGAAAAATTAGAATTATTATTGAAGATGTTTTCATTGCATTGATAAAAACATCAAGAATAAAAAATTAGAATATTCAAAGTGTTTTTTTGCAATGATAAAAACATCAAGAATAAAAAATTAAAATAATAGTGGTCAGAAGCAGAACTAAATTTTTCATCATCAAAGTGTTTTCATTGAAATGATAAAAACATCGAGAAAAAAAAATCAAAAAAAAATTGAAAATATAAATAATTTTGTTGTGAAGATGGTATAAGGTTGAAATTTAAACATTATATAAAAAAGTGACAAAATTACAAGTACAAATTGGGAAATACTTTTTTAGCTGTGAAAACTATCATGATGTACTGGACTCTATTATTCAACCAAGTGAATCACGATCTCTGGTTCATGACCCTTTTCAAGTAATAATAAACATTAGCATAATCAAGTATTTAAGAAATTGTTACTGGAAAAATTCTTTACTCTTTACCAATTGAAAAAAATTTCAAGGACCTCTTGCTTTTACCAAATAATTGAATTTTCTTGATATATTTTTGTTACAAAAAAAAAAGTAGAAAAATAGAGAATGACTATGCATTTACTGTGTTCTGTTTTGATTGCCTATCAATCAAACTGCCGACGTCGAAATATTCCACCAGCTACTTCTGCGACTGTTGGTACCCGAAGCCACAAAACCTCTAGATTGCTTTCATCTACGGCGGGTCCAGCAGTCCGCATGAACCATCCTGCAGCTTCCGAACATGCCCTAAGCGGATCTGAAAATTCTTACAGTTTAGCCATGATGAAAAAAAAGAATCGCACCATTAGTAATAATCAGGTTCAAATCATGTCTCGTGACTTGACTGGAGGAGTTTCTGAAGTATTAAGAAGGCAGTTGAAAGAAGAACCCAAACAACTATTGGATTATTTTTTGAGACTGGATTTTTAAAACATAAAATATTTTTTTGTGGTACTTTGAAATAGTTCGTTCAAATGGATTTTAATGTTTTTCACTAGCATAATTGACAATTTTTATTTTTATTTTTTTAATTATTTCATCCTGTCAATTATATTTCGTGCGTTTTTTTCCAAAGTAACGAAAAAGTAGGACCACTGCTTGCCGAATTTACCAAAAGGGGTTTTAATGATTCGATTTAAATTTCGTAAATTATAAATTGTAATTGTTCAAAAGGTATGTTAAAATTGGCATCTTATTAGCGCCGTTTAAATGTTGAACTTGAAAGTACAAATAAGTATTTATCTAGAAAATCAGTCCTAATTAGTAGATACGATATGTACGAATTTAAATGAGTCGATAGTAATCCCGAAATTCAACACTAGCATCAAAATGGACAAATCAATAAAATCAAGAATCAATATAATTGAAAAAAATTATCGGATATAAAACATGGAATTTTTTTGAAATACGAAAAATGATATACGAAATACAAATTGCAAAATATTAAATACGAAATAATAAACATGAAAATAAAAAATAACTAGAAAATAAACATGAAAATAACAATAAACAGAAAAAAAACATGAAAATAAAAGTAAAAATAAAAACAATGAAAACAATAAAAAAACAAGTAAATTAATAAATAAAAAATACAATAAATAAAAATAATAAAAAAAACAAAAGACAAAAAATTAAAAAATAAAATAAAAAATGAAAAATAAATTGTCAAATAACATTTCTCCAATTCAATCAAAAAAATCTGGTGTTTTTTTCCTTGATTAAAAATCAACCAATGAAATGATGAAAAAAAAATGAAAAAATAACGAAAAAAAATGAAAAAAAATTACTAAATTTAAAAGCCAAGTTTTGCTTGATTGAAAAAATGCATTGATATAATATTATATACAAATAAATAAAAGAATAGTAGATTCATAAAGGTCGTCAGAGAGAAAATGCAAATAATGAAAAAAAAGGCAAAATAAAATGATTAGTGAATAACATCAAGATGAATGGCATCGAGAATACGCTTAGCACCCTTCTCAATCAACTTGGCAGCCATCAACTTGCCGAAATCATCAGCTTCCTCAGCACTAGTAACTCTCTTTTGTAATGACTCTTGAACAGCTTCAGTTCCATCAACAGAAACAACAATAGCATCAAACTTCATAATGTGGTTCTCCAAAGTAGTCTTAACACCAATAGGAACAGAACATCCACCTTCCAAAGTACGCATCAAAGCACGCTCAGCCAAACACTTGAAATAAGATTCTTCATGATTAACCTTGGCCAATAACTTTTGCATTTTTTCATCGCCAGATCTAATTTCAATACCAAGAGCACCTTGACCTACAGCATAGTACATGTCTGGGGCCTCTAAAGCACTTGTTACTCTATGACCAAGCCCAACACGCTTAAGACCAGCAACTGCCAAAATAATACAGGAAAACTTTGAGTCCTTATCATCAAGCTTAGCGAGTCTAGTTTGAACATTCCCTCTAACAGATTCAAATTTAAGGTTTGGAAAGTTTCTCTTTAGCTGGGCAGAGCGGCGAATTGAAGAAGTTCCTACAACTGAACCATCAGCCAAGTCTCTAAGAGTCTTGTGAGGTGAACCAGCCTTCATGACGAGGGCATCTCTTGGATCTTCACGCTCAGTAATAGCACCAAGAACAAAACCGTCTGGAAGAGTCGTAGGCATATCCTTCAAGGAGTGGACAATAAGATCAAGCTTAGGCAAGCCATCAATGTCGTGCATGAGGAGGGTTTCCAGTTCCTTTGTCCAAAGACTCTTACCACCAAAAGAGTAGAGCGGTTTTGTAAGAACTTTGTCACCAAGAGTTGACAAAGCTACCACAGGAAAGCTGACATTATTGTCGCAGGATTGCAAAGTTTCAGCTACAAATTTCGATTGTACAACAGCAAGCAGAGACTTTCTACCACCGACCGTGATTGTGTTTTCCTTTGAAGCTCCGGGAATGACGTAGTCGTCGTGAATGACCATTGACGGGTCCCTCTCCGGAGCCGACTGCTTTTCGGTCTTTGCAGGAGCAGTATGAGCTCTTGAGTTATCAGCAGCATGCTTATTAAGAAACGAGTTGACCGATTCCTTGTCAAAGTAAATTGTGTTTGGAGTGATAACTTGAGTAAGAGACATGATTAACAATGATAAAGAATAAGAAGAATCAGCGGAAAATTCTTCTTATAAGGAGCGCATCATGTTCACTTGAACCATTGAATCTCAATCCAAAGCGGGAGGAACAGGTAATTCGCAATGTCTTGCATATGATTGGATGAAAAGAAATGAGAATTCCAGATCTTCCTAAAACAGAAATATTTGAATTTGTAATTTGATAATTTGTTTTTTTTATTAATTTAATCTGATTCACTTAATTAGCGCAGGCAAACGCCGTTGACCAAGGAATATTTCGGAGTAAGCGGCGGAATCGTTAACTCGCCCGTTGAAACCCTCTTTCCTCACATGGAATTTTTTTGAAATTCCATTATTTCTTCTTTGAGAAATGAGATTTGTCTCGATTATTATTGGTCAATGTTTTTCGGAGAGTTGCGTTTAAGATGTTAATAAGCTTCAACGGCTGCACCACACTTGATTTGTGAATCTCGATAAGGCATGATATTATTGGTTGAAATGTTTTTCACAGAGTTTACTTGGTAAAATCATGTTTACTTGGTAGTTGTCACACTAGAATCGAATGTTTTTTCTTTTTCTTTTCTTTTCTTTTTTTCTTATTTCATGTGTTGAATTTATAGTCATGTGATATTACTTAATTAGTTAGTCATAAAAAATGATTAAAAGTCATGTGATAACAATTATATAATTAATTAGATGAATAAAAATAATAAAATAGTAAAATAAAAACTAAATATAGATTTAATCAATGCCAGGCTGTTCGTATTAAATGTATCCAGGAGGTTTCAATTTAGAGTGATTCTTGGACAGGTTAACTGTCGTAGACAATAGGTCTATTATCAGAACAGGTCTGCGCTATTTATCAGAACAGACTTGAGCTATTCATTATAGCTTGTTATATCCAGAACAGACATGAACTAGAACAGACATGAACTAGAACAGACCTGTACTAGAACAGTCTCACTACAACAGTCTCACTACAACAGCCTTCCAATAAAACATCCACCATCACTTGAATAAAACCCACAAAACCAAAACTCTAAATCTCCATATTGCGTAAACCATTCTTGAAACTCAATTAAGTTTCTAAACAAAACATTGCTTGAACAACTCCTAACAACCTCCTTTCCAACAACTGCCCTAAATGTCTAGCGGAGTAACTGAATATCTTGTTAATCAGAACGTAAAAGTGGTTGAAAAAAATGACACTCTGGACCCTGCAGATAGCTCTAAATTCTTAAACCACCGCGTCAAACAATCTTCTTTTAAAGACTCTTTGGCTCAGCTTGTCGACTATTCAATGGCCTTCTCTGCTGATTTCGTAAAAAGACACAAATTCTTTGTTTTCTTGTTCTTAGTACTCCTAGGCTTATCCCATTTTACCTCCATCCCGTTCCTACCTCACTACCGTTTCATCTCTGATAAAAAAGTCGTAATCATCCTCGCTGCTAACGAAGGTGGTGGTGTCTTGCAGTGGAAAGGTGCCAAGGAATGGTCTGTTGAACGTTCAAGTATTGCAAACAAAAAAGCTTACGCTGCAAGACATGGCTACCACTTAGCTATTAAAGACGTTTCTGCAAAGAAAAGATATGCACACGAATGGAGAGAAAGTTGGGAAAAAGTTGATATTATCAAGCAGACTATGAGACAATTCCCTGATTCTGAGTGGTTTTGGTGGATGGATTTAAAAACCTACATCATGGAACCCCAGATTAGTTTAGAACAGCATATTTTCAAAAATCTCAATAACAATACCTACAGAGATGTAGAGTATTACAATCCTTTGAGTTTGATGCCACATATTCCTTACGTTGATTTTGACCAGCCAATTGATCTCATCATTTCTCAAGATTGTTCAGGTTTCAATCTAGGCAGCTTTTTAATCCGGAGAAGTGAGTGGGCTGAAAAGCTCTTGGATATATGGTGGGACCCCATTTTCTATGAACAAAAGCATATGGATTGGGTTCATAAAGAACAGGATTCTTTGGAACATTTGTATGCCAATGAGCCATGGATTCGCAGTAGAACTGCTTTTGTACCTTTGAGAAAAATTAATTCTTTTCCTCCTGGTGCTTGCGATGATCAAAAAGAAGATCAATTTTTTTACAATGAGAAAGAGCGAGATTTTGTCGTCAACATGGCAGGTTGTGATTTTGGTAGAGATTGCTGGGATGAAATGGAGAGATATAAAGCAATTAGCAAAAAATTGCACAAAAAATGGTTTGGAATTTTTTAATTCTTGACATAAATCTTGATTTGAGCCTTAATTTTTGACATTTACTGTTGATTCTTGATAATTACTGTTGATTCTTGATTTTTACTTTTTTATAATTGTAATATTTAATATATGATTGTAAATGCTAATTTTTTCTTGATTTTGTAATATTTGATAATTGTGATAGTTTTGGACAATTGTGATTTGAAACACGCAATATTAGTTTTTGATTATATTTGATATTTTTCTTTAATTCTTGGTATTTACTCTTTGCTAATTGGAATCATGTTTATTATAATTTTGATATATTGTAATAATTTTTAATTCTTATTTACTCTTTGATAATTATGATTATAATTTTTAATTCTTATTACTCTTTGATAATTATGATTATAATTTTTAACAATTATATTGATTCTTCCTTTAATTCTTGATGTTTGAATTAATAATTGCATCTGTTGAAAGATTCCAACAAATACAAAATTTAAAAAGTTTTCATTTTAATATAAATATATAGTAGTCTAATCTTGGTGTCGAGCTCTAATTTCTCCTGCTACATTCTCATTTTTTTCTTCTCTCACGACAGTATATATAAAAAAATTAATAACAATCTCTGTGAAACAATAAGAAAAAATTAAAGAATTGTGAATATAAATGTTTTCACTCGACATGAAAGACCATCCTGTAACACCAAAGAAAAGAAGTAATCGTATAGGAACTATCAAAGTTAGAAAATTATCAAATTATGGATAATGATTTGAAGAATTTGAAGAAGAATAATTTGAAGAAATTGATGGAGAAAAATTTGAAGGAATTGATGGTGATGGTGACACATCACCAATTCTAAATCACCAATTCTTTATTACCAATTCCACATCACCAATTCTAAATCACCAACCATCTCCACAAAAATACTCACCAACTACAGCATTGACTGAAAGATATCCTGAACCTTCAATACCTAATAATGGAATATCAGATAACCCAGAAGTAATTAAAACAACCGCAATCAAGCCAATTAACTGATTGTCTAAACTAATAATCACCGGAGGCTAATTAATGTTAACAAATTTCTTCAAACCTCTCATCTCTTACTCACCAAATTCATCGCCTCACCCATAATCATCACCAAAGGATGCTCCGTCACTGTCTTTGGTGAAGTAACAAGCAAATACCCCAACGACCATAAGAAACATGATCTTAACAAAATCATCGTCTTAGCTGATATCAATCCCATTTTTGCACTTTCAATATTACTCTCAAACTATAAAGAATGGTAGGTAAGTGGGAGAACTTCTCGTCTAGAATTTCATTCAAACCTTCATCTACAACTACAACCCTTTAAAACCACTTCATCACCATCTATGCTATTCAAACCCTCCAATCCTAAATCTAACCATATTCTTCATCCATTCATTCTCATAAACAAAGACCCCATTTGTACTTTATGCTAATTTCAACTCTTGTAACTAAACACTCATTAAGATACCCCAACCCTGTATGAGAGCCCAATGAAAAAACTTGAAAATCTCCCAATCTTGTCTTTTCTCACTTTAAAATTGAAAATTAGACCTTCTTTAACATCACCACTCTCAGTCACACTACTACGCTTTAATCGCACCATAGACGTATATACCGGCCGTTCTAACTAGGTAATTGGTGAAAATTACACAAACATTTTGGTTCTCCCTACTCAGATCGTTTGGTTTTGGTATTTCTATTCAATTTGGTTTTTTTTTTTTTGATTTTTTGGCATTTTGTAAACATTGAAACAAGGAAAAAACGCGATATATCACCATCATTTAATATCTTCTTCTCATAATATTGGTAACGCATATTTCTGTCATCTAGTTTCAGTAGACTTATCTCACCCTGCAGAACGCGTTAATCTTTAGTCCCCGAGCTCACGCAGTCCAAAACACAAACAAATATAGATTTTATAGGTCACAAATAGCATCCTAGCGACGGTGTTAGTTTTATTCAAAATGACGGGAAATCAGTTTATACCTCAGCAGCAAGACCCGTATCGTCGGACGGCTCAATACCAATACCCTCTTCAACAGGGTCAACTTCAACCTCCTTACGTAGCCCCAGGCCAGTCTCACCAGCAAGCATTCATCCCGTCTTCTCATCAACAAGCATATGCCCAACCTCAGGCTCCAATTCCACAGTCATATCCACCTCAACCTCAATCACAGCCGTTCAATCAACAGCACTACCCAGCATATCCTCCATCTCAGCAAGCATATCCTCTTCCACCTCAGTCTCGACAGTCTCCTGCACCTTATATGCAAAACGGTGTAGCTCAATTCAATGCCTCTGTGGCCTACCCTCAACCTCAACAGTTCAGACCGGTTCCTCAACAGCAGCATCAAGTCTTTTATGAAAATCGCAGCAGAAGCAATTCGGTTCATAGTAGCCCTTCACCAGCTGTGCACCGATCTTCAGTTCCTGGAAGTGCAACTCCTGTTATTCCTACTTCTGTTCCTCTGCAAAACTCAACTCCAGCTCTCTCCGCCACGCCTGTCCCTATAACTGCAACTACTCCAGTTTCTGTCCCCACCCCAGCTGTAGTATCTACTCCCGTGGCCGCATCAACACCTGCACCAAATTCTACTCCGATGCCAGCCTCGACAACTCCAAAAATGCAGCCTCCAACTCCTGCCCCACTTGCTACGCCTACAGCTCCAGCTCAGGACATTATCAAGAAACCCCCAAAGCCTCTAGTTAGACTGCGTAAGGATGAATCTGGTAAATATATTCCTAAAAAGCGAAAAAAACTTGTGAAACCTGCTGCAGAGATGTTGGCAAAAACAGGTCAAGAAGCTGAAAACATTGTGCCTGTATTCCCATTGTATCAAGAATTAGGAATAATTGATTTGAACGCGTTGAATTTAGCTCTCAGATCTGGTATTAGTGCAGAAATCAGACAAGCGTTAGACAAATTGACACTTATGACAGGCAACCCGAATGGAAATGTCAACCTCCAGGACTGTCCAAATTTGGTAACTGGAATCGCGAAATTAGGTTTAGAAATCCTGGAAGAGTTGAAAGGTAGTAAGAAACAAGTGGGGGAGAAAGTTGGTGATGAAAATATCTCTACTGGTGATGAAATCGATGAATTATTTGAACTCTATGGACGTGGTCAAGAAGGGGATGTTGTTCTACAAATTGATACCTTAACTGGAGAACCTTTTGGTTTGGATACCGCTCAATCTGATAGACTCGCTAAAGAGCTAGAAGAACAACTTTCAGAAAGAGACTTGATTTATAAAGATGCCAGAAATGAAGACGCATGGAATGAATATGAAAAGGACGATTTTTTTGGTTTTAATCATTACGAGAATTTGATAAATAAATCCAAGGACCAAGCTGAACAACTACATCCTGCAACTTCACTTAAAGACTTTTGGTCAACGTCACTAGTTGATAGATTCATGGTGATTGTATTAATTTTGCGCAATTTCTCCTTTTCCGAGTACAACCAACAGATTATTGTTAGGGATAAATCTGCTATGAAATTGATTTATGGGTTAACGAAAACATTGGCAAACGATCATAAATTCTTGCAAGATAGCCCACGAAAAATTTTGACTTTACAAAAAAATCTGATTGTGACTTTTGCTAATCTTGGACTTCAATTAACCTTGCCGTCTTTGCTAGACACTTTTGCTATTCTATTGTTAATTTTGAGTTTTTCAGTTGAATCTTCACCATTCAATTCCGATGGTGAAGTTATGTTTAAAGAATATACACCTCAAAATCGGTACACCGCAACTGCACTCGATGCTTTTGCAAAACTATTACCTAGAGATCCCCCCAATCAAGATTTCTTTAAAACTATTTTCCAAACTAAAGAAGTAGAGGATGATGAGCTTTTCAATTTAGCACGAGTGAGGACTGCTGATTCTCCCTCTGAACTTTTGTCGAAAGCTTTTGTAATGGCCATGTCGACACTTCCTCGGTCTGATTACAGATCAAATCTTCCATCATTAGAACTTCGTCGACCACTAATTCAACAGAGTCTTTTGGTGGCCGATATCCTGACCCGATTTCTATCTCCCGTTTCAACTTCAAAAACATCCATTAAGCCCAATTCAAATTCTTTGTCAACCACGGCGTCTCGTTCAGAATTAGCTAAATCGTGGATTCAATCCAACGAAGGAATTACACATATACTTTTCCGTGCTTCATTTGTGTTTGGAGCTTTATACAACTCTCCTTTTACAAAAATTGCCTCCAAGTGCGTTAAACTTCTTCGTACTTTAGGTAGTGTTGGATTAGAAGTTGATCTTGATTTCAAGAAAGCAGGTGTTCCAGGTATGGAAAGCGTTTTGGGTGCACTTTTGGTAGGCAATATGGATCAAAATGTAGTTAGAATGATGACAGATTATTTAGATGAAGGATCAAAAATTTTGGAAAAAATGAATGAATAATTTCTATCATTTTTTTGAAAATTTGATTTTTTTTTGGTTTGTGTTTCTGATAGTTATCCTCTTTTGCTATCACTACTATTATTTACCTCTGAAGTATTTGTATACTACTGGATGATATAGAAACTGAGTTCCTTTTTTTTTTAATTCATTTCCGTAAACCCTAGTTTTTTTTTTTAATTCCTCTTCTTCGGATAAAATCATGATTCTGTTGGTTTTTATACCAAAAAATTTCAAGTAAAATTTTATTGATATATAGATATATTTAGTGATAAATTTGCCAACGTATTCGATACACATCATCATGCATTATAACTAGTGAGTTTTTCTTGTTTAAAATGTAATGAACCAAAAAATACCATAAACTATTTTCGTTAAAGATATAAAAAATACTAAGAATTATTGTTTTCATTGAAGAAACAAAAAATACTGAGGATTATTATTTGAAGGAACAAAAAATACTAAGAATAACTAAGAAACAATTAAGGTACTACACACACAAAAACACATCAAATCACAAGTTTAAATAAAAACGCCTGGCCGTTTTGTCAAAATTCATTAAACATCAATACCACAAAACCAAAATCATTAGACATCAAAGACAACATATTGAATGATAGAAAAAAAAAAAAGGAATAAAACCATTAAATCATAAAAGCAAGTCTCGAACTTGTCTTCCAATACCACTGAGCACTCGATCGCTGAATAAAACTTCAAACTTCAAGTATGATTTTTTTGCTCTTCTGTTTAGAACGTGTTCTGGGCATACTACTACCTGTTCTATGGTATCCTCTCCATTATCAGGTATTCCCCATTCTTCTTCTAATTCTTTATCATCTTTCGGAGTTACTACAACTCTAGAAAGATATGGTAATGCGTTACAAATAGCACATTGATATTCTTCTTCAGTAGCTGGTTCGGCAGAAACAATGACAGCCTTAAGGCCAAACTTTTGTATTTGGCGGCGAAGCCCAAGCTCTTTCTTTATCACTGTTTGTAACAATGGATTCAGCCAAGAAGCTGTTTCACGACGCTTATCAGTCCGAGCCGTTCGAATCAATAAAGCATCATTCGAGAAAACAGGTGGCCGTTTAAAATGACGATACGTCTCTACACTTTCGGAACCAAAAGGAATCCAATCAGGTGGAGCAAAATTGACAGCTTCGTTGCAGTTAAATCCATGATTAAATCCGGCATGATATGCTTTGGGAAATGTTATGACAAACTCCCCTGGACCTTGATCAACGGCATAACACCGCACTCCATTTTTTATCAAGACTTCCGGAGAAATCATTGTGACCAGTTGAAACAATAAGTTGGGCTGCTTATGAAATAGCTCTGGAACAGTTTCTTTCATTGTTTGCTCGAATTTTTCTGCGTCTTCACCTGGAATGCCATACCACGTTTTGGTTGCCCCAAAATGTTGATAGTTGATAGAGTATGTATAATGATCTTCGCTATGCCAGCAAAACGTAGAAAACATCATACCAACATACAACCACGGCACGGTCATCCCACTGATATCAGATCGAATTTGATTAAATAGTGAATCTTTGTGTAGTGGAATATTATTCAAATTCCAACTGTCTTCAGAATATTCACAATTAGTTCCTTTCAAAGGAAAACCTGAACCTTTTTCAGAACAGTGAATATCAGAGCCATATTCCACAGTCATACTTTTGCCTGTGGTATTGACGTATTCCCAGAATCGATTTTCAATCTCGTTTTCAAACTGTTCATTGTTCATTGTCATCAACTTGGGATAAGATTGTTCATATTCATCTTTAAACTTATCGGCAACATGTTGAAAATCACCCAAAGAATAGACATTTCCCGGTTCAAATGAGAATTCGCATGAGCCTACTAGGCACCTAGAGCAGTACCAGCTCTTAATGTTATCTTTAGGCTGAATAAAGATTTCTGATTGAGTCAAACAATATCGATGAAATAATCCCGAACATTCAGAGCATTCAACAGCTTTTTCATCTTCTTTCAAACATATCTTTTCGCAAACTTCGCAAATAGTTACAAACTCGTTTTCATCGTCATCATTTTCATTGTATTCCAATTTTTTTGCCACTGTGTGGTCTTCAGGGTGTTCTCTCTTCACTCTTTTATGTGTGGGACTTTGGTCTACTTGATCATCGTCTCGTTTCTTAGCGGCCTTGAGTAAATGAGGTGTTTGAGGAGGGCTAACAGGTAATTCTACCTTCAAATCGTTAAAAAACTCAGACTCTTTAGTAGAGAGTTTTCCTTCTTTTTGTTTACCATCCAAGTAAGATTTGAAGTCACTCTCAGTTACATTTAGGTCGCATTCTTTATATCGACATTCTCCATCGGTCACTTTCACAAAATTCATATAGCCGAGATATTTCTCAAAAGGCCAAATTACAGTCATATAAGTAACGTATAGAAAGTCACTTTTACTCGAGAGCTTTAGTTTTTCAGCAACTTTACTCCAGAGATTCATTTCAGTGACATGAGAGAAACCACCCAACGACAGAACAATTTGGTGCAAGTTGTAGTAGAGTAAAATTGAGCCATCATCTAGCACAGGGTACTTTTCAATTTTGCGACCATATAATGAATGGAACTTTAGTAAACGGTCTAGCCAGTCCATAACTACTCTTGTCAGCGCCCCCATTGAATTCAGGGTCTGTTTTCTAGTTTTAAAATTGAATTTCTAGAATACTGAGTTAGTATTAACCACAGAATAAAAATTTGAAATACTTACACTTAAATCTACCGCAAATTTTGGATTCCAGTCGGCAGGTGGAATGATTTTAATGATACCATAATGACTGCCTTCTTTAGCAAGTGTTTCAATATATTTATAACTGTCTGAGAATTCTTCTTTTGTTGGATAGTAAGTTGGAGCTTCTTGTAATCCGAATAATCTTTGAGATTTTTGTCTGCAAGTATATTGAGTTTTTGGTTTGACTTTCAAGTCCAGCAGGTCGATCATTCTTGAAGTCATTTTGAGCAAACCAGGTATTTGAAAGAATTTTTAACGCAAGTGAGAAGGAGGAAACAAAGTTTGCAAGGGAAAAGATCTGATAAAAATAGTAATTTTTGCAGTGAAAGTAAGAGTTTCCAGTTTTATTTAGTTGAGAAGGACCAGGAGATTGATCATATAGATAATCTTTTATAAGCCAGTATAAGACGATTAATGCTCTGGTCTTTCTCTTCTGGCGTTGAATAAAGACAGCCGGGGCTTTTAAAGAATTTAGATATTGATTGGATTTTGATTCTGGTGATTTTGAAACTCGGAGGTTTCACAGCTTAACTTCTCTTTGCTATTAGTTGCCTATGGCCTGCTCTAGCACTTGTTGCAGCCTGTAGAAACAGGTAGGGTAACTTTTACTAATTAAGGAAAATTAAAATGGCATGAAAGCTTATGCTAATCACGGTTTTCATTTGGACTGTTAGTGATTGGGGGTGTTAAGAGTGTGTTAGTGGGTGTGTTTATAGTATTAGGGTGTTGATGAATAAGGATTGTTAATCTTGTTAGACGCGTCATTTCAAACAATATCTAAGAAATAGTTTTTAAGAATCAATATAAGAACTAGAAATAAGAACTAGAAATATTAAATTCAAATAGAATGAATCCAAACGAAAAGAATGAAGAAAGAAAAGTACCCAAATTTTTGAAGAGAAAAATTAAAATATGAATTCATATTAGTTGAGAGGTGAGTTGATTGTGTCCCACCCTCGTCTATCTGAGTTTAATCAGTTTAAATCATTGACAGATTAAACCGTGTTTAAATCAAAATAAATTGAAATAAATTGAAATAATGAAATGAATTGAAATAATGAAATGAAATGAAATGAAATAAATGAATTGAATTGAAATCAAACAAAATCAAATGAAATCAAAAATCAGAACCAAACAAGAAACCGTTGAAACCGCTGAAATCAAACTGTTTAGAAAAAAAAGCCTATTGTATTGATATGTATAGGTATTTGACAGGGTATTACTTGAAAAGTTGATATAACCTATTTTTTTTCTTCAGCATCCTTCTTATCATCTTCAGGAGCGGGAGCTTCAGAATCAGCTTGAGGTTGCAGGCTTTCAAGATCACTTTGCCAAAGAGTAAGATTATCTCTTAAAAGTTGCATAATCAATGTTGAATCACGGTAACTGTCTTCAGAAAGAGTGTCCAACTCCGAAATGGCATCATCAAAAGCTTGTTTGGCAAGATGACAAGCACGATCCGGTGAGTTAAGAATCTCATAGTAAAACACGGAAAAGTTAAGGGCGAGACCTAAGCGAATGGGATGAGTAGAAGTAAGATCAGTTTGAGCAATGTCAGTGGCCTGCTTGTAGGATTCGTGAGCGGCAGTTGCGGCGCCTCTTCTCTTGTCACCAGAAGCGAATTCAGCCAAATAACGGTGATAATCACCCTTCATCTTGTAGTAAAATACCTTGGATTCACCTGATTCAGCTTTAGGCAAAAGAAAGGCTGAGAGAACTTTCAATACGTCGTTACAGACGTCTTCAAGTTCACTTTCAATCTTGGATCTGTAGTTCTTAATGAGGTCAACGTGTTCGGTTGCGCCCTTTGATTCTTCCTTTTGTTCAATGGAAGAGATGATTCTCCAGCTGGCCCGACGGGTACCAATGACGTTCTTGTATGCGACCGAGAGGAGGTTACGTTCGTCTACGGTGAGTTCTTCGCCTGTTTGGGCGACTTCTTTCATATACTCTACCATTTCATCGTATCTTTCAGCTTGCTCGCAGAGTCTAGCGAGGAAAGTTTTAGTTTCTCTCTAGAATAACATGTTAGTTTCACAATTAATGGTGATCTGAATCTTTTGGGAGGCGACAATTGGGTGAGAGAGTAGAGTGTTGTGACATACCTCAGAAGTCATTTTAAGAATATAATTAGGGGGATGGTGGGAACAACGGTAAGGGGAGGGAAGGAGGGAAAGTGAAGGAGGAAAAGGAGGAAAAGGAAAAAATTGTTAAAAACTGCGAATTAAAAAAGTTTTTATAGCGACATTTATTCACATATATCAGGCTTGCATAAGCAGACAAAAATTGTTTTTATTTTTGTTATCAGAGTGTGGTGATTTAGTGTTGAATGTATTTAATTCTGTATTGAATTTTATTGTGTTTATTGAGATATTGAATTGTATTATTGTATTATTGTATTGAGATATTGTATTGTATTGAATTAACGAATTTTATTAAATTTAGTATTGTTATTTAGTATTGTTATTTAGTTTTGTTATGTAGTATTGTTATTTAGTTTTGTTATTTAGTTTTGTTACTGTTATTGTTATTTAGTATTGTTATTCAGTATTAATTGCCTTCAGTACTAATTACCTTCAGTACTAATTACCTTCAGTACTAATTACCTTCAGTACTAATTGCCTTCAGTACTAATTGCCTTTAGTACTAATTACCTTCAGTACTAATTGCTTTTAGTACTAATTGCCTTCAGTACTAATTGTTACATATTAAAAATAGTTTAATAGTTTAGTGGTTTAGTGATTCTACAGATTCTAGAAGGATAACTAAAATAGTTCACCTCTACCCACTCCTCTACAGTGTTTCTACATCCAATCCTATATGTTCTTCAACTTTTTATCTGCTCGGCTGTGACTCTACATTACAAACGCCAAATATCTGCCAAAAGTTGTCCCCCCTAAATACAACCGACAATTACCCAGACTTCAGTAAGGTTTGGTCCTTGTAACTATAACTGATTACCCTGCCTATTTGTAGATAAGCTATCGTTTCATTAAATCAGTGTCCTAAGCAGCATTTAACTATCAAAAGATGATTTGTATGAAATATGAACATGAATTATAAATTATAAATTATAAATAGTAAAAATTGAACGGTATAAATTCTTGTAAATAAGATCAAGTTGATTTATAACTTTCAACAATTATAGCAATTGAAGATTGGCTTTGACACTTAACTAATTGGATATACGTGACACTTAACTACTTGGATATACGTGACACTTTACAACTTTATATACTAGATACTAAATACCACATACTAAATAACACCACACAATAAATAACTTGATAAAAAACATTGAATATAAAAACATTTAAATTAATATTAAAAAATAAGTATTTAAAAAAACAAATAAAGAAATATTAAAAAATAAATATTTAAAAAAACAAATAAATAAAAAATAAACATTGAAATAAAAAATAAATATTTAAAAAAACAAACAAATAAAAAATAAACATTGAAATAAAAAATAAATATTTAAAAAAACAAAAAAATAAATATTCAAAACAATAAATAAATATTTAATACATGCAAACATTTAAATGAAATAAATATTTTTTTTAAAATAAATAAATTTTCAAAAAAATAGGTAAACATTGAAATAAAAATCAATTAAATAAAAAATAAACATAAAAATAAAAAATAAATATTGAAATAAAAAATAAATATTGAAATAAAAAAATAATATTTGAAATAAAAAATAAATATTGAAATAAAAATAAATATTGAAATAAAAATAAATATTGAAATAAATAAATAAATTAAAAAATAAACATTGAAAAAAATCTATATTGTCAATATTCAAATACATTCCAACATTTAAATAATCATATTCAATGTCCTGACACGTCATTCCTATCACCCAATGACAACAACTTAACAAAAATTATTACCCAATCAAGAAAAGGATAGGTTTAGGTCTCACATCCAAACATGATTAGGTCCTTTTCGAAACGTCAGCATCATCTTTAAAAAGTTAGCGTCGAAAACTCATCTCTCAAAACTTTTAAAACACATTGGAAACTCATTGAAAATTCATTGAAAACTCATTGAAAACTCAGCATTAAAAACTAGTACAAAATTCATCTTTGATCTGTTCCGCTGATTGAATAGACCATAGTGTCACTCATCCTTGCATTCTCACTCGCATTAAACTTCATCTTTTTCAAATGCTGCATATTAAATTATCTGCCTGGCTTGTTCTAGGCCTTCTCTTACTCGCTCAGAGCGTCTTTGCTGGAGCTGATTTCTACAAGGTATGCGCTAATTCAAATAATTCTAACTTATACTAACAACCCCCAGATTCTTGGAATCTCAAAGGACGCTACTCAAGCTGAAATCAAACAGGCCTACAAAGAACTCAGCAGGAAATATCATCCTGATAAAAACGGCGGAGATGACGCAAAATTCGTCGAAATCGCTGCTGCTTACGAAGTGCTCTCTGATGAACAAAAGAAGAAAAATTACGATAGATTCGGTGAAGAAGGCCCCCAGAACCATAACGGTGGAAGTCCTTTTGATGGAATGTTTCACAATTTCATGGGTGGCCATCGACAAATGATGAAAAGAAACACAGAAACGACCGTGGAAGTAACTTTAAAACAAATGTACACTGGTGAAAACCTTGACATCTCTGTTAATATGCAGGGTCTCTGTGATCAATGCCACGGTACTGGCTCTGCTGATGGTAAAACTCACACTTGTAATGAGTGTGGAGGTGGAGGTGTTAGAATCGTAAAGATTCAATTAGCTCCTGGAATGTATCAACAGATTCAGACTCATTGTGAAAAATGTCAGGGTCGAGGAACTACTATTAAAAAGGCTTGTGGAAAATGTGCAGGCAGAAAGGTAATGCGTGAGCAAAGAGAATATCATTTGCATGTAGAACCTGGCAGCCACAAATCGTACGACCAAGTCTATCATGGTGAAGCAGACAGATTTCCTGACTCTGAGCCTGGTGATCTTATCGTTCATGTTCGGGAAGCTAAAAAAGATAATTTGGGTTACAGAAGAAGAGGGAACAATTTATTTAGAACTGAAGTGATATCACAGAGAGAAGCTACAGAAGGTGGTTGGACTCGAAACATTTTATGTTTGGATGGCCATTCATTGATTAATATTTCACGAGAATCTGGTGCGACTGTGGCTCATGGAGAAATTCAAGTGCTCAAAAATCAAGGAATGCCCATTTTAAATCGAGATGAAGAGCATGGTGACTTGTATATAAAGTATGTGGTAATTATGAAGGGTGCTAATAAAAATCGTCGAAAGAAAGACGAATTATAGTTTTTAATAAAATATATGAAATAGACATGAGTACCTGAAAATCAGATACACTGACATTCTAAAAATATTCAAGATTTTATAAGGAAACTAGTAATGTTGAATTGATTTATATATACCAACATTTTAAGAATGTTAGAAATATCCAAAAATTTACGAAACAATTAGTTAACGTTGAATTTATTCTATATGTACTTGAGAAAATGGTAATACATCCATTTCTTGATACACTGAAAACGATTTCGACAGTTTAAAAAACGAAAAACGATTTTAACAGTTTAAAAATTGTTCCGTAAGAAACTGAAAAACAAATGTAAAAATTCAAAATTTAGATGATGATATACTGGAAAACAATTTTAATCTAAAAACATTGGAAAACAAAATCCATCAAAAAACACTGGACAATTTTCAAAAAAATAACTTTAATATAAAAGGTTTGCAGTGAAAATGAAGTTGTACCCTAAATTTTAAACAACACTTCTTCCCCAATTATAAGAAATATCGTAAAATGACTTCCAAGCTTCAAGTATCCGCCGGAACATCATATGATGAAACCAAATCCATTGATGTTAACGTCAACAATGATGAACAAATAACATTTCTTGAATCTAACGTGATGAAAGCTAAACTAGCTGTTAGAATTAAAGATTATCAAGGTATAACTAACGATACTAATTTTTTCTACATTGTTAACCCCAATTACAGGATATAAGGGTGGTTCGAAAGAATCTTCTTACTTTGAGAATGAGCAACATCTCCATGATCGAGTGTCTATTCAAATATCTGTACAATTTAAAAGTAACGATTCAGAACCAATTACCGGTAACGATATAGTCTGGGGAAACGACTTTGACACACCTATTAGAGATCAATTACCTTATGGCTTTTCAATTGGATATAAGATTTTAACAATGACAGTAGACCCCAGTATTTTTGGTGATGTTTACGCAGATAAGCCATATCTTTATGGTCCAGCACTCACTTCATTTAATAAGATTACAATCTCTAAAGTTGACAAATCCAACCAAAGCATTGAGTGGCCAGGTATTCTTGGTGAAGAAGAAAACCTCGGGGAAGTTGTTAAAGAAAGTGATAAGCCTCCAACAGAATCCAGTTCTAGAAGAAAATATTACTTGAATGAAAAGTACCGCAAAGATTTTGTGTATGAGTATGACAATGTACAGTACAACTTTGATTTCTATACACCGTACTTGGATTTGGGAACTAAATTTGCCATAAAGTTACCAGGGTTTTCTCTAAACGTTGAAGGATATGCGCAAGGCCAACCGTTGCGTTATACGTTGAAGAATCACAAAACTGGTCAAGTGTATCTTGTTGTTGTGTTAAGGTTGCACAAAGACCAGAAGAAGTAAATTAACAAGTGTTTTTTTTTCGCGTTGGTGGCCTTTTGGTGTTTTATGATTACTTAAATAGGTTAAAAATAAACAAATCAAAAATTTTATTTAGTGTGTTTGATCCTAAATAGGAAAAATGTAAACAGAAAAAAATTTCGGTATAAAAGGCAGAGAAACTATTTGTTTTTTTTATTCATCTTCTTGATATCTTTATTATCAATTGTTTACTATATCTAAATTGGATACTATATTAGATATTATATCAATCGAATACTATATTAGATAATATATCAATTGAATACTACTGTTAAATCAATTGTTTTTATCGTTTAGCACATTGTTATTATTGTTATTATTGTCAACTATATCGCTTCAAATATTCAAATACTAAATCCTCAATCATGACTTTCAATACCCCAAAAAATCGCAAAAGAACCTTAGCGTTTGATACGCCTACAATGAGAAATACACGATTTGAAAAGTACCCGTCATCAACAAAACAAATCAAAACAAACCACTTGATAACTCCTAAAAGAGTTCCCTGCTCACCATTATTCAAATCCATTAATCATAAACCAAGTACGCCTATTAAAATGGATGTTGTGGCATCTGACTGGGTTGTCGGCACTGAGAAATCTGGAAGTGGAAATGTGCAAGGAAGTCCAAGCAAATCTCGAGCAGCTAGCAGAACCAACTCTCATGCTGATAGATTTATTCCTAATAGACAGACCTCTCTGCCTGTCAGATCCAAACTTGAAAAAACCACTATTGTTGTCTCAACTGGACAAAGCTCAGGTTCTGTTTCGTTGGATTTTTCAGCCCAAACACCATTTGCTCGAGAAAAGGCTCGATCGAATGAATCACCTACTTCTAGAGCCTACCAAACATCAGTGGCAGAAGCGTGTGGAATTGCATTGAACACTCGTATTTTAGAGTTTCAACCAGCAGCACCTCACTCATCTAAACCTATTGACTTGAGAAGTCAATATAACAAACCATTAAAGTCTACAACTAGTGCTCAACTGAGAAGAAAGGTACCTACTGCACCGGATAAAGTTCTTGATGCACCTGGACTTATTGATGACTACTATCTCCATTTGCTTGACTGGTCTTGCAACAATCAAATTGCTATTGCATTGGAAAATAGCGTATATATTTGGGATGCAAGTTCTGGATCTGTTTCAAGTTTGATGGAGTCTAGTGCAGGGAATTTCATCACCAGTATCAAGTGGACGGTTGACGGAGCATACTTGTCTATAGGAATGAGAAACGGAGACATTCAGATTTGGGATGTTGAAGAAGGTACAAAGACGAGATCACTGAATGGGCATACATCTAGGGTTGGAGTAATGTCTTGGGACAGATATACGTTATCTTCTGGATGTCATGATGGGTCTATTTGGAATCACGACGTTAGGATACCTGAGCATAAAGTGAGTGAATTCAACAATCACACTGCAGAAGTGTGTGGGCTTGAATGGCGCGCTGATGGAACTCAATTAGCTAGTGGAGGAAATGATAATGTAGTCAACATTTGGGATGCTCGTTCTACAGTTCCCAAGTTTACAAAGACTAACCACCGTGGAGCAGTTCGTGCGGTTGCATGGTGTCCATGGCAGACAAATTTACTTGCTACGGGTGGAGGTACAGAAGATAAGCATATACACTTTTGGAATTCTACTACGGGAGCACGAGTGAATTCTATAGAGACTGATTCACAGGTGACTTCATTGAAATGGAGCAATATTTATAAGGAGATTGCGTCTACGCATGGATTTCCCAATAATCATTTGACAATTTGGAGTTATCCGAGTTTAGCAAAGAATATTGATATTGTAGCTCATGATTCAAGAGTTTTACATAGTGCATTATCTCCTGATGGGCAGACGTTAGCTACATGTGCTTCAGATGAGAATTTGAAGTTTTGGAAGATTTTTGAAGCAGTTGGACGTCATAAGCCAGTTAGTGTTGGTAGGACTAATGGTATTTCTTCTGATAAAGATGATAGTAAAGCAATGATTATTCGGTGATTTGGATATTGCATTTTTTTATTTTAATTTAATTTAATTTTAATTTATTTTATTGATGAAATTAGTTTTTAGTAGATTTATAAGGTGATATAGTTTATTTGTTGATGTAGTTTATATGTTGATGTAGTTTATATGGTGATATAGTTTATATGGTGACGTAGAGTATATGTTAATGTAGTTTTTATGTTGATATAATTTATATGTTGATATAATTTATATGTTGATATAATTTATATATTGATACAAAATGTCAATGCTAGAATGTTCTAAAATTTCTACTTCAAGATACTTGCAGATTCTCACTTGCAGTATTCCATTTCAAGTTACTTGCAGAATTTACAAGAGCAAAATTATAATGGACCTATCAAAGGACATGGAAAAGCCTTTGACAAAAATGACAAAAATAAAAAAATAAAAAAATAAAATCAAAGACGACGATAATGCCACGGAACACTCAACTGTAATTTCCCTGACCACGATAATTTCTCGTTGAATTGTTATTCCCCGGAGAATCCTGGAAACATGGGAAACGAAAAGTGGTCGAGTTCCGTAGAAAGCAGGTGGAGAGAGAGATATTGAAATAAAAATGATGAATTGTGCATATAATACCTGTCAAAAATAAAATATGAATAAATGTGAATAAATATGAATAAATGTGAATAAATGTGAATAAATGTGAATAAATGTGAATAAATGTGAATAAATGTAAATAAATGCCAATAAATGCCAATAAATGCCAATGAGACGTCAACGTCAATAAATGTCAATCCAAATGAAACTTCAATCTCAATAAATGCCAACAAGAATAAATCACAAATGTCCCGTAGTATTCATGTCCCGTAGTAACCATGTCCCGTAGTAAATCACTCTAAATACCCCTTAAAACCCCCGTCCCGCTCAATCCAGTCCCGTAGTGAATAAATAGAATGACTTTTTCCATGTGTCACTTTTTGGCGTGGAGGGGAAATTCTCAACAGATACAACAAGAACTTTGTACTAATCTCAAAATTTGTATAAATAGACTGCAAATCCTCTTTTTTTTCATTCCCTTTTCCTCTTCACTTAACGCCCTTGTTCTACTCTTGTAATCTAATTCGTACGTTACTTACCCCCCACTTCTTCGTCATCCTCTAACCCCTCTCAGAATATGCCCATTACTGATGTCCTTAAAAGAAAATCCGGTGTCATTGTAGGTGATGACGTCCGTAATCTCTTTCGTTACGCCCAAGAACACAAGTTTGCTATCCCTGCAATTAACATTACCTCCTCTTCAACTGTCATTGCTGCTTTAGAAGCTGCCCGTGATGCTAAATCCCCCATCATCCTCCAATCTTCCCAAGGTGGTTCCGCTTTCTTTGCTGGTAAGGGCGTTGCTAACAAGAACCAAGAAGCTTCCATTGCCGGTGGTATTGCTGCCGCTCACTTTATTCGTTCAATTGCCCCCATTTACGGCATTCCCGTAGTTCTCCACACTGATCACTGTGCTCACAAACTCCTTCCCTGGTTGGACGGTCTTCTTGACGCTGATGAAAAGTACTTTGCTGAACACGGTGAACCCCTCTACTCTTCTCACATGATTGACTTGTCTGAGGAAACCCACGAGGAAAACATTGCCACTACTAAAAAGTACTTTGAACGTGCTGCTAAAATGAACCAATGGCTCGAAATGGAAATTGGTATCACTGGTGGTGAAGAAGATGGTGTTGACAACTCTGGTGTTGACTCTTCTAAGCTTTACACTCAGCCTGAAGATGTCTTTGCCGTTTACCAAGCTCTCGCTCCTATTTCTCCCAACTTTTCAATTGCTGCTGCTTTTGGTAACGTTCACGGTGTTTACAAGCCCGGTAACGTTAAGCTTCAACCCGAACTTCTCGGTAAGCATCAATCTTATGCTAAGGAGCAACTTAAATCTGATCTTGACACTCCTCTTTTCCTTGTTTTCCACGGTGGTTCCGGTTCTTCTAAGGATGAGTTCCAAACTGCCATTAACCACGGTGTTGTCAAGGTTAACATTGACACTGATACCCAATACGCTTACTTGATTGGAATTAGAGACTTTGTTCTTAACAAGAAGGAGTATCTTTTAACTCAAGTTGGTAATCCCGAAGGTGAGGACAAGCCTAACAAGAAGTACTTTGATCCTCGTGTTTGGGTCCGTGAGGGTGAAAAGACCATGTCTAAGCGTGTTGCTGAATCTTTGGAATTCTTCAATGCTGCTGGTCAACTTTAATGATTTACGATGAAATTTGAATATAATAGTTATGTATGAATGAAGTTGAATAAACAATTTTGCAATGTATGAATTGGGTTGAAAAAACTGTTTGCGCTAAATTTTTGAAGTTGAGATTTTTTCATTTTTTTACTTTTTGTTTTAATTTTTCAATTTTTTATTCTCTATATTCCAAGTCAACTTGTCTATATATCTCAATTTTTCTTTTTAAATTCAATTTCTCTATCAATTCTAGTTAATCAGAATCTTCACTTTATTCACTGTTCACCTTTTTAATTCATTAATTTTATTCTAATTTATTTTTCGTTCCTTTAAGCTTGAGGATTAACTTCAACTCCAACTCTTTCCTTAGCCAAAATGTCAATAAACAACGGTGACGGTAAAGTACTGTTTTGAATAGATTGAGTAGCCTTGTACTCACGAACACTAGCAATGTACTTGTCAAACAAGTATGAAGAATCCAATGGACCACCCTTGGCTTCAGGATGAAATTGTGTAGAGAAAATAGGCTTGGAAACATGATACATTCCTTCATTAGATTGATCATTCAAGTTAATGAAGTATTCCTTAAACTCAGAAGGAAGTGTAGTAGCATCAACAGCATAACCATGATTTTGAGAAGTAATGTGACATTGTCCAGTAATCAAATCAAGAGCAGGAATATTATGAGCTCTGTTACCATACTTGAGCTTGACAGTCTTAGCACCACTTGCAAGAGCAAGCAATTGATGACCTAAACAAATTCCAAAAATGGGAAGCTTACTGTGATTTTCCATAGTCTTTTTCAAAGCATAGACAGTAGAAGTACAGTGGGTGGGATCACCAGGACCATTGGAAATAAAGATACCATCAAAGTGATGAGCAATTTTGTGAATAGGATAGTCATAAGGGAAAACGGTACAGGAAGCACCTCTGGAAACTAAAGAACGCAAAATGTTTTCCTTAACTCCACAATCAATGACAGCTACATGAGCTTCAGCATTAACACCGGCAGAGACGTGGAAGGGTTGTTTCGTTGAAACTTTATGAACCAAGTTAACAGCACCAGGGTCAAGGAAAGCTTCATCTTCATTGGCATCGTATTCTTCACCAACAGTCAATCTAGCCAATGAACTTCCTCTTTCTCTAAGGAATGTAACAATTGCTCTAGTGTCAACGCCAGTGATGGCAGCGACACCTTCACGCTTGCACCATTCGCCGAGGGACTCAACGGCAGTCCAGTGAGAGTACTGCATAGCAGCATCAGCTACAACAACACCGATACATTGAATGTGGGGAGATTCAAAGTATTTCAAAAGGTTGAACTGGTCTCTAGCAGTGGAAGATGGGACACCATAGTTACCAATTAGAGGCTGGGTGAAAACAATGATTTGGCCACGATAAGAAGGATCAGTCATGGATTCGGGATAGCCTACAAGAGAGGTAGTGAAGACTGCTTCACCAGAGATGCTGGTATCAGCACCGAAAGATTTACCGTGGAAGACAGGGCCATCTCTAATGGTGAGGGTAGCTCTATCCAAGGCAGAAGCTGTTTGGGGTTTTGAGATAGTCGAGGTACTGACGGTGGCCTTAGTAGTAGCTGAGGTAGAGAGGAATCGGGTAGCTTTAGAAGCAGTTCTGAGTAAGTTGAGGGATCTGAGCATTGTAGGTATGATATTAGTGTTGGTTAGTTTTCCAGATATGATCAGATAAGTAGTCTTGACAAGTGAAACCGTCCATAAAGATCCAGGAAGGCAAGTTCAATTGATACTTTTAGGCAAGATGTCGGAGAGTAGAAGAAGAGAAAGAGAAAGAGATGGTTGAAACTTTTTATATCAAAATTTTCTGTGGGTTTTTTATTTGATTTTCCGAGTTTCCCAACTGGTAAAAAAAAACTTTTGACTCATTAAAAGCGACAAAATCTTGATAACGGTTGATAACTGCGTCATAAATTGCGTGACAAGAATTTAAAAAGAATATAGAATTTGTATTTTAGGAATGTCAAAAATGGTATGAATTAATATATTGATAAATATTAGGGTTTACTGTTGGTTAATGTTGGCAAAAATGAAAAGCATAAATTTAATTTAGGAAATGGTATAAAATTAGCAAAAAAGGCAAAAATTAACAAAGATATTCAGATGCATGCAAGTAGCAAGTATATAACAGAGTTAGCAAAGATAATTTAACTTGGATCGTGAAGAGATAGTGATGTATGATAATGGTGTTATTTTAAAATGATGAAGAATATATGAAGAATAAATCGTAGAAAATATAAAGTATTAATCGTAGAAATAATCATGCAGAAATCATGTAGAAATAATCAGAAATTAGAAATAATCAGAAATCATGTAGAAATAATCATGTAGAAATCATGTAGAAATAATCATGTCGGTTATATATTTCGGTAATAAATGATTTTAAAATACTTGACAGTTAAGATGGTGCTGAAATAAGACTGTATTCCGTATCTGCAAAATGTCTGCAAAACTGTAAATTGTGTAAAAATCAAAGTTCAGATAAGAAATGTTTCTCTTAGAGGTTCTCTTCAATTAACGGTACCTGCTTTCCAATCCACATGGCATGTTGAGTATGGTCTATCAATGAACCCTTATCTGTATGAGGATGGACCAAAACACTTAGTCCTCCATGATTTAGTTGAAACCAAGGTACAACTTTCGCGTAAATCTCAGGACTAGCCATATCGCATTCCCACATGGCATATGGATGAGGACCAATTGGTTTGTCCCAGAGCTTGTAGATGTTAAGTTTGCCAGCTTCTACTTCATTTGCAAAATCTTTTGCCAGTTTTTCTCGAAGAGCTGCAGCTTCATCGGAGGATGATTTACTACTTTGGAAATAATAAGTGTGAACGTCATAAGATTTGATTTTTAGTTCTTTATTGAAAATTTCTGGAACTGATAGTGACATGGTGTGGTTTTGGTTTCGAGATGATTTTTTTATGATATTGAGATGATATTGAGATATAGAGATGATTTCGATATATAGAGATGATATTGAGATATAGAGGTGATACTGATAAATGTTCTAATAAGACTCTAATAAAACCCTAATAACACTCTAATAACACTCCAATAAGATTCTAAAAATTATACAAGACTAATAATAATTCTAAATGATGATTGAAGGGTTTTATATTCTCCAGACTGCCGCGGAATGGCTTTGAAATTAAGTTCAATTATGCAATTGTAATTTATTACACATTGCGTAAGAATGCCATATGGTTAGAAATCAGAAAATTACTAACGAAACAAGTTATTCAAACCAGAAAGACAAGGAAATCATAAAAAATCCATCTCTCAAGTAATCAATTTAAAGCTTTCGTCTTTCGGATCAATCTATAAAAAACTCTAAAATCTTTTTTCCAATTTTAGTATCTATGCAAATGCTCTATACAATGCTTCGTCGAGGATACTCAACTGCCTCTGCATATCCATCTTGGCCTTTCCGCTTCAGCAAAAATTTGGAATCAAACCAGTCAATCAATTCACATAAATTCTTAGTGTCATTCATTTCTTTCTTATCAACTTTTGAAATATTTCCCTCCAACATTTCACTAATATGATGCTGGGTTAATCTAAATGGAAGCCCATATGCTGTCGCTAACTCAAAAAATTGTTCAATAGCTCTCCAAGGACATGTATCATAACCTCCAAAAAGAGCTGGATTCGATAAAAGTCCGCGTACCGCCATGACACCATTACACCCTGTGTATTCAGCAATCTCCTTTGCGTCCTTTGCGGAAAAACAGTCGCCATTGGCCATGACTGGAATCTTCACTGATTCTTTAACAAGCTTAATAGCATCATAGTTGGGTTTTGTACTAGATCTTTGAGCCTTTAACCGTCCATGTACAGTAATGAAATCTGCTCCAGCTTTTTCAACCATCTTCACATACTTAATCGTATCTGCCAAATCTTTGTGTATCCGAATCTTCACCTCTACACAAAAATCTTTACCCATGTGGTTCTTCACTGCTCGTACCATCTCAGACACCTTTTCTGGCTCTCCCATAAGTGCCGCACCTATACCTTCACGAACCTGTTCTTTGATTGGGCATCCGCAGTTCAATCCTATGCCATCTACATATGGCGCAATCATTTCAGCAGCCCTAATCAAGTCAAGTGAGCTGTTGGCTCCAAACTGCGCTATCACTGGAGTATCTCTTGAATTCGTCGTAAAGTCAGAATTTCGTGCTGTTTGATTACGAACGAATTCTCTAGCCAAAATCATTGGAGTATAAACAATATCGACATTGTATAAACGCACCAGCTCGCGAAATGGAAGTTTGGAATAGCGAACCATGGGTCCAGCAATATTTACTGGCCTTTTCTCATGTTCGTTAATTCGTTTAATTACATTTAATGGATGGTTCTTTGGGTCTCGCATTGCTTTGAATATATTACGATGCATTCAATAGTTTTGAAACAAATTGTGTCTCTTGGATCTTAAAAAATAAAAATTAAAGTCCCAAATCAAAAATTTTTCATCCATCGCCATAGTCCACTTGATATGTCTGAACTAAACCCTCCATCTAAAAAGCAAAAGCTTGATCCTGAGGTTCCCTCAGAAGCTTCGAAACAACCTTACGTTAAAGGTATTGCCCCAATCAAGCTCGAATTTCTAGTTCCAACAACTTCCACCACAGTCATTTCTTACAACGACGAAGAAGAAGGTGGTGGCCTTAAAGAACGATCTCAAGAGAATGGTAACGGGAAAAAGGGCAAAAAGGCCAGGGGACAGAACAAAAATAGAAAATTTGAAGCTCCTAGAGAATTAGTAAAACTATGCACATTCTCTGCTGAAGAATGCCCTTACAAAGAAAAATGTAAATTCGAACACGATTTGGCTAAATATCTAGAATTGAAGCCAAAAGATCTGGAAGGAATTTGCCCTGTTTATGCTGCTCTCGGTCATTGCCCTGTGGGTTTAAAGTGTCGTTGGTTGCATTCCCATTTCGCTAATAATGCTGTAACACGCAACGAAGAACTCATAGCTCAGGTAGCTACCATCAATTACGAATTGAACAAAATGGATTCAAAGGTGCTGAATGATTTACATAAAAGAAAATATCCTCTACCGCTGAGTGACCTCTACATTCCATATATGGATAAAATCATTGAAAAAAACTCTGAAGTAAACCACCGTACAGGATCTGTTAAAAATACCACAGAAGGTGAACCAGAAACCAGTGAAAGCGCTCAAGATATTGCGAAATCAAATTCAGCTACATACATTGAACAGCCCTTCAAACCATCTGAAAAGAAAAAAATTTATTTAAAAGATGCAAAAATCGTCTCTCCACTTACTACTGTTGGTAATCTTCCTTACCGTCGTCTTATGCGCACTCTGGGTGCCGACTACACATATGGTGAAATGGCTCTGTGTTTACCCATTTTGCAAGGCTCAAAGTCTGAGTGGGCACTAACAAGAGCTCATTCATCTGAAGCAAATAGATTTGGTGTACAACTGGCCACTGCTACTTCCTGGCAAGCTGTCAAAGCTGCTGAAGCTGTAGCTTCTTTAACAACAGGTGTTAGTGATATCAATCTCAATTGTGGCTGCCCTATTGATTTAGTGTTCCGTACTGGTGCTGGATCTGCATTAATGGAAAATCCTTCAAGAATGCTTAGATTACTTAACGGTATGTCTGCAGTTTCTGGAGAAATTCCTGTAACAGTCAAAATTAGAACAGGTGTGAAGGATGATAAGCCAACTGCACACACTCTTATTCCAAGATTACTCAATGAAACTTCTGTTGCCGCAATTACTATTCATGGAAGATCAAGAGCACAGAGATATACAAAGACAGCTAACTGGGATTATATTGGAGAAATTTCAGCCATGGTCAGAGAACAAAGAGAAGAGTTGGCTGATAAACATGGTGGGCAGTACGTAAAGCCATGGATTATTGGTAATGGTGATGTTTTCTCATGGGAAGATTGGTACTCAGGATTGGAAAATCAAAAAGTGGATTCTTTGATGGTCGCTCGAGGTGCACTCATTAAACCCTGGATCTTTGAAGAAATTGAGTCTCGTCAACATTTGGACAAATCTGCTACTGAGAGACTTGAAATCTTACGTACATATGCCAACTATGGTTTGGAACACTGGGGTTCTGATGAATTTGGTGTCAACATGACACGTAAATTCCTGTGTGAATTCATGTCCTTTACTCATAGATATATCCCCGTTGGTCTTTTAGAGTATCTCCCACCCAAGATCAATGATAGACCTAAAAAATGGAGAGGCCGTAACGATTTAGAGACTTTACTTGGTAGTGGCGACGTTAAAGACTGGGTCAAAGTCAGTGAAATGTTCCTGGGGCCTGCTAACGAAAAATTTGGATTCGTGCCTAAGCATAAGAGTAATTCTTACGAATCAGATCGAAGTTAGCTTTATATATAAGATTGAGTAGATGCTTTCGTCTCAAGTATCAAAAGACCCATAGTAACCACCAGAGCATTTACACGAATATTAATTGCTCAACTTATTTTCAACGTTTTTCATTAGTTAATTTTAGTGTGTAATTAGTATAATTATCTAAATGTGGATCTAATCATTTTTTTCAATTCAGTCTGGTCAGATGCAGGTACAAGCATTTTATCTCATCTCCATGAAAAAAAAATTCTCTCATCCAACAACAAACTGAAAACCGAGCTTGTCACAACATCAATAGACGCAACAAAATAACCAGTACAAAGCTCTCTCAATCAAAATTTAATTTTTGAGCATTTCTTTTTTCTTGAGTCTATATGGGCTGAATGCAGGTACTACAAAGACTATATCAAAACAAATTCATTCACTTAAATTTTTATCTTTCCACTTGCTCTGTTGCTCAAACTCTTTGAATTTCTCTAGCCTGAAGTAAATAACGATTTGATTAGCTCATTAGATAGAAAATTTCACAAAAGCATTAAAGTAATCACTGAAGAGGTATTGGATATCTGGGGGATAGTCGAAACGATTTTTCGTCATCAATTTTTTAAAAAATATATAAGTTTCTTAAGGTAACATGAGATATTGAAAAGATTGAAATTAAAATATTTAGAACTACACGATTGTAAATTTGGGTTTTTTCTTTCATGTTTAAAGTTATTTTTGATCGGGTTGGAGTCTGGACTTGAGTGAACAATGATTTACCTCGACATTATAACAAAATAAGTAGCAATACTGATGTCATTTTCAAGATCAAATTGAGGTAAAATATCAAGTGATCAAAATGTAGGGTCTTAAAAATTATCAAATTTTATTGCTTATCGTTCTAGTTTCTTGAGCCCTTCAAGATAAAATGTGGATCAAAAGAATCCTCATATTGTTCTAAGATCTTTTTGGGGATATGCTGTATCAGTTGAGTATGAAGAGATTCTAAAATCAAGCTATCCAGACAACACTAGCAGCTGTTTTACAATCACTAATAAAGGCACTTAATTGTTAGCTTTCAAAATTACGGGTAACTATCATATAATAATTGGTCAAGTGTGATAGCGCAAATGCAATTGAATCTTCAATTTAAAAAATTCAGGAAATTTTTAATTTTATAATCAAAAATTAAGTAGAATTAGAGGATGTTGATTTTTAATTTTATAATCAAAAATTAAGTAGAATTAGAGGATGTTGATTTTTAAATATCAAACTCCAAGGATTCATAATTTATTTCTAGTCTTGCCAGCAAAAAATCATTCTGGCAAATTTAAATTTAGCACATTTTTCTCAAGTGTGATTGATCACGTAGTATTGCCATCAAATTCGAATTTAATATTTGTAACTATCAAACATTCAGTAAATTTTATTGCTAAAATACTGAGATCTGAACAAAGTCCGACAGTTAAAAAATTTTAAGGTCAATTAATGTTTTTGTTCAAAAACATTTTCAAACTTCAATCCATGAATTTTTAATTATATTGAACCCTAGATTTTGAGCACTGACACACGGATTTGCCATCTCAACATTCAATGACTCTACTTGAATTTTGGTTCTTGACAGTCCTGTGAATTTAAAGCACGAACTCTTGAAAAGCTGAATAAAATTTTCAGCTTCTTGATGCTCCGCTTAAGTCACCTTTAGATTACTAGCAAACTAAATCCCGATTTCCGTCTCTCATAATGCTAGCCTTGTTTTCTATCAATGTTGACTGTCTTTTAAATGGACTAATTCATTGAAAGAATGTGGTATTAATGATAAATAAAGAGATTTGTACACAATTCACAAATTATCGGGACTGAGGACAAGTGATTTTACCCACCACTAGAATATATGCTTTTGAGTACTCAAAAATTTTAAAGCAATCTAGAGAACGCGGATACGAGAAAAGCAATATTGACTTGTTTTCAATTACCCAATTATTTGAAAGGGAAGATATATTTAAGGTGTTTAGCGAATTTAAATTGAGAGTTTTATATGAAATACCAAAATCGTTTAAAGCAAATTCCATTTTTAACCAGAAGAAGTGTTTCCTTGTTAATTTGTTTAATGATTTACTAATTATTAATGACATACACTAGTTTAAAAATATTATACAGATTGTAGACTTTACCAATATCATTAGATGATATTTTTTTGTTGTTTATATAGTTGCTGCCTTTTTATTTTAAATATTTTTACAATTTTTGATGAATTTAAATACCAATCTTTTAAAAAAATTTCAAAATATCACTCTTAAATGTAAATGATTTTCATTTCTAGAATTCATCTTAAACATGAAATATAAATTAAATGAAGATCGTGAATTAATAGTTCTTTGTGTAAAAGTTATGAACACGCGGTGACTTCTTTCTATATTCTACAGGACTATTATCAGTAGAGTACAAGTCCAGTTTTGGCGATTCGCGTAAAACAAAATATTGAGGAACTAATTTAGGTAAATTTCCCAGCTGTGAACCTGCAGGGCCAAACCAAAAATTATTTCGCCTGGATATAATAATTTTTCTACTGCCTGACTGCACCCACTAAAATTGAATTTGCCTAAATGATATCGTTAATACGGATTCCTCAAGAAGTTAATTCTTAGCACCGAAGTTCGTCAAATGGAATTTTGGATATTCATTGTTTAGTTGAAAAAAATATTTATCACAAATTCTAAAATCACGTGACTGAAATAGAATTTAGTGACGAAAAATTAAAATTATTTCTTCAAGATAAATCAGTCTCGCCCTGGAAACACAAGTATTATAGACTTTCATAGTATTGTACAATTCTGTGTTCTAAGAATCAATGAGTACAGAATCCGAATCCGCTGCGTTGCCAGCATCTGTAAAGTCGATTAGATATAACAGGTTGGCTCAAATAAGTCAAAGAGCACTTCAAGAAACCCTCAAGCACTTGAGCTACGAAAAGCTCAAGAGCTGTTATCCTGAAATTTCCGAAACCCCTGGAGGTAAACGTGGAATAGAACTGGCTGTGGAACAGATAAAGAAGTTCTTCTCTACAACAGCTTTGGTATGTTTGTATTATCTTTTTAGTATCGTTGAAATATATATATATTAACAGTGAGTAGAAAGAGTTTGACGCGATATATGGAGAAAGAAAAATCAATGAGTCTATGCGAGAACTGGATGAAATGATTGAAGATGCCAGGTCTCGGATGAATCAAGGAGAAGTTGATCTTGGTAATGCTGATAAACCAGTGCATCTTGATTCTCTCACGCCTGATTACATTGTCCAAGCACATCTTCTGCCATTACAACGGGCAGAGATTGACCGTGCACATATGGAGCTTCAAAGCTTGAAAAATGAAAATGCCGAGCTAATGAAAATGCTCACAGAGGGACATAAACGAGCTTCAGATCTACTACAAGGAATCACCAAGAGCATTGATGACATTAGGAATGTGAATCAGGCTACTATTAATATGCCTAGCAAGACTGAACTGATTGCCTCTATCGAATCTATGACTGGTCAAGAATAACTCGCATCAAAACAAAAAAGAATATATTTATTTTAATTTAGAATTGTGAAAAATCTTTCTGAACATCTTCTACAAGGGTAGCTAAAACATCATCGATTTTCATGCGACGCAGTTTCCCATCGATAGGTGATTTCTCTGTACTCATTTTAACTCTGATCAAAGAACCGATCGTGTCGACTTCCCGTAATAAACGATCCAAGTCTTCTTTAGTCAGTGAGGATGAAAGACAAAATCTAACTCTAGCTGATGCCAATGGAGTTGCTGGATATCCGACAACCACTACAGCAATTCCACGCTCAAGAAGCCATCTAGAAAATGCAGGTAATCTGGGAACATTGTAAAGCATCATAGGAACGATAGGACTATCGTCAAGTCCACTGACACTAAAACCTAATCTTTTGAGTCCCAATCTTAAATATCTGGAATTAAATGCAAGTCTTTGTAATCTTTCTTCTCCTTCGCCAGGTCTAATTTCTCCAGTGATGGTTTGTAATGAAGAGTTGATTTGGCCTAGAACTGGAGGAGCTGAGTTTTCAGAATGAATACTTCCCAATCCTGCGCATTTGATGCGGTCGATAATTGCCTTATCGGCAGCAATATATCCTCCTGTTGCACCAAAACTTTTTGTTAATGTTCCCATCAACATTTCGACACGAGAAGTATCAATATTGAAGTAGTCACAAACTCCACGACCATTGGGGCCCATTGCTCCAACAGAATGTGCTTCGTCTACAAATAAGTAGAACTTGTATTTGTCTTTGAGTTGGATAAGTCCGGGAAGATCACAAATAGTGCCTTCCATAGAATACAATCCTTCTACTACAACAAGAATTTTTTTCCATGGTCTATGCGTGCGAGGCTTTCCTCTAGAAATCTCAGTTCGGAGAATGAATTCCAAATTTTTCAAGTTATTGTGTTTGAAGACTTTTAGAGATGCACCAGACATTCTAATCCCAAATCTGATACTTGCATGATTTAATTCATCTGATATCACCAGACAGTCTTTATCGACTAATGATGAAAAAATTACTGCATTTGTACTGTATCCTTGAGAATAAATTACTGAAGCTTCCTTTCCAACAAAATCAGCAACCACTTTTTCCGAAACAACATGGGCATCGCTCATTCCACCTGAAACTCTGGTGCCTCCCGCAATCACTCCGTAGTGTTTGATGGCCTCTTCAGCTGCATCAGTACATTGACCAACAGACTGAGCAAAGCCCAAATAGTTGTAAGAAGCAAGATTCAAGCACTTAATTTTTCTACCTGTTGAAATATATGACTGAAAGAAATCTGGCGTGTATCTTTCCAAGTAAGTTATGAAGCGTCCTGGAACACCTGTTGTGGGTCTATTGAAACAATCATCCAGCCTGATTTTCAGTCTTCTGGTATAGAAACTATCAAAATCACTGGTAAGCGGCGCGTAGCCTTTATATTCTCGCAAATGCCTTGCTTTTGGATCATCCATAATTTTTGCAAAAAAATCTTGAATCCTACCGATCATTATGAGGAAGAGCCATCCGAAAATGGTTGAATAATAGACATATTTATGAGGGAGGTCCTCGGGAGGATTGACAACTGGTTTTGATGGGTCACTTCGCTGCTTGTATTTGTGTTTTGAGTTGGTAAGTAGACCAAACTCAGATTCGTTAAGGGGAAAATGTTTAGTACCAGAAATGCTTGAGAAAGAGCTTGATCTTGAGTTGATTAGAGTTGTATCTGAATCTGAACTGCTATCAAAATCGAAATTCTTGTCTTCGGTTGGTGTCAACGAACAAGAGACATCATCGAACGAGTTGTTGTAATTAGGTTTTCCGGTCAAGGACACAGAAATATTAGAGCTGGCCATGATGATGAGAGAGTGCGTTTCAGCCCGATAACTTAAAACAGGAAATTTTGTAAAGTATTGGGGAGGTCGACACCATTTTAAGGGTTTTATTTGAGCCTTGAAAATTAAGAGCTTTTCTTTTTATTAAATCACTATCTGGTGTTACGTTTCCTGCTTCTATATTGATTTCATTTATTTTTATATTTTTAGTGTTTTTTCTACATGAATTTATCCTTAAAAGTAGTTTTTTATTGACAATGATAGGCAGGTACAAATTTGTGCATGTGGGTAGCTAATTAAGAAATTTTCTTTTTTTAATTTTTCTTTTTGACAGCTCGAGACAGATAGACAAAAGATTTGCCTATTTTGTGGAAGGTTTTTAACGGTTTTTGAACAAGCTTTTCTTTCATACAATCTTCCAGACAATTGGTACTCGCTGTTCTTTTTGCTATTCTAAGTCTGTATTGGCACATCACAATTTCTCAGACAATACTAGGAGGCAAAAATAAAAGAAGCGCTGCGGGAAAGTTTGAAGATGACTTAGAACTGAGTGTCCAACTTACTGGTAGAGTAGTGGTGAAGTAATTTTTCAAGCTAGAACTTTAGCACTCGCATCGGGATTCTCAATCTGCACCTACTCCAAACAATGGAAAGCTCACCGAATAGAACTTTTGGCGAGATTCCTTCTACTCAAGTACTTGCACACAGCACTATTAGGAATAGCTAGTTTCGTAAAAGCAATCCCATTCTCGAATCCTCCGCAAGTGACCGCTTCTTCAGCTTTCGGGTCACTCTCAGCTCTCAGGATAGTTGAGCAGCGCTGATAGTTCCCACAAAAAAGGCAGCGACCACTGGCACTGTTAAACACATTAATAAGCACATGCTACATGGCAGGAAGCATCTTTTAGAGGAGGAAATTAATCTTGCAGATACTTGTAGTTAGCAACTTAACTTACTTGCATGCTTGATTTATTTTGCTATCTAAAAAGATATATGAAGGTGGGTCTAAATGATGGTAATATACTGTTAAGGTAGAACGGTTTTTCGGATAATAGAATGATAGCCTCGAGCATAAAGTAACTGATACCACGAGCTTCTGGCTAAATCTAGAACGGTTTTTCGGGTTG
Source organism: Geotrichum albidum (assembly GCA_003707475.1). Taxonomy (NCBI): domain Eukaryota; kingdom Fungi; phylum Ascomycota; class Dipodascomycetes; order Dipodascales; family Dipodascaceae; genus Geotrichum; species Geotrichum albidum. Next base: position 139,890 of record PPJE01000003.1, read on the forward strand.
CAGTTAACGTTGAAACGAGTACGGCAATTGATTTAAAGAGTGTGTTATATGATGGGTTTATAGTGCTCAAATTAGCTAGGCTGTTAGTAGAATGCTTCACGGCTCTCCGAACAAACCTGAGTTCGTATTAACAGGTGGATTTCCAGACGAAATACTAATGATTTTATTCGGTATGTTCTGCAAGTACTTTTAAACTGCACAGTTGGTAGCACAAAATGATGCTGCAAAATTCATGTAACCAGGCAATGATCATGGAATTGAGTTTTGTTTGCATTTCTCTCAGTTGTACAAGTAGATGGCGTGAAGTTTTCATGTTCTTTGATTTGCGTTTAATGCCAAAAGTCGATTGAAACTGAGCCATACCAAGGACTGTGAACATGATTCATTGCAAGAGGAGACCCCACCATCAGAAAACCATTTGAGGACAACATTTGATGCTCCTTAGTAGAAGTGTCAATTCTCGAGCTCTCTTGAATACAATAGATGAGTCTAGTGACATTCTTCGAAACTCTTTTCAAAGGCTTCCATGTCTCTCGGGAAGCACTGAATCTCTCATGAAAAAAACAGTGGCGATCCGTCACACCATTTATTATTTCCTAGATCCAGGTAGATCCTCGTAAAGGAAGTGAGTCTGAATTGTTTTTTTTTCTTTTCTTCTGCTGTCTAGAGGTCACCGACTGTTATAAAATAGAATTAAAAGCCATGAGTCAACGTGCTAACTGCGTGGCAGTCTGTACCCTGAAGAATTTTCAGGGTATACATTATTAAACAATCTTCTGCAAGTGTTGGCAATAAGTAAAATCTGCTATATAACAGGATTTTAAGAGTTAGCTGCGCCATTCAAGCTGGTTACATTTCACCAAACTATTTGATATTTTACAAGTCTCTGAGCTGTTTTAAGTTTGATACTTGACATCATGGATACTGGGTTAAGTTAAATCAAAGTAAACAAATGCGTATAACGCTGCGCTGGGTATTGTTGAATATGTAACAGTCAAAGAAGGAAGTCCTGCTCCTTCTGGTATATATAGAGCTGCACTGCTTCAATCTGGCTTCTGCATAGCTTCTAAGTCTATCACCTACAGGATTAATTGCAGTTGGATGTATTCGACTGATGTTTGTACCTTATGTTGACTATGTTTGTGAGAAATTGTTCAAACAGCCAAAAAAGAGTCGGTGCTCATCAAATATTGAGCTCTAGTTAAGCAATTCATCAGCCAATTTCGTCTCTTGTTAAGTAACTTCAGGTTGGCCTTGTAGACTTAGATGAGTGCGTTTTATCGAATTCAGTAATAGTAGTGTATCAGACGCACATGTAACATGATCAATTAGAATTATTCAACTAGCTATTTTGGCGTCTTCAGCTTCCAGTTCAACTTATGATGCTCAGCCTTTTCGAGAAGCTTTGTTTTAGCGTGGAGACTGAAAGTTGAAAATGGTCTTACAACAGAGGCTAATTGTGGAAATAAAAAGATCACCAGCTTCAATGTACACCCCAGGTTTATCGTCTATCTATAATCTATGTGCGCTTTCAGATTTGTACTTGATGGAAAAAACAAGGATTCTTTTGATGCATCTAGGTAACCAGCATGTATGTTTTTTTAAGGCTGTTACCCATCTGAATCAATTAATATATGACCTTTAACAAATGAATATCGTCTATAGGCAATAACATCTCACATATCAATCTACTGATATATATGTATATATACTTTTTTTTTTTTTTTTTTTTTGATTACCTGCCTAGTTGAAACAAATAATTAAAAAAAACCAGATGCAATTATCAAAACACATATAGCGCTTAATATCTGGTTCCAATTCCAGTACTCCCATGAGATTTTCTTCCACTTCCATAGCCATTACTGGCGCCATTCAAACTGTTCAAATTGCGCTCCTTCTCAAGTCGTTCAACATCGTGATGTAATTCTGCAACTTTATTACCAAGGCCCATGAACAACAAGTGCTCTTCCTGTAAAGCATTAATTACATCTTGTGCTTCAGTGAGGCCTTGAGAAATTGCAAGACTCTGGATTCCTGATTCTGTCTCTTGAATTACTTTTGAATATTCTTCTAGGCGCCCTTCATAGTCCTTGAGTTTACGTTCAAAGTAAGGAAGGATTGGGTCTTTTGATACTGAGCCACCGCCAATGTGAATCTTTGACCCAGCAATAGGCAAGCATAGATCCGTATCATCACGGGTAATTTCAGATCTTGTTCTTAGCCTAGAAAGTACTTGTTCATCATGCGAAAGAGCCTCAGCAGCAGTTGTTAGTTTGCGCACCACAAGATCAACATCACGAGGAATTGATTCTACCAGTTCCTTGAGCTCTGGGAGTTCAATTTGTAAGTTGGCAGCAATTGATGATTGGGTTTGAATGTAAATTTCAAGATTGATTAGCTCGCGTTGTGCTTGAGGTGGAAGATCTGTAGGACGAGTTGTAGATGTAATTTGTGTAACTGGCGAAGCATTGGCATTTGAAGGTCCAAAAAGACTTCCTGTGTTGAGATTACTTCCTAGATTATTAATTCTTGAAGCGCCAAAAAGGTCGGTGGTACTATTGGTGTTGGTTTGATTAGTCGCTCCAAAAAGTCCTCCAGGCTTAGTAGCGTTGGTGTTGTTTGCAGAAGCAAACAGTCCAGTACGTGTTGTAGCTGTAGGGTTATTTCCGCCAAATAATCCACCACCAGTTCCTGTATTGTTGGTTGTTGAAGATCCAAAGAGCCCCCCAGTGCCTGTACCTGCTGGCTTGGATCCAAATAATCCACCTGTAGTGTTACTTGTGTTATTTGTGTTATTAGCTCCAAATAATCCATTACCTGCTGTAGAGGTGGTATTGTTATTGGAAGTCCCAAACAGCCCAGTGTTGCCTGTAGTATTAGCAGTGTTGTTGTTTGAGTTACCAAATAAACCATTTGATCCTGTAGTACCGCTGGCATTGCCGTTTGCACCGAATAATCCACCACCAGTGTTATTGGAGTTTGAATTGTTATTACCAAACAATCCTCCACCTGAGTTATTGGTATTGCTGGAAGCGTTATTACCAAATAATCCTCCTCCATTTGTAGAGGGATTGTTATTAGTGTTTCCAAATAAACCACCTCCTGTAGAAGTAGAATTGGTATTTGAACCAAAACCTGTAGTTGTATTACTGTTATTGTTTGTAAATAACCCGCCTGCTGGGGCAGCTGGTTTATTACCAAAAAGTCCACCATTTGTTGAACCAGAAGCATTATTGTTGTTGTTTGTGTTGAGTCCGAATCCAGATCCAGTGTTAGTTGAAGTGTTATTATTAGAGGTGCCAAAGCTGAATCCTGATCCAGTATTAGTGGGTGTATTGGAGCTTCCAAATCCTGTTGAAGCAGGTTTTGCTGCTCCAAATCCTCCAAATCCAGAGGTACCAGAGTTGTTTGCATTATTGGAATTGCCAAAAAGGCTTCCATTATTTGACGATGCACCAAACATTAGTTACTACTGTTGTTAAACTCGACGTTTATTAGGAGTGGTGATTTATGTGGTGGTGATTTGAATTTTCAATTTTCATGGTAAACAAAACAATTTTTTTATCTCCCAAAAACACAAAACGCTACTTGGTCAAGCAGACTGTTCTTGATGAAAATTAAGCAAACTGTACCTGATAAAACATGAATTTAAAGTAAACTGATTAGATTTTAAGCAAATTGTTTCTAATTTCCATTAAGCAAACTGTAGCTTACCTGTCGCTGTATTAAAGTAAAAGAATCGATTCATAGACATTTTAAAGTATTTACATATCTGACAATTTACATATCATGACTGAGCTTATACTCTAAATCCTTATGTTCTTTGAGCTCGTTTTGTCTCTTGAACCATGTTCCTTCAAAACCATTTGATCTATCAACACCATCCCATCTATGTCCAGGAGTGATACCAAATCTATTGGTAGAAAAATGGCCTTTATACTGTTTGTGCTCTCGTAAACTCAATCCACTGCTTTGTAAATCTTCAGACTTTTTTGTCAACTTCTTTTTAGACAGAAAGCTAGCAGCTGGGTCATTAAACATGTCAACCTTTGCTTGCATCTCACGATTCCTATCAGCATCGTCAATATTGCGCGTATAGCTTAATCCTTCTTTTTCCCGTTCTCGTTCTACTCTTTTCTGTTCTTGTTGAACCAATCCTTTATTGATATTTTTCAGTTTTTGTTTACGTTCTTGTTCAGCTATCCGAGCTTCTTCTTGTGCTTCACGCCTTTTCGCAAGAATATCTATTCGTCTTCCTGACGCATCACGATATACAGTTTCTTCTTGCTCCGGTTTAACCAGACTTTCAATCATAGCTTGTTCAGCATCAGCTTTCTGCTTGAGATAAGCATTGACTTGCTCAGGTGTTTGTAGTCCATGACTTGGAAGTTTTACATCTTCTTCTTTAACTGGAGAATCTGATTTAGTTGCTGATTCTGATTTTTTCCATCGATTACTCAAAGTACGCTTTGATACTTTTGGCTCTAAAATACGTTGCTGTGGAATATCTTCTACTTCAACACCTTCCATCTCATCATCCTCATTATGCTGATTCTTTAAATGAAAAATACCATCATCAGCATCGTCTATTACTGTGACAGCACTAGCCTGCTTCTTCTTTTTCTTTTTCTTCTTGTCTGAAACTTCGTAATCCCTACTTTCCACACTTATGTTAGTGTCTTCATCATCACTATAGTCCTTGGCTCTACCAGCTTTCAAATAGTTTTCTGCCAAATACTTTTGTAGTGAAGACATTTTCCCATGAATTGTTGATCCACTAGCAGACAATTCTCATTATAGACGAGACAACAAACGGCATTTCCTAATTTAACAAATTTAAATCACGTGCTTTTTAGCAAGCTTGTGTATGTTTTGTGATTTCCAGATTTGTGATTATAAGCACGGTTGAGTGAGTAGAAAGATAGCAATCAATGTAGGTCACTTACAGACTTGTAAGCAATCGTAGTTAACAAACTCAGACTGTTTCACAGAATATAAGAGCTACGATGGTTGTACCCATTTCAACATGAAAACACTTTGGATCAAAGTTTCACAATTCTTCCATGCAACGCATATTCGGCGATATACTCATAAAGCAGCCCAGCATGAACCATTTATTAAACCTTTCAGTCTAAAATTTCGAGCATTGAGCGCTCTGGAATATTTAGTGGTCTCATACGGCAAAACAGCAATTCTCTGCTTGGATATTAATTAATTATGTTCATCTGTTCAGCAGTCACAAGCTCTCATGCAGAGATTAAGCTTTTATCCAATTTTCATTCTCCCTCTCGTTTTCTTACTTTTCCTCATTATTACCACTTTGCTACAATTCATATAGGCATTCACAAGCCAATAATTGTCCACCTATTCGTCTTAATGAGCTCCTACTCTTCAGAATTCCGAGGATTGGTAGCTAACTCCTATGTTCTTGAATCTGGAACACCAAGTAACACTGTCTCTAGTACTTGTGCATCGGTAGACTCAGATTCAGATTACCAGGCTTCAGATATACTGGAAGATAGCGACAATTTTTCAATAAAACAATCTTCTGATGCTGGATCTCCCAATGCCTTTAGGAAAACTTTCAGTAAACGATTGAATCCAAGTTATTTCAACTCAAAACCTCCTTCTCGACCTCTATCTCAAGCATCTAGCATGTCGGGTATATCTACCGTTGCTTTTAAAGATGGTGTAGAAGGCAATCGATCCCATAAATTGCAAGATTCCCAGGAATACACTCATTGGATTTCTACTGCTGTCAATGATGCGGCCTCGCAACACTCTTCAAATATGGAAAAATCTAGTGAAACTGGATCAATGGACTTTGACCATTTATGTACTGACGATGATGTGGAAAAAAAACTAGGCCCTAGCTTGATGCTCACAGAGTCCAATCTGAAATTACATGATAGTATGAAGGATAACCAACTTCAGCCTATGCATATAAATCATTTCCAGCTAAACAGTGAAAAAACGACTAAATCTACACATGATTTATAGCACACAAAGAAGTACTTAATACCGATCTTGTTAGTTTTGAATATGTTGAAACATTGCACAAAAAGTTGGATGCTTCATATTTTTGTTTTATATTACTCAACACTAAATAAATATTAATATATTCAACTTATTTTTTACAATGAACCCAGCAGCTTTTTCAATATATTAATGTTTATATCGCTACGTTTCGAACAATTTCGTCAATTTGGCATCCAAATATTTATATCTGTATATGTACACCACTCTTACTCCTTAAAGTTGTTCACACACGGCTGAAAAATGGAATTCACTGCAAGCATGGAAATTGAACAGAAAATCTCAGTTAAAGTAGGGAAAACAATTACTATTAGCTATACTCTAAGAAACTGCTCCAACTCTATGGTGCGAGTGAGGCATCAAGTTATGCACAATTTGGATGATTAATTTCTCGAAACTTTTGGTTTTGTATTTCAATTTACTTCAATTTACTGGCCAATATTGTGATAATTCCTAATTTTGATTGGCTTTTATTCATGAGCTTGAACTCTTGGAAAAACATCAAATTTTGATTGGCTTTTATTCATGAGCTTGAACTCTTGAAAATACATCAAATTTTGATAGACTTAATTTGCTGTTTATATTTGAAAATTGAAACCACTTGATATTTGCTAAAATTGGAGCCTTACCGACTAAAATAAAATTTTAGTTGGCATAGCTTGTTTTAGCTGGTTAAATAGTTTTAAATATCAATATTTTAAAATACTATTTTTTTACCAAAGATGAATAATACATGTTACGGCTTCAATACTTGAAAAAGCAAAGATTTTGCCTAACTTTTTCTTGATTAAATAGAGCTTTTTTTTTATCTATTCTTTTATATGATGACATTTTTTGATTTCAGTTAATTTGACTATCTGAAAGCACTTTTTCAGAGCTCATTGATATTTTCAAGTAAAAACTGTGAAATCAAAATTTCTAACTCTTCATTTTCATATAGTCCAAAATTACAGGTTAATTGGTAAGGTCGGAATGCCAAAATTGATCTGTAAGAATGAGTGTACTGAATTTTTGTGTATAAGCATACTCCCCACTATGTAATTAAGCGAAATCTGGAGTAAAGTGATTATCATTAACCAAGTTAGTGTGAAACAAGAAAAATTATCAAACATTTGTAATATTTTAATTTTCATGTCTGAAAAAAATAGATATGGTTTTAAGCTTTTTAAAGATGATAATGCATACTTGTTGCAAAAATGGCTACTTCTTAATTTCTTGACTGACAGTACTTGATAATATTCTCGCTAGTAGAATCTTGTTTTATCCAAAATAATTAGTGAATTTTTTATGCTTTATGTGCTATATAAGTGTATATAATATAATAAAACTGTAGATACATTATTATAACAGGAGTCATATCTGACTAAAAAAATATTTATATATATCATGATCTTAATAGATGCAGTAAATAGTTTTCAAACTTTTAATTACTCAAGTGCATCAGTTAAATACCGAACTTCTCCTCGGGGATAAAACTTATCAACAAATCCAAAAAAGGCTTCCATAGATCCAAGAGCATCAGTTGAAGTCCAAACCCCTTGGTCCATAGTCCAGTTACTTTTACAAGTCGAAGCTTCCCAAGCAACGTCTTTATAATTTTCAGTTTCTGGATTGTACTTTTTGATTACAGCTTTTTTACCTTGAAGAACACCAGAGCGAGCCAAAAGTAGAGCACCTGTTTCAATACCAAAAATAGTTCCAATATTCTTGCAAACACTAGCAAGATTATTGTAGATTGATTCTCCCAATTTTGACTTTTTAAGGATACCAGGAACAACCATAACATCTAGTTTTGGACAATTGTCCAAAGTATGAGTTGGCACCATACCTGGTAAAGTGGTTTCCATTGCAGCACCAACAATGTTAATTTCAATGTCTTGATACTTTTGCTTAAGCAAAGTAACAGCTTCAAGAATTGAAGCAACATTGGATGGTCTGAAGTTAGGAGGAACAAAGAATCCAAATCTTTTAGGAATGTTTGAACTAGACTTAAGACTCAAAGTTTGGGGTAATGGTTGGTCAAAAGAAGTTTTGACAACGGGAGATGATTTTTCTTTCACTGGAACAGCCTTAATATCTTTAATAGATTTGACTGAAGCAAGTTTGAAGTAACCTCCTTCCTCTCCAACTTGATGCCACTCTCCAGTGTAGTCACCACTAGCCAAAGCATCACGGGCAACTTTAGATTTTACGACGTACCAACAGTCCAAATCTTTAACATGAACTACACTATTGTGCCAAGGTGTAGGAATGTGCAGAAGATCTTCAGATGTCATCATATCTTCAAGTTGCAAAGTCTGAACAGTTTTGCACTCAGAATGAGAAAGAAGCTTAATACCAAATTTAGGACCACTATTATTGTGACTAGATAAAGACAAAATTAAAGTTAGTGTTTGAGATTTCTGAAAAATAGTAGATCTAACATACGCATGAATAGATAAACGCAAATAATATGGCATCAACAATCCAACCAAATTGGAGTATGCTTCGTTACGCTAATTGCAGTTAGTTAATAATTGAAAAAAAAATTAAAAGAAAGATGGAGGGACTATCAACTCACTTTAATCATTTCAAAAGCCACCTTAGAAGAAAGCTTTTTGCAGAATTTTTTAGAGTTCTTTAAGGCAATAGGGTGAAGAGCCAAGTCTTCCAACATGAACTTAGCAAATCCACGGTAAAGAGCGAGCTTAGCTGGGTCACTATTATCGATGAGAGATCTCAAAATAGATGGGTCAGTAGAACATCCACACATAAGAATCTCACGACAAATTTCAGATTCTCTCTCAATTTTTGTATCCAGATAGTGAGGAAGAACAACTTCTTGAGTAAATTTGTCTTCAAAAGCATGTAAGCTTGAGGTGAAAAGTTGGGGTAACGAACAGAAACTAACGTGATCACCATCAGTAAGCTTTTCATACATTTCACGAAGCTGATCTCCATATGTATCAACAACGTCGTCATCAACACCAATACAATCACTGAATACATGGCCATCACTAACAATCCAAAATCTGATACCAGGAGTATACACTTTTTTAATCATTTTTGCAATTGAGATTAGTCTTTTGAGTGCGAGCTCCTCGCCTTTGTCAGGACAGTTACCAGCAACTTTTTGTGTATTCGAAGATTTACAAGGGAAAGCTGGAAGACAAGCTTCAATTTGAAGATTACGAGCTGTGAAAAACTCAACTCTGTCCAAGAAGTAATCTCGTCCATCAATCTCCCATTGATCATCTTCGGTAACATTTCTCAACTCTTTGTCAAAGATGTTGGTAACAACTTCAGCAATCATTTTGTTGGTTGTGATGCAGGGATACTGGCACATTTCCAATTTGGCTTCGCCAAGAACAAGAGCTTCAAACCATTGATCGAATTCACTTTCTTTAGCTCCAACAGCCATTGAAACGACTCCTCTGATTTGATTTTCGTCTTCACGTTGAACTTCAGTAACCTTAATACCTTCAATAGGCATGCTGGGAGTCTTCAAATTATTGAGGAAGTCAACCATGATAGTACCTTTTTCAAGTTTTTCAAGTTCTTCAACACCACAGTATCTCTCGGAAGCACCCATAGTTGTTTTGTTAACATCAGTCTCCAGGACTTTGCAAATTTGGTTCCAATACGTTTCAACGAAATATCGGTATTTTCCTTCCATGTACAAGATTTCGTTTTTTTCATTTCTGGTGTACATGGCGCAAACGCGCTCATGAAATGAAGATTCTTCAATGTGTACGTCTGCAGGTTGAAGCATTTTCTCCTAAAATTTCTATAACTTAAAATAAGAAGCTCGGATGATTTCGAATGGAATATTGATCGAAAAAAAGATATGGAGATATCATGATGGTGGCCAGGCTTTGATTTAAATATCTATTCCGCAAATCTTCAATTATCTACACAAGGGTAAGATATAATGAGCAAATATATATGATTGAGAAAAAAAGATCTAATAGAAACCAACTAAACGCGCTTGTTCTATAATATTGAAGATTTTTGTCAGTGTAATATTGCATAACTATTGCTGCTACTGAAACTTCTTCTGGCTCATGATAAAGGTGTTCTGTTTATGCTTTTTGAGATTTTGTACAATAGTACCTTTGTTCAGCTTTGAATATATATGGCCTTTATTTGGAATCTTGTGATTGTTAGCAGAGTTGGATAAGTCTTTATGCTTCTATGATACGCATAAAACTAGAATATTTAAGTTCTCTTGATATATGGAAGTCAGTGGATATTTCATAGTAACAGTGGGTAATATCAGGCTGGTACAAGTTATTCTATTTAGGACTTGACGATCTTTTGTATTTTTTACTAGATGTTTTTGGGTGTGTTTTTCAGTACAAATTCTTTTTCGGTATAAGCATAGATGGTTCTCATTTACAAACAAGAAAATTCCAACGAGAAATATTACTCAATATCTCTACCTCACAAATCCCAAATCGCCTTCAAAGGATGAAACTGTGCCAATCACAGGTCTGGACGACTTCATTGCATTAAAATTATAACCCATCACGTATGGCATTCTTTGATCAATAATGGAAAAGTGCCAAATTACCATAATCTTTTCAAAGTTGTCCAAAGAACAACAAGAAAGAGTTTTGGAATAATTCAAAGGACTCGAAGAAGGTCAGATGGGCCTTCCAATATCCATATTCTCAGATCAGGTCATATTTTTGTAGCATCAATTAGAATTTTTTTTCAAATTTGACAAGTTTTGTAGACAAGTGAATGTTGATATATCGCTTGAGCACAGTGCTAACAAAGCACTCTTCAAGATATATTGTTAAAAAAATCTCAAATTGCCTTTCTCAGCCTACACCAAAACCTTGCTTTTGGTTAGAGAGCACATTCTCTGATGAAATACGGGTAATAGACAATATAGTGCTCGTTCTAAAGGTAACCATAAATAGAAAGATTGGGAGGAATGCTGAATATGCTCGCATAGACGTTAGTCAATTGCAGCTTATATGAATTATACTTTATATGGCAATATTCAGATCAATATCTATCATTGTCGGAAAAATTTAGTCTCAAGAAGACTTCAAAGCCTGTTTTCGAACTTCTCGTCGGTCAGCAGCTTCCTCAACCATTTTAGCTATGGTTTGGCTATCATTATCTGAGTTTGTTTTAAATGCTTTGATAGTACCGTCAATATCCTTACGAGGCATGGCTTGGTTCATTTTGAATTTACCGACTGTCTTTGTGACTTCAATCTCAAGTCCATAAATCGCTTTTTTCAAAAGATTTGTGTATTTTTCAGGAGCATCATCAACTTTCCAGGGTTTCTTATTGTCTCTTTCCATACGATTTGTCAATAATTCCAGAAAAGAATGTAACTTTTCACCATCTTTGATAATTGTAGGTTTTCCGTAAACATGGACAGCAGCGTAGAGCCAAGTAGGAACAGCTTTTTGAGTCTCATGTTTTGTAGGATACCATTCTGGCGAAATGTAATCATGAGGGCTTTGAAAAATGATCAAGGTGTTATCAGCCAGCGCAGGTAATTCATCTCGAAGAGCATTTTTAGTATGAAAATGGGCAACTAAATACAGCTTGCCGTCTGGTTTCTCTACTAGAATAAATGGCAAATGATTGGCATTGTACTCACCCTCGGCAGAAGTAGTAATTATTGTACCTAAGGGATTATCACGAATGAGCTGCTTTTGAAGCTCAATATCATTTTCAGCGTATTCAGGTGTGATAAACATAATTAGAGATTGTTATTGGGAAAAAAGTAAAATTGAGTTGAAACTATCGGATATTTATATTCAAAGTAGCGGCTATATTTTTACCATAGACACTTTTATTTACGCTCACCCGGAGACTGGTAGTTTGATATATCTGCTGGTCGGCTGGAATTACCATGATCCAGTCAGTCTGGCCAGCACTAAAAGCTAAGTAGTGACCAATCTTTTCGTGACTGATTTTTACAATCCGAGTTATGATTACGGGGGAGTAATGAACTATAAGTCTTGATGCTATAAAACTGACTTCTTTAAGAGACTCGGGTCCAAGAAGTTGATAATATAACGTGCCTGATTAATGATATAATGTTCCTGATTATAAAAGTCAATTGAAGACTCAATCAATTGAGAAAGTCATTAAAAACATGGTAAATTTAATAAAAATTAACTAGACATTGTTGTTTTATATTTTTATCAACATGCCATCTTGTCAGTTTAAAATCAATGAATCCATCTTCTGCATTTTGACTTATTGTAAGGCTGATCATGCCCTGAGTGTGTCCCGAGTCGAACTCACCCGACTCAGATCATAAATAAACGAAAGACGCGATTCTTCCTTCTAGTCAGCATATTAACAAATAAATCCATTGGATAACATTCTTCCCACGTAAAGAATAAAAAAATCACGAGTAAAAAGCATGGTTAAATATATAGATAGCATAAAAACAAAATCACGAGTAAAAAGCATCATTAAATATATAGATAGTATAAAAAACAAAATCAAATCTAAATGTATATGAAAGAAATATTAACGACTGTTTTTTATTTTTTTGTTTTGGGGCGTTAGAAAAAGTTGATTCAATTTGTTTAATCGACTTCTTCAACAGTGGGACCGTCACCGCCAGGAGCAGCAGCACCGGGAGCACCACCAGGGAAACCACCAGGAGCACCACCGGGGAAGCCACCAGGAGCAGCACCAGGAGCACCACCCTCAGAACCGTAAAAGTTCATGAGAATAGGATTGGCAACAGCTTCCAATTCCTTTTGCTTGTCAGCAAATTCCTCAGCAGTAGCAGTTTGATTGTCATCCAACCAAGCAATAGACTCGTTAATAGCCTTCTCAAGCTTTTCACGATCATCAGCAGAAACCTTCTCCTTGAACTTTTCCTCAGAAAGAGTGTTCTTAAGAGAGTAGGAGTAGGATTCGAGACCGTTCTTGCCAGCAATACGGGCAGCCTCCTTCTCATCTTCCTCCTTGTACTTCTCAGCATCGGAAACCATACGCTCAATTTCCTCCTTGGAGAGACGACCCTTGTCATTGGTAATGGTAATCTTGTTAGTCTTACCAGTACCCTTTTCAAGAGCAGAAACATTCAAAATACCATTGGCATCAATGTCAAAGGTAACTTCAATTTGAGGAACACCACGGGGAGCGGGAGGAATACCAGAAAGCTCGAACTTACCAAGCAAGTTGTTATCCTTAGTCTTTGCACGTTCACCTTCAAAGACTTGGATCAAGACACCGGGTTGGTTGTCAGCATAAGTAGAAAAGGTTTCAGACTTTTTGGTAGGAATGGTAGAGTTTCTAGGAATAAGCTTAGTCATGACACCACCAGCAGTCTCAATACCGAGAGACAAGGGAGCAACATCTAAAAGAAGAAGATCTTGGGTCTTTGAAGAAGTGTCACCAGAAAGAATGGCAGCTTGAACAGCAGCACCGTAAGCGACGGCTTCATCAGGGTTGATGGACTTATTGGGCTCCTTACCGTTAAAGTAGTCAGAGACGAGCTTTTGAACCTTGGGGATACGGGTAGAACCACCAACAAGGACAATTTCGTGAACGGAAGCCTTGTCAATCTTGGAGTCACGAAGAACCTTTTCAACGGGTTCAATAGTGTTTCTGAAAAGATCTTGACAAAGTTCTTCAAATCTAGCACGGGTAATAGAAGTGTAGAAATCGACACCTTCGAAAAGAGAGTCAATTTCAATAGAAGTTTGAGCAGAAGAAGAAAGAGTTCTCTTTGCACGTTCACAAGCAGTTCTGAGACGTCTAAGGGCTCTTTGGTTAGTAGAAAGATCCTTCTTGTGTTTTCTCTTGAATTCAGCAACAAAGTGGTTAACGAGTCTGTGGTCGAAATCTTCACCACCCAAATGGGTGTCACCAGCAGTAGCCTTGACTTCAAAGATACCGTCTTCAATGGTCAAAAGAGAGACATCAAAAGTACCACCACCGAGATCGAAAATCAAAACGTTTCTCTCGCCGACTTCCTTCTTGTCAAGACCGTAAGCAATAGCGGCAGCGGTAGGCTCGTTAATGATACGGAGGACGTTGAGACCAGCGATCAAGCCAGCATCCTTTGTAGCTTGACGTTGAGAGTCATTAAAGTAGGCAGGGACGGTGATGACAGCGTTAGAAACGGAGCCACCGAGGAATCCTTCAGCGGTTTCCTTCATTTTAGTGAGAATCATGGAAGAGATTTCTTCAGGAGTGAAGATCTTTTCTTCGCCCTTGAATTCAACCTTAATGACGGGCTTACCAGCCTTGTCAATGATACCGAAAGGAAAGTGCTTCATATCAGATTGGACTTCAGAGTCTGAGAATTTTCTTCCAATCAAACGTTTAGCGTCAAAGACAGTGTTTGCAGGATTCATAGCAGCTTGATTTTTAGCGGCATCACCAATGAGACGTTCAGAGTCGGTGAAAGCGACAAAGGAGGGAGTAGTTCTGTTACCTTGGTCATTAGCAATGATTTCAACTCTATCATTAGTGAAGTGGGCCACACAAGAATAGGTGGTACCAAGATCGATTCCGACAGCCTTGGACATTATGAAGTATGTTTATGAGTAAAATGAATATAAAATAAGATGCAAGAAGAAGAAAAAATTTTGCAATTATAAGGCGAATTGATTGTTTATATTGGAAATTTCATCACAAATCTCTAGTGGTTTTTAACCGATCAGTAGAATATTTTAGAAGCTTTTAGAACAATTTTTTTGTTTTTAATTTTGAATGGAAGATTTTAGAAGGATTTAATTGGGAGTGCAATGAGAAGGAATTGAGAGTATAGGGAACAAGAGTATGATGGAGTATATAAGTATATGGGAATAAGAAATGGAGTATATAATGGAGTATATAATGGAGTATATAATGGAGTATATAATGGAATATATAATGGAATAAGCAATGGAATAGGCAATAGAATAAGCAATTAAGAGTACAATATAATAAGAGTACAATATAATAAGAGTACAATTGAATAAGAGTACAATAGAGTAAGAGTACAATAGAGTAAGAGTACAATTGAAAAAGAGTACAATTGAATTAGAGTACATAATAAGAAAACATAAGAAAACATAAGAAAACATAAGAAAACATAAGAAAACATAAGAAGTGTACATAATAAGAATACAATAAATTAAGTGAACAAAAACCGTAAACAATAACAGTAAATATACAATATAAAACATGAAATATATAAAACAATTAAAAAGAGTGAACAATAATAGTAAATATATAAACAATTAATGTGTACAATAACAGTAAACATATAAACAATTAATATGTGTACAATAACAGTAAATATATTAATAATTAATATGTGTACAATAACTGTAAATATACGATATAAAACAATCAAATATTACAATATAAAACAATTAAATAACAGTAAACATTCTAAAATTATTAGAGGGATTTCAAATTTCATGAAACTTGAATCAAGCCAATTCAAATCAGTACTCAGTTTCTCAGCTTGTACATATAATCGTTCATACAATCGTACATACAATCGTACATACAATCGTTCATACAATCGTACATACAATCGTTCATACAATCGTTCATACAATCGTTCATACAATCGTTCATATCATAAACACCCTATCCTCCTAAACACCCTATCCTCCTAAACACCCTATCCTCCTATACCAACCTCAATCTTTAATTCAAATCGTAAACCCTATACCTATACCTACATCTCCCATCTTGAACAACTCACACTTTCCTCCTTCTTCCACATTAAAGCTATAATGGATTTCTTCAGCGTATGTACTCTCTGTAATCAATTCAATCTACTAACATTCCAATTAAGAAACTAGCAACAGTCGCTGACATTCCAGGTTTCAACTGGAAACAACTCATTATTGGTTCTAACGCTGCTTACTTTCTGTTTCAGGTCCAACTAGAATTCTTACAGGTCAACTACATCAAAAATTATATAGCTCCTGTACAGGACAAATCCTCTAAATCCTCTGAATCCCCTGATAAATCACCTAAAGATGAAGCTAAAGCTAAAGAATACAACATCTTGAAGCATTATGTTAAAATTGCTGATAAAACCCTTGATTTTGCTGTTACTTTTGCTACCTTGCACTTTGATCTACTACCAAAAGCTTTCAACGCAATTGGATCAATTTTAGTCAAACACGCTCCTACTTGGTTAATTGGTACTACTCCCCAATCTATTTTTTTGTTCTTGGGTGCTCAAGTTGTTTCATCAATCATCTCTTTGCCCCTAAGTTACTACTCTACTTTCTACGTTGAGGAAAAATATGGATTCAACAAACAAACCAAACAATTGTTCTTTACCGATTTCCTCAAAAAAAATGCTCTCGTAATGGCCTTGGCTGCTCCTATAATGGCTGGTTTCATTAAGATTATTGAATACTTTGGTGATTCGTTCTTCATTTACTTGTGGAGTGGCACTTTTGTTCTCCAGGTTCTCTTGATGACCATCATTCCTTCCTTGATTATGCCCTTGTTCAATAAGTACACTCCTTTAGATGAAGGTTCTTTGAAAACAAAGATTTTTGAACTTGCCGCAGCTGATAATTTCCCTCTTGATAAACTTCTTGTTGTTGATGGCTCAATTAGGTCTTCTCATTCAAATGCTTACTTTACTGGTCTTCCTTGGAGCAAGAGAATTGTTCTTTTTGATACTCTTATTGAGTCTTCAACTGAAATTGAAATTCTTGCTGTACTTTGTCACGAAATTGGCCATTGGGCTAAATCTCATCTTTTACAAATGTTGACTTTCTCTCAATTTCAATTGTCCTTGACTTTCCTGGTATTTGGTGCGTTTTTCCGTAATCCCTCTTTTTACAACTCGTTTGGATTCTCATCTACTGGACAACAGCCTTTCCTTATTGGATTCATGCTTTTTCAAGATATCCTAAAGCCAATTGAATGTGTTGTTGGTTATTTGGGTAACAAAATGTCAAGAGCTTTTGAGTATCAAGCAGATGAGTACGCTGTAGATAAAGGATATGGTACTGAATTGAAATCTGCCTTGAAAGTATTAGATGAGAAAAATATGGGTTTGAATTATGCTCATCCATTTTACAGTGCTTATTATCGTAGTCATCCTTTAACTATTGAAAGACTGACCAGAATTGAAGAGTTAATGGTTGAAGATGTCAAAAAGAAGGAATAATTTATATAATTGCGAGTTACAGGACAGATGTTATTTATAATCATGTAATGAAAATTCAATACTTTGAATTGTTTTCGAGGACAAGTATTTCAATTTTCAACTCTCAAATTTTAACTGAGTTGGGTGAGTTGGGTGAGTTGGGTGAGTTGGGTGAGTTGGGTGAGTTGGGTGAGTTGGGTGAGTTGGGTGAGTTGGGTGAGTTGGGTGAGTTGGGTGAGTTGGGTGAGTTGGGTGAGTTGGGTGAGTTGGGTGAGTTGGCTGGGTTGACTCTGTTGACTCTGTTGACTCTGTTGACTCTGTTGACTTGATGACTTGATGACTTGATGACTCTGTTGACTCTGTTTAACTCTCAAATTCTTTAAAGCTGTTAACTCTCAAATTCTTTAAAGCTGTTAACTCTCAAATTCTTTAAAGATGTTGACTCTCAACTCTTGAGTATTCCATTTCACTTACAAGCCATGAAATTTCAGCGCTCATTAATTTTCCAAAATTCCAAAATTTCACTAATTTGGCATCCATCATATCCCAGATTAGAAAGACACAGGTGGAATTGACACATGAATGTCATGCATATATGCATTCAAGATAGAAACTATCATAATAATCTAGAAAAGCTACACGTTTTCAACATGTGTAATTATGAAAAATTTCAGTCTTGTTCAAAATTCACTCTAAACATTAAAAATACTCCAAACTTGAAAAATATATCATATTGATAGATTAAATTCATAAATTATCTTCGGAAATAAATTCGTGAATAAAAATACAAGATAAAATGTATAAAAATCCAAAATAGAAATCCAAGATAAAATTTACAAAAATCCAAAATAAAAATCCTATATTCATGAATAAAAATCCTAATTAAATTCTTAAATATATTTCCAAATAAATTCTTGAATAAAAATTACAAAATCTGTCACAAATTAGCCCACCCTTCACATTCTAAAATTCGTCCTAAAGCCTTAACTGGCTAACTTAAGCTTTCTACTCCCCCATTAATACTCACAAATGGCTCTTCATATTTTATAAAGATGATTCATTTCACGTGACTAATCATTATATAAAATATATTTGTAAAGTTGTTAGCAAGCTTAAAACGAGAAATTATAATGATTCTACTGCTAATGTCGCGGAGATAATGATATCTCTGCTATTTAAAGAAAGCTTATTTATATAGGAATTTTCTCTTATATAAGATGCTAAATTCCTGCCCAATTCTTTCTTTTTCTTGCTACTAACTAATATAAATTATATTATCTCCAAACATCTATAGACTGTCATTAAACAGCTCTCTAAGCTATCTATATTAGATATCTGCTCTCTCGGAATATACTTTATATTAAAACTTATATATACTAAAGCTTAGGCTTCTTCGTGTCTAAAAACCCTCCTCGCTCAAGCCCTCAAAACTTCCTTCTCTAGTTGTTGTCGATTAACAACAACTTTAGATTACAAAACTTCTCTACAGACTAAAAGTTCTTAAAAGTTGTCTTTACGCTCCGATAATACCGACTCATCTTCTTCATTAACTGATCAAAATAGCTCATATTATCAACCTTTTGACAAGAAATTATTATTGAATTCTGAAAACAAAAGTCCTTCTACTAAAGTACTAGATTACAGACCCAAAAAACCACCGAACCCGGACCTTTTGATTGATTTACTAACAACAAAAGTTCCTCCCTTGTTAAACCAACCTACAGAAAAAGAATGTACGCAATCTACAACCCTACCCAACCTGACGTGGCCATTGGCCACGGATTCGTCGCTGGTTCACATCCCAAGCTATAATGACGAAGAGTTTTCTCATCATGTAACTTGCATGGCTAGAACCGACACTGATGATTTTGCCCATAGTTTACTCTCTTTCAACGATTTAATTTCCACTGGTAATGACTCCAATATCTTGAATATTGACTCTCATTCCCCCAATGATTCCGTTGCTTTGTCTTCCGAATCTGCCTTGTCCACCGTCCAACAAGTTTGTCCTGTTGACATTGAGTCTTTACTGGCTGACCCTATTTACACTTCTGATTCCTCTCCTGTTATGGATAAAGATCAAGTTGCAAATTGGTACAGTCTATTCCCTAGTCCTGTTTCTGACTCATTATCTCTTGACAACTCTAATTCGTCCTCTTCCTTGTCAACTAGTTTTAATAATGAAACCTCTAACAAGAGAAAGCTTGAGAGTCTCTCTCCGTCCTCTGATTCTTCCGTTCAATCCAACAAGAAGCGTGCTATCGTTGATGAAGGAAATCCTCTTTTACCTCCTATCATTGTTGAGGATTCTTCTGATTCCAAGGCTTTGAGAAGAGCTCGCAATACTGCAGCAGCTCGAAGATCTAGAGATAAGAAGAAGGAGAGATTGGGCGAGCTTGAAGCTCGTGTCGCTCAACTAGAAAAGATGAATACTGAGTTATCCATTGAAAATGAATTTCTTAGAAATTTGAAAAATATGCCTGTTAGAGGCTAACTATCATAATTATTTTTATTTATTATTCCTAATTTTCAATTTAATTTTTTACTAGTATAAATGAACTGCAGAACTGAAACTGTATGATGGTTGCAGAGAACAGATTTTACTATGAATTGATTTTTAATTTAACTTGTTTTACTTCACTGAGAATTTACTGAGAATTGAATAAAGATGGGAAGATGAATTATCAAGATGAAAAAAAAACATTTACAGTACAAAAATTGTATCTAAATAAGTAAAAATCTAAAAATGAAAAAAAAAATATTAAAAATAAAACTCTAAACAATTAATAAAATTCTAAAAAAGAAAAAAAAAGAAAAATAAATACAATTATAATAGAAAAATCTCATCTAAATAATTAATAAAAATCTAAAAATTAACAAAAATACAATTAAAATACAAAAATCGTTTCTAAATAATTAAAGAATCTAAACATGAATGAAAAAATATCAAAAATAAATACAAATATAACATAAAAATCTCATCTAAATAATTAATAAAAATCTAAAAATTAACAAAAATACAATTAAAATTCAAAAATCGTTTCTAAATAATTAAAGAATCTAAACATGAATGAAAAAATATCAAAAATAAATACAAATATAACATAAAAATCTCATCTAAATAATTGATAAAAATACAATTATAAAACAAAAATCGTTTCTAAATCTAATAAAAATCTAAAAATTAATAGAAATGAAAAAAAATACAAAACAATACAAAAATCTTATCTAAATCTAATAAAAATCTGATAAAAATCTGATAAAAATCTAATAAAAATACAAAAAATACAAAAACACACAAAAACACACAAAAACACACAAAAACACACAAAAACACACAAAAACACACAATTAAAACACAAAAAACACAAAAAACACAATAAAAATACAATAAAAATACATTAAATTAAAAATACTAAAAAATTATATAAAAAGTATAGAAATTGAAAAAAAATTAAACTGCTGGTATTCTAGTTTCATTGATTAAGTATTGTTCATCACCAAGTAAAAAGCAAATTTCAGTTCAGCTCCCGTTCTAATCCAGCAGTTCTGTTTAGCCCTCTCCAGCACAGTTTGCTCACCTGTCGCTGGCATCAGGCGGATGAGACTGGAACAAACGCCAATCACCTGACAACCCCACATACGAAGTTTGCCTTCTTTTCCGTCCCAAAGTATTAATAATGACTCGCGCACAATTTGATACTATTGGGGATTACTGTAGATTGCTAGAACCAGCTTGTCTCTTTTAGCGTTTTGGATACTTGATTAGTATTCTCGGGTTGTTTATTGAACACCAAATTTTTTTCCCTGCTTCTCGTCCAGTCTAGTTTAATCTGCCAGCAAAATTGGCTAGCATTAAAGTTCTATTTCAACAGCTCCATTTCCTTGGTTTTCTTCCTACCCTTTTACTTTTTAAAATATCACGGTAATATTTGTGTCTAGCAGCTTTTTTTATTTTTGGCATCTTTAAAGCGGAATTTAATAATTCTGGATAATGACCGATAGTATCAATCGCAAAGATGAAGAAGACATTGATTGGATGTCAAAAGTTAACTCATCCTGTGTCTTGAATAAAGGTATGCTGGTCTTTTTGACACATTAGCTTGGACTGGTACTAACATGACGAACCTCTTTCCTTTTTTTTTCCCTTATATCACTTAGGTACAAGAAGAAGAGCTACTTCAGTAAACATTGGCCAAATTCACCTTCCATCTTCACTTGCAAACCCCGAAAAACAAAATGCTTTGAACCCTCCTTCAAATCCTGTGCAATCTGCTCCTCCATTAAAAAATACCACCAAGAGAATTCTGGCCTCATCAGAATTGGGACCATTGCTGCGAAAAGTACAATCTCAACCTTCAAACTTCAGCGATGAAGCTTCAAAACCAAAAAAAGGAACTAGTTGGTTCTTTGGAAAGTTTGGATCGAAATCAAATAAATCGTCAACTCCATCAATCACCCAAAAAATAGGTTTAGGTAGATCCAGTTCTCTCTCAGGAATGAGTTCCCGAACTCTGAAATCTAATTCTGTTTCTAAGGAATCTACTCCAAATGTTGCTGGTGAACTATTGCTGAACTCAGATCCTAGCCCTTCATTAAAAAGCAGCCAAAATGAACTAAATACGAACAAAATTTTAAAGGAGAATGTTGATAGTCTTGTCATTTCTGAATTAACCAACTACAGTTACTCTTCAACAGGTAGTTTAGATTCTGTTAAATTGAATCCTGAGATTGTTGAAGCTCACCTGAATGGGGGACATGGCACCTCAAATGGAGTAGGAGGAAGTACTAGCTTTTTGGCCTCGCAGCTGCGAAAGCTTAAAGGATCACCTACTACTGTTCCAAGTCTTGTCAATTCTTCGTGCAATAATACTTCATTGAGCCCAGGCGCTTGTCTGCTAGAAGTTGAGCCAACTTTAGATTCCATGTCTAAACTTGAAGCATTGAAAAAAATTAACACCCACAGAGTTAGTTTTTCAAAAGACTTATTCGAGCTGAATGAATCTGGTGATCCACCTCAACAAATTCCTTCACGAGTCCCAAAACAGTGTCGAAGCGAAACTGAATTGACTTCTAATCCTAGGTATATACAGGCTGTTAGAAGTGCTTGTACAATGGCACACGATGTAGCACATTTGGTTGCTACTTCAGTAAAAAATGAAAAAATGAAAAAGAATTCAAAAAAGAGTGTCAAGAAACAACTGATTGACGACGATGATTTGGATGAAGGGGAAATGATACTAGAAGGAAAGTTCAACTCCATTACAACTGTGGATAGTGTAATTAAAACAGCAAAGAATGATAACGAAAGTACAAAAAACAAAGAGTTAACTTTGAAAGACTTCTACACAAAGTGTTGCCATTTACGAGAGATTCTACCCATAAATGCCACTCTAGAACAACTGGAAGGCCATGAGAATTCAGTACCATTCTTGAAATTAATGAACTCTCGACCAACTTTAGTTGAAGTACAAGCGTTTGCAGATTTTCTCAGTATTGTGCCAATCCCCAGTGTTATATTAAACAACTTGGATGTAACCGATGAGATGTTTCAACATTTAATTTTGGCACTCACAAATTCCAAATCCATCTTTAGGATATCTCTGAAAAATGCCAATCTAACAAAAAAAAGTTGGGCCTTATTGAGCGCATTTTTGATTTCCAATAAGTCACTGTCAAAACTGGATATATCTGTAGCTGAACCTAGAAACGGAGAAAAGAAGAGAAAATATAGACAAACTCCATGGGTTGATAGAGCTGACTTGGATTGGGAGTTACTTACAAATGCGATTATTGAACGAGGTGGTATCGAGGAGTTAAGTATCAATGGTTGCTTGATTCCCCATGAACAATTTGAATCTCTAATAACCAAGGCATGCACCATCTCTACGAAACGATTAGGGGTGGCATCTGCAGATTTGGAAAAATCAGACTTATTAGCACTAGAAAAATGGATGGAGAGGGTTGATATTGAAGGTATCGATTTAGGGGGCAACGAATTGGAGACGGTTGAAGGTTTTGAAGAGTCCAGTTCACAGTTTTTAAAGACAGTAGTGTCGCAAAAGGGACTTGGGTATGTGTCCCTGAATTCTTGTCATTTGAAAAACTCGGCCAGTATCAATGAAATTTTAGCTCCTCAAAGTTTTCCGCAACTGGATACCTTGGGGCTGCATATGCGATTTATAGACTTTTCTTTTAATCCAGGTCTTTTCCCAGATATTTTGGATTCTTTGTGTTATCGCATTGTTACGTTGAAAAATTTGAAAAGAATTCATTTAGACTATAATGGGTTACAAAGTCGGGATGTTATTGCACTGTCAGAATCATTTTCTAGATCTACTTCTCTAAGTCACATCTCATTGAAAGGAAATAGGGATTTAAATGCCGCTGCTGCAGAGGCTTTGGCAGTGTCTGTTAAAATGTCAAATACTCTGACATTTGTTGACGTTGATCAAGATCTGGTTCCACCAGACATTTCACGTCGCTTAACGCATTATTATATTGAAAACATGGAGAGTTTGGCTGACGACGTTGAAGAAGCCAATGCAAACTCTGATATATTAGATGATGGTTTGAGCCAGAGTGAAGTTACTTTGACAGAAGAACAAATCAAACAAAAAGAGACGGAGGAGGAGAAAGAGTTATTGGCAGATGGAAATGCAATTGCAAATGCAGTTAAATATGTTGTGAATGAAGACAAACTGAAAGAAGAGATTGGAGGCAAGTCAAGCTCAGAGCCTATCCCGTTGGACAATTTAATCAAACGTGCCAACATTGTTCACGAGTCTGTCAAGCATCGCTTGGAAAAAATTCTCATGAAATACGGACACTACAATTCAATCAGCATTGAACAAGATCGTGACCATTTACTAAAGCTATATTATTTGGATGCAACCTTGGAAGCCGTTTTGCTTAAATATAATTCTCTAAAACAGAAACTACATTCTCGATCTTTGGGACTGTATTATCCTCCTTCGAATGTTGTAACTGAGGGTGAGGATTCAGGACCTATCAACAGTTTAGAAGACAAGCCTAGTGAATACGATCCAGATATGACACCTGATACTGAACATCAAAGTGCACTGAAGCGACAAATGAAGCTAGATCTTGAAGAAGGTCAATTCCATAAGCTTGGTGTTTTTATTCACCGCAAATCTAGTTCCAATCCGACTACACCTCAACCTGAAGAAGAGCCTGTAAATCCCATGGAAAACGTTACAGGGCAGGATCTACGTAAGGTGGTCAGGTCTATTAAGAATTCTACGCTACAGTATCCGGAAACGTCAGGAGATAAGCTAGTAGTGGAATTGGATGAGAAGGGAGATATTGATGTGGTAATTGAGAAGCTCAAGCAGATGGATGGTCTGGAAATCAAAAACTACTTTTTCGATGTTTATGGTAGTTTATTACCTGAGAAAGATATAGTTCAAAAAAACTAGCTTTAATGTTACACACATTAATTTTAAAAATTAATTTTTTCTATTTTATCTTGAAGATCATTATAATGTAGAGTTGTTTGAGGCATGTATTAAATGTTTTAAATTTTCAAAATGCTTGAAGACAGTTATTAACGGAAGGTAGACATGTCATTATAGGAAATTTAGGACTACTATGCATGAAGAATTGATTAAATTTTATCATGGAGGAGAGATAAGGAGGAATGTCAGTTGAGCCGCCTAGAAGATGAATTTCATTTTGTTCCTGACTAGTTACCGCTAACAAAACATTTCGAATGTGCTGGATATACAAGAAAAATTGCTTACAACGGTCTAACCGCGATCTTATAGTCTTGCTTTATGTAGGTACGAGATCCAAGATCGGAATAAATGTCTCTATATAGTGAACTAAGTATTGAATGAGTGGTCACTTTATCATTGCCGTACAATTTAATCAGTGTAAGATACGATACTTAGCAATACAAAGTAAGGTGATGAGAATGTCGGCTTGTCATTTTTGATAATCTGTCTTACCTAGAGTTTCAAGGTGTAGACTGAGAGAAGGTTCTATAGTGTGTTTTTCAACTATCAAAAAATACCAAAGATGATTTGTATTGAGTGGAATAGAGTTGATCAGTGATAGACATTTAACAAAGTTTTTTGTTATTACGAAAACAATCAATAGCTGTGTTTTTCGTGTTCCACTCTATCATCTCCAAATGGGTTCTTTTGCTATCAAAATGGATAAGAGATAGATGTTGCATTCAGGTGGAAAGCAGCCATGATGTCAAATTGTAGAGGTTTGTTCAGTTACAAGTGTTTAATTTTGAAGAATGTCCCAAGTGCTTAATATCAGTCCTAAGTGCTTGATATCAGAGAATGTCCCAAGTGTTGAATATCAGTGTTTAAAATCTGTTCCAAGTGTTCAATCAGAGAATGTTCTAAGTGTTACTTGTAATGCTTCAGGGAACCGAAGAGAATAGAAGTCCATAACAATCTAAAACATTTCTACATGCATGACAATACTTGGACAAATGTATATGCTCCACAATGTGAACTACTCGTACTATTTAGAGAAGGTATGGTAGTCCAGAAGATTTTCAAACCTTCAAGTGCTTTATAGTTACAAAAGGTCTTTGTTAAGTAGTGGGGCTTTCCATTCCACAGGTTTAAAGAAGCATCATCAAGTTTGAAGATGAGAAGTACTTTTCTACGGTACTAATAGTTTTTCTAGAGGGTTGTTACCAAATCAGAAATGGTTTAGTTTTAGTTTTTGGAGATTACATTTTCTATGGGCCCATTGTATGGTACTACCGTTTGGAGTAAATTAAGGAGGCAACGATGAAACTTTTTTTCATACCAAACCATGGAATATAAAATAAAAAATTCTATTTAGAGACCAGAAACTCTGTTTTGATTTGCTTCCTTTTTTTTGTAATTTTTCGATTTTTTTTGATTTTTTTAAATATTTTTTTAAACTATCAGCTATTTTTATTTATTTATTTATATTATTCATTTTCCTCAATTCTCAAAGATTTATCCCTTATCTCTTGCCAATATTTTAAGCCGTTTTCCTGCAAGCCGGCCTTTTTTTTTGTCGTTTCAAGAAACATTCTAAAACACGAAATTATTCGCTTATAACCGAACAGGAACAATAAAGGTAATCAATATCACGTAAAATCTTGACAATGACTAGCTTGCTGCGAAGACCTTCACGATATCGATCCAAAAAGCCTACACCTGTTACTATGGGTACTCAACAGGCTGCACTACCACCGCTTCAAACTGACTTTGTAAAATCGTCTAGTGCATTGAAAAAATACGACAGTAATTCTCCAACCAACCCTTCAACACCTCCTAATTCAAACGACTTCTTTCCCTCGCGTCCTGCGCGAACTAAAGACATTCGAGACTTTAGTACTCCTCCATTAAGCAGTAGCAGTTCAAGTAACTCAGAATCTCCTAGCAGCAAATCAGCATCTTCTAGCAGCAAATCGGCATCTCCCAGTTCTGTAAAGGCTCCACAATTAGTCATGGCTGAAGTGACATTAAAGCTTCCAAAACCACATTCTTGTATCAGTGTTTCAATTTCGTCGCAGGACGCTGATCAAACTGTGCAGGAGTTTCTAACACTTCATCTTCCTCCACCACTTCTTCCGGGAGATCATATACTGTGGTTGATTTCTTCTAGTCTTCGGATCAGGCGTCCGCTTCGACCGCAGGAGCCTATTTCGTTATTACCGTTTTTGAATGGGCTTAGTAAAGACAAATGGATGCTGGTGGCTGGTACTGCGGAAGAGAGGTTAGACATTGGATCGCTTGCTAGTTTGTGTCCTCGTCGGGACATTATGGGAGGACAAGCTGAGCTTGACTGGATGTGTAAGGTGTATCTTCAATTGGGCGAAGGATGGCGTTCAGTGAATGTTCAAATTCAGGCCAGTAAGCTGTATATTCCCGGTGTGAGTCCGACGAGTTTAGCTGGGGCTTGTATTTCACAGATTGAAATGTTTGAAGTAGCTACGTCTTCTGGCAGTGGTAGCAAGAAGCCAGGCAAGTATGTTTTGGGTTTGATTTCCAAGGAATGGTCTCAGGACATTGTAGTTGTATGTATGGATAGTGCTGGAGATTTCAACATGTTACGCAATGTGTTGTTTACTATTAGAAATGGAGAAGTTGAAAGAATAAACAAGGAGAAGAGAATAGTGAGAAGACAGAAAGCTGAGGGATTTTAAGACTTGCTTTAGCTTAAATGTTTGGATTTAATAAATTAGATAGAATAGAATCTTTGTACTGATTTATTTATTTATTTTTTTTTCATTTTATTTCTCATGAAATATTGGTTTTTTTAATTTTTAATTTTTAATTTTTTAATTTTTTAATTTTTTAATTTTTTAATTTTTTTAATTTTTTTAATTGACTTTATTGATTTTTTTAATTGATTTTATTGGTTTTTTTAATTGGTTTTAATTTTTTTTAAATAGATTTTATTGGTTTTTTAAATTGATTTTAATTGATTCTATTGTTTTTTTTCAATTTTTTTAACTTTTTCAATTTTTTTTTAATTGATTCTATAGTTTTTCTAATTTTTTTTAATTGAATTTATCGAAGTTACTCATTTTAATGGTTTTTCCCAATTATTTTTAATTGAGTTTATTGGTTATATTGATAATATTGATTTTTTTTAGTGTTAATTGATAATATTGATTTTTTTAGTGTTAATTGATTTTATTAATTATATTGATGATATTGATTATATCGATTTGATTCAATACTAATTAATTTTATATAAATTGATTTCATCTCAACTTTAGAAATTCATTATTTCATTTATTGATTATTTAATTTCTTGATTATTTCATTTATTGATCATTTAATTTTTTGATTATTTCATTTATTGATCATTTAATTTATTGATTATTTCATTATATTAATTATCCCTATTAATTAATTCATCATGATTCTACTGCTATTAATCACCCCTATCAATTATCCTTATCAATTATCCCTGTTAATTATTCTATATTCTTAATGAATCAAAAATTCCTGTAAATGATTTGACCAAAATAATGGGTCTGTGATACATACTATTTTACATTGAAATACATGAAGAAATGACGCGTACTCAATTAAACAAAATCACAATTAAAATTATGAAACATGAATCAAGTTTTTGCCAAATAATTCTCATGAATGACATCAAGGAACTATGATTCGAAAACAAGGAAATGATTGACAACATGTAGTATTCACTAAATTAAGCTCAAAAATAAGAATTTACTAAAACTCATCATGTTATAAATGTAATAACTCCTTTGTAAAGCCATTATTATTACTTGAAAATTCATTACTTCATTCCTTTTGCGTAACGGGTATCGGTAAAGTTGGTGCCGGTCTGGTCTTTCTATCCAACTCCAATTTGGCATACCAAGCACCTCCCAACAAAGTCAGTACAATACCAAAAGTATTAGTCAAATTGATTTCCAAATTAAAAAATATGATTGCTAAAACAATTGTCATGACTTGCTTAATATTTGCAGCCACAGTCATTGTTAAAGCACCAGTGTTCTTGTTTGCAGTGAAAGACACCACGTTGAGTCCAAAAGCAAGAATACCATTAAGTAAAAGTTTGATAAATAAGTCATTGGTAAAGACGAAATCTGAATGTGAAGCCGCGGCACCCACGGTTTCAACAACTTTTGCAGAGGGAAACAGATATTTAATGAATCCTTCGTAAATCACATTTAACTCACCAGTTAGGAATGAGTAAATAATAGTTTGCACAAATGCCAAAGGTGACATTCTGTACAAGAGCTCAAAAGGAGAGAGTTTGAGTTTACCAGTTTGAATTTTATTAGTGACAACTGTTTTCAACGCTGCCAAAAAAGCACCAAGTAGAGTCAAGAAGAAGCCCATAGGCTTGAAGTAGTAATCGCCAAACGTAGCGAATCCGACCCCTGCCACGACGAGGAAGAGAGACACCCAGGTCAGGAAGGGGTACGTGTTGTTGTAGAGAAAAATATTGAGCAGGATGGCAAAGATTGGAGTAGTAGCTCTAATGATTTGATGGAAGGGCACGGTCACAAGTTTTAAGGAAACGTTTGAAATTGCAATGTTGATTGTGTATAAGAACGAAAAAAACAGTAGAATCAAGTCTTCTTTATCTGTGAGTCTTGATACTGTGAAGAATCCTCTCTTATTTAAAATGAAGCAGCCCACGCTTCCGCAAAAGGCGTGTACGCCCGTTAAAAAGTATGGGAATGGGAAGGATCCCAGAATGAACTTGTTGAATAGAGTGAGGACTAGATTGAATAGAAAGTAAATGGCCAACCATGAATACTTTTTACCTATTGAGATTTCTTGGGTTTGTTGTTGGCTTTGTGGGCTTGGATCGCTTGAAGGTTTAGACATGATGAGAATAAATGCAAATGGTATTCATGGGGTTTGCGAGAATGCTGAATGTGAAGTTTTAGCTAGAGTTTTAGCTGGAGGTTGAGCTGGAGGTTGAGCTGGAGGTTGAGCTGGAGGTTGAGCTGGAGGTTGAGCTGGAGTTTAAAGTAGGGATTGAACTAGGGATAGGACTGGAGTCTGAACTAGAGTCTGAACTAGAGTCTGAACTATAATGTGAACTAGAATGTGAACCAGAATGTAAACTGGTGCTGAACTGTGAACTGGTGCTGAACTAGAATCTAAGCCAGAATGTAAACTTGAATAAAACCAGAATGTAAATTTGAATCTAATTATCAACTAGAATTTAGGTCTGGAATTTAGGTCTGAACTAGAATATAGGTCTGGAAATTAGGTCTGAACTAGAATCGTCTGAACTGGAATCAAGAATTCAACTAAAAACGTCTGAACTAGAATCAAATCACAATATAAAAGATTGCTTATATCAACTCAATGGATCAACGAAAAGAAGGTGAAAGCTGGACAAAGAATGAAGGCTGCCTGGTCAATGAAGCTTGGAAATTGGCTCTAACACAGTTGGTGATGTCAAATTGAGAAGTAAAAATCAAAAAGGATGAGGAAAAAAACGAGAAAGAAAGAAAGAAATATATAAAAATTCAACGGATTAGAAAATCCATTTGTATGAATCAAGGTCCAAAAAAAAATCGAAAAAAAATTAATTAAAAAAACAAATTATAAATCTTAAAAAACTAAAAAGAAATGTTTTTAGACTTGTTCTCGCAGGCCACGTTACGTCTGTGGTGTGACGTAAGTTAACAAAACTCATGAGATAATAACTGAGGACAAGCCGATTGTGAGACGGGATCTTGTCCTATTGTTGCCCTAATTGCAGAGTTCCAAGCAGACAAGACTTTGAGCAGTGAAAAGCGACTCGAGAATAAAACGAACAAAACCATTTCTCAAGAGGGTAACTTGCATTAAGTTAGGAGGGGGTTAAAACATATCTGCCTGATACCAGTCCATTCTTTCAACTCTCCACAGCCATCGTACAAGTTCAAAAGCAGGAATTTGTATAGAACAGGAAACTACTCTTTATAGTAATCAAGATATAGATTAGATAAACTCAAAGTAGAAGCTACTGAAAATAGATAATTTCCAAATATAGTAAAACATGAATTGTCAAACTCGTTTCAGATTACAATAAGGACACTTGATGCAAATGTCAATCTATATTCATATCCACGTATTAACTTTGAAAACGCCCATGATATGCATTGAGTACATGATCAAATTCTTTACCGCTTAACCATTTTTTCAACCCCATATTGATCACAACCTCATTTTAACCTCATTTTATAAGGTCCGCCATGTTCTTTGGTCGGTCAACACGAGGATACGTAAGCTCACTCATTTTACACACGCCTATTCATGCATCCAAGAACTTGAAAAAGAGACCCGCTGTCTCGCTTCTTACCATATCGAAACTAGCCACAGTCAAAAATAAAACACTGCAGCTATAAAAAAAGTAATTTAAATTTTATCGCTACTGTAATAAGTGGTTTTTTACTGTGTGTTTTCTAGTGCCAAGAGTGAGGAGTTGTGTATGTCTTGGCGATAACCTTTTCGACTATTTCAGTTACAAATTTCGGATCTTTTAACCGGGTTGAGAGATGTTTATTATTTGAGGTGTTAATTTTAAGTCCCATCATCCAAGTTTTATTTCAAGTCTTATTTCACGTCTTATTTCAAGTCTTATTTCAAGTCCCATTTAAGTCCCATCATTCAAGTCTTATTTCAAGTCCCATTTAAGTCCCATCATTCAAATCTCATGATCCAAGTTCTATAATTCAAGTTCCATCATTTAAATCTCATTTTCCAAGTCCCATTCTA
This sequence comes from Geotrichum albidum, assembly GCA_003707475.1. NCBI lineage: Eukaryota > Fungi > Ascomycota > Dipodascomycetes > Dipodascales > Dipodascaceae > Geotrichum > Geotrichum albidum. The sequence goes on from PPJE01000003.1 coordinate 171,249, forward strand.
AATTCGTCGATTTGGTCCCACGGATTTTCTCGCACTCCCACCTTTTCTTCTGACAACAACATCATGGACTCGATAGGTGATCCCAATCTGCTACCTTCACAAATATTCACAACTGCAGCAGCATTGTTGAGTGCTGTTGATAGTAAGTTTGATTAGCTGGATGCTATCTCAGATCTAACATTTTACAGGAAGGGTGGTTGTTTCTCTACGTGACGGTCGGAAATACTTTGGTGTATTAAGAACGTTTGATCAGTTTGGTAAGTTTCAAAGGCTTTAAAAGTTTTATTGTTCTGACTGAAGTAGCAAATTTGGTTATTCAGGATACAGTGGAACGAATCTATTTGAACAGTAATACTTATGGAGAAGAGTATCGTGGTGTTTTTATTATTCGTGGTGAGAATGTAGTTTTTCTTGGAGAGTTGGATGCTGATAAGGAGGAGGTTCTTGAAGATCGTGTAGTTGAGAATAAATTGGAGGAAATTGATTCAAGTGAAGATTCCAATGTTATTCGCAAAATTCCGTTTAAGGATGCTGAGAGGATTTTCAAGGAAAGAATGGAGGAGGAGGCTAAAGTTTCCAAGGAGCAATCTAAAAAGTTGAATTTCACTGGTGTTAGTTCATCTAATTATGAGAATCATTTGTATTAATATTTTAATTTAAAGCATTGAGATTTTATGGACAGATTAACCAAGATTAACAGAGATTAATATTGGTTAATGTTAACAAGATTGGAATGATAATAAACAAGACTGGAATGATAATAATCAAGATTGGAATGATAATAATCAAGATTGGAATGATAAAAAACAAGATTGGAATGATAAAAAACAAGATTGGAATGATAATAAACAAGATTGGAATGATAATAATCAAGATTGGAATGATAATAATCAAGATTGGAATGATAATAATCAATATTGGAATCAATCAATCTATTTCAATTCATCTATATCAATCAATCTAAATTAAAATCATCATCTTAATTTTACTTGAATTTTCATTTTGACATGATCACAAAATCAAAAATGCAATTATTACAACTACTAATATAAAATGTTCAAATGTCTCAACACGTCTCAAAAATCATCTATTAGCATGATTTAAATACAGACTAAAAGAAGTAATATTTGTAAAAATGCTGCTAATAATATTCGGTAGCAAAGATTTGCTTTATTCACATTTATTTCTGAATCAAATTAGAGAAACATGATGAAATGTCAATCAACTTATTGTAATAACATTCATTTCAAATTCTTAATTAGTTATTACCATATTTGTTTTTTCATTATTTTAATTATTTTATCCGTTATTACTATATTAGTTCATTCCTTGATTCATCTAGTTCTTTATTAGTCCATTTCCTGATTTATCTAGTTCTTAATTATTTCTATTTTAAACCATTCCTACATTAAGCCATCTCTACATTGAGCTACTACTATTTTAAACTCTCTACATTGAGCTATTTCTCACCTCATCATGCTCAATTAGGGCTCCAACTTACCCTCATTAGAATAAAAATTTTCAAATCACAAATGCTTCCCTTCCTCTCCCATTGCCTATAAATTCACAAACTTCACCATGTTCTCACACAAGAATGTATGCGCATCCTCCGCTCCCATTGTGCGAAACTATGCATCAAAGAAAGTCTCGACGTCAAGTCGAATCACTTCGATGCGTGCAAACATGAGACGATTCATGGGCGCTAAGAATTTTAAAGGCTTCAACGTCAATAATCCCTTCTACTTTGCTCCAAAGAATAAATCAACAACTTACATCTCACAATACCCCGTAAGAGGCAGCCACAGAGACGCTAAAGGTATCAACTGGGAAAAAGTGTTTAAAGATGGTGGAAAAGACAGTAACTCAAAAGTTAACTATTTGGTCCCATTTGCTGAAAATCCTCATACAAAAACTGCCAAAATCGTTCCTGGTCCAATGAAAAGAGACATTTTTAACGACGTCGCCAACAGCGGCTTATCTGCTCAAGAAGCCTCCTTCAAATATGGTCTCAGTGTGCTGAGAATTGAAGCAATCGTTGAACTGGAAAAAGTTAGACAACAATGGATCAATCAAGTAAGTATTTCCTCCCAGAGAGTACATGATGAGTTATGAAAAAAATTCGATTAGTCTTTAAGACAACCAACTGGTTAGAAACTTTCTTATATCTGAATCTCTCTTATCAATTTTTGTCAATAACTAACTCTCTTTAGAACATGATTTCTCCTTCGTTGAAGAGATTATCCAGTTCTCTGCAAGGCATGCTTCCTCAGATTCGTTATCAGTCGAATGCTGAAGTAATTCCTACTGATGATCTAACAGAAATTCCAATGCCTCCAGAGACTCGTACTCAGCGTTTCATTTCAATTGCCGAGTCGGAGCCCTTTGGACCTGTTAATGCTGCCCATATTCTTGGAATTCAGCCTGCTACTAAACTTTTGGAAAAAATCACTTCTGTTGATATCTCCCATCATCAAACTGTTGACGACGCAAAGACTGCTGGCAAAGAAGGTTTCGTGGCGACTGTATTGAAAGGTGAAAAAGCCGTCTTTAGATTTACTAGTGCCAAGGTTGGTGAAGTTGGTCATAGATATGGTGCTGCTAAAGATGATCAAAAGCATAACAGAAAGGTTGGATATAATTCTATTGGTGAGGCTAAGTATGCCTACTGATGTTTTTTTGTATATATAATTCAATCATGTGAGCAATTTGTATTTAATCAAAATTGTTAATGTTTAAACGTTGACGGATCTTGACATTCGGATCTTGACATTCGAATCTTGACATTCGGATCTTGACATTCGAATCTTGACATTCGAATCTTGACATTCGAATCTTGACATTCGGATCTTGACATTCAAATCTTAACGTTGACATTCGTACAATCGTAAGATCTTAAAGTCATTTTAAACATTGACATGTCGGTCATTTTAAAAACGTTAAATTCAACAATCTAAACAATCTTGATTCAATGATTCAATATTTGGGAATTGATCCAATATTTAGAAAATTAGATCTTTGAATCATTTCAAGCTGCTGATCTTTATGTAACCTGGTTTAACTTGAGATTTAAACATCATTATCTTTGAAAGGCGGCAGACCTTGACGAGGCTCAATTTTCAAATATTGGCAATCTAAAACACAAAACTAACAAGAATAAGCAAAGTTATCACAATTCTAGTATTGATTAACGTAAGTATTTGTTTAACGCAATTTTCAAACAGCAATAATATGCACTCAAGACTTTTTTGAAGCATTCATTTCAGTTTGTTAGTGTTTTTTAGTGTTTTTTAGTGTTTTTAGTGTTTTCAGTTTTTCAGTGTTTTCAGTGTTTTCAGTGTTTTCAGTGTTTCCAGTGTTTCCAGTGTTTTCAGTGTTTTCATTGTTTTCATTGTTTTCAGTGTTTTCATTGTTTTCAGTTTTATTGCTTTCAGTTTTCATTGTTTTCAGTGTTTTCAGTTTTCATTGTTTTCAGTGTTTTCAACATTTCCAGTTTTTTCAGTATGTCAGTATTTCAGTATTTCAGTGTTTTAAGATGATGAATATTCTCAGTGTTTTAAGATGATGAATATTTTCGGTATATCAGCATCCCAATATTGTTAGTATTATTGGATTGACTTTAAGACTCGTATTGACAGAGGCAGGATTGGTTGGATATTGTTAGTATATCAGCATCTCAATATTGTTAGTATGTAAGCTTGACTTGAACATCTCGACTATCACTTAAATAAATATTAATCTTTTAAAATCTCAAATATACTTCAGCACCTTGAAATAATTAAACACCAAATCTTAAAACACTTGAAATTATAAACATAATACTCATCTTAAAACACCTTATTTACCACCTTAAATTCACTACGTCTCGCTAGTCCGTGCAATCCATAGCATTACATTTGAAACTACTATAGCACCAGCTATCCCAAATACCATAACTCCAGTCACCCACCAGCTCGCTATCTCTACTTCTTGCCTTCTAACTTTTGTAATCGCCCAAACATACCCAATCGCAGCAACACCCAAGGCTGAAACCGCAAGCCCATAAAATACAAACCCAACCCACTCTCCTCCCCCCACCATATCGTCCTCTCCAAGCCCGAGGTCCGCCATAATCGCCATTCCAGCCGTGCACAATATTAATGACACCCGGACCCACGACAGAAAGTTTCGTTCCATAGCATCCAGATCACGGGCTTCTGATGTTGTGTTTGAGAATATAAGAGACGTCACAAACGGGAGTTTAAAAAAGCTTGACATTTGAACTTCATCTTGAGTAGCCTGGTCTAATAGGGTATTTTCATTATCCTGGATGTTTTGCATTGTGTTTAGTTTAAAGAAACTCATGGTGATTATGTCTTGTTGATATAGTTCTTGATAAGCAATAATGTAATCATTCTTGAGAATATTACGTGATGGTAATTTTGAAATTTCAATTTGTGGTGATGTGTCCACATTGGAAGGCGACTGAGCACCGTTGTGGCTGGGATGATTGTTTCAGGTGGTGATTTATGGATTGTACTGGTTTTGAGAATTAAGGATTTATGGATAAGGATTTATGAATAAGGATATGGATTATGGATTAAGGATTATGGGTTTATGGATTATGGATTTATGGATTAAGGATTGAATTGATTTTGTGGATTGTACAATTTGTCTGTTCTATATAGTCCCTTAGCATATCTGTTATCTAACATCAGTACTAGCACCAGTACTAGCACCAGTACTATTTCTAGCACCAACACTTTTTCTAGCACTGAATATCTAGCACTGAATATTCAACTCAATATTCAACTCTCATTATCTAGCACTGAATTTCTACTATACCACTCAATACAAGATTCTCTGTTTGCTGGAGCTGGCCTGTCATCTACCACCACACTTTCAAATTTCCAATTTTTTGGTTAATTCCACCTGTTCTTCTTTTCTTCCTTCTCTCTTTTTTCCTTTATCCCTCACCGACTCAATCCAAATCACTCCTTATTTATTTCAACCACCGCTGCCCATTCCTCATTGCAATCCCACCTACTTTATATTATAATATCAGATAAATAATGGCCTCTGGTGAACTACCCATCAAGTTCCAAGAGCATTTGCAGCTTACCGCTGTTAATGTTCCAGATGATGCCATTGGCTTCACTACTTGTACATTAGAAAGTGACAAATATGTTTGGTACGTTGTCTACTCACTATAAGCTATCCCGTTCTAACCCCCTCCAGCGTAAGAGAAACTACCGCAAGTGGTAACATGGTGGCCATCATCAACCTCCACGATAACAATACAGTTATCCGTAAAAACATGTCTGCAGAATCAGCAATTATGAACCCTTCTCAACTCATTATAGCCTTACGAGCACAAGGAAGAACCCTTCAGGTAATTACTATACCTCCATCGTTTCTAATCTGTACTAACTTTTTTTTTTTTTCACATTTAGGTCTTCAACTTGGACACAAAACAAAGACTGAAATCAGCTACTGCAAATGAAGATATAGTATTCTGGAAATGGGTGTCAGACACAACTCTTGGTTTGATCTCAGATACTGCAATCTATCATTGGGATGTCACCAGCTCTCAAGATGCACCTGTTAAAATCACTGACAGGCACGCTTCTTTGGCTGGAAATCAAATCATCAACTACAACTTTAACTCGGAAAACAACTGGACCTCTCTCGTTGGAATTGCCCAAGAAAACAACAGAATCGTTGGTCATATTCAACTCTATTCAAAGGAACGTAATATTTCACAAGGTATCGAAGGTCATGCTTCTGCTTTCGGCCTTCTTAGAATGGACGGTGCTAGTTCAGATACAAGTCTCTTTACCTTTGCAAATAGAACAGCTACTGGTGCAAAACTTCATATCGTTGAAATTGATCATCAAGAAGGTAACCCCGTCTACCAAAAAAAGGCTGTTGACCTCTACTTTCCTCCAGAACTTCCCAATGATTTCCCTGTTTCCGTTGAGGTTTCAAACAAATACGGTTTAATCTACATCATTACAAAGTTTGGTCTTATTCATCTCTATGATTTGGAAACTGGTGTGTGTATTTTCATGAACAGAATCTCTTCAGACTCGGTCTTTACTGCTACTAGATACGAAGCCACTTCTGGTATCATTGCCATTAATAGAAAAGGTCAAGTCTTGTCTGTTTCAGTAAACGAAGACACAATCGTACCCTACATTCTGAATAACCTTGGAAACTCAAGTCTTGCTCTCGCACTTGCTTCCAGAGGTGGCCTCAAAGGCGCTGACAGTCTGTATCAACAACAATTTAACCAGCTGTTAAATTCAGGTAGCTACAATGAAGCTGCTAAGATTGCCGCTAATTCTCCTCGTGGCATTCTAAGAACTCAAGAGACTGTTCAACGATTGAAAAACATTCAAGCTCCTCCTGGTCAAGTTTTCCCCATTCTACAGTATTTCAGCACTTTGTTGGACAAGGGCTCCCTTAACAAGTTTGAATCTATTGAACTTGCCCGCCCCGTCCTTGAACAAGATAGAAAACCATTACTGGAAAAATGGCTCTCGGAAAACAAGCTTGAATCCTCTGAAGAGCTTGGTGATATTGTCCGCACCCGTGATACCACTCTTGCCTTGAACATTTACTTGCGTGCAAACGTTCCTTTGAAAGTTGTTGCTTGTTTTGGTGAATTGGGTCAATTCGACAAAATTCTTCCATACTGTCAAAAAGCCAACTACACTCCTGATTACACTCAGCTTCTTAGAAACATTGTATCTGCCAATCCTGAAAAGGGTGCTGAGTTTGCTACTCAGCTCGTTAACCAAAATGTTCCTGGCGTGGATCTTGAACGTGTCACTGATGTCTTCCTTTCTCAAAACTTGATTCAACAAGCCACTGCATTTCTTCTTGAAGCTCTTAAAGATAATCTCCCAGAGCACTCTCATCTGCAAACCCGTTTGTTGGAAGTTAACCTTCTCAATGCTCCACAAGTTGCTGATGCCATTCTGGGTAACAATATGTTTTCACATTACGATAGGGCCAGAATTGCTAAGCTCTGTGAACAATCTGGTCTCATTCAACGTGCTTTGGAACATTATGATGATATCAAAGACATTAAACGTGTATTGTCAAATACTTCAACTCTCAACCCTGAATGGTTGGTTAGTTTCTTTGGTAAACTTACTGTTGAACAAACCACTGCTTGTCTTGATGAAATGTTAAAGATAAACATTCGTCAAAACTTGCAACTTGTCATTCAAGTTGCCACCAAGTACTCTGACCTTGTTGGCCCATTGAATTTGATCAAGCTCTTTGAAGAACACAAGACTCCTGAAGGATTGTATTATTATCTTCAAAGTATTGTCAATATCAGCGAAGACCCAGATGTCGTTTTCAAGTATATTCAAGCTGCTGCCCAAATTGGTCAATTTTCTGAAATTGAACGTATTGCCCGTGACAATAATCACTACAATCCTGAAAAGGTCAAGAATTTCCTCAAGGACGCTAAACTTGCTGATCAACTTCCATTAATCATTGTCTGTGACAGACATGATTTCATTCATGACTTGGTCCTTTTCCTCTACCAAAACCAACAATTTAAGTTCATTGAAGTTTACGTTCAACGTGTCAATCCTTCCCGTACTCCTCAAGTTGTGGCTGGTCTTTTGGACGTCGATTGCGATGAATCTGTTATCAAGAGCTTGCTCATGTCTGTTGTTGGTCAAGTTCCCATTGAACCTCTTGTGGCAGAGGTTGAAAAGCGTAACCGTCTCAAGATTCTTTTACCATTCCTTGAAGCCGTTCTTAATGGTGGTTCTCAAGACAGTGCTGTTTATGATGCTCTTGCAAAGATCTACATTGACAGTAACAACAACCCTGAAAAGTTCTTAAAGGAGAATGACCAATATAATACCTTAGTTGTTGGTAAATACTGTGAGAAGCGTGATCCTTACTTGGCTTACATTGCTTATGAAAAGGGTCAAAACGATTACGAACTCATTCACATTACCAATGAAAACTCCATGTTCAAGCACCAAGCTAGATACTTGGTTAGCCGTGCTGATACTGATCTTTGGGCTTTTGCCCTCAATGAAGAGAACATTCACAAGCGTTCATTGATTGATCAAGTTGTTGGCACTGCTGTTCCTGAATCCACTTCTCCTGAAGATGTTTCTATTGCTGTCAAGTCTTTCCTTGCTGCTGATCTTCCAACTGAACTCATTGAACTTTTGGAAAAAATTATTCTTGAACCATCTGCTTTCAGTGAGAACCAAAACTTGCAAAACTTGATGATCCTTACTGCTATCAAGTCTGACAAGTCCAAGGTTTCTGATTACATCGAGAGACTTGAGAACTACGATGTTGACGATATCGCTCAAATTTCTCTTGAGAACAATTTGAACGAAGAAGCATTTGAAGTTTACAAGAAGGCTGACCGTCATGTCGATGCCTTGAAGGTTCTTGTTGATAATGTTATTTCTCTTGACCGTGCTGAGGCTTATGCTGAGAAAATCGATACTCCTGAATTATGGAGTCAATTGGGTAAAGCTCAACTTGACGGTTTGCGTGTCTCTGATGCTATCGAGTCTTACAAGAAATCTAACGATCCCAGTAATTTCTCTGAGGTTATTGAAATTGCTTCTCATGCTGGCAAAGACGAGGAGCTTATTTCTTATTTGACCATGACTCGTAAGACTTTACGTGAACCTGAAATTGATGGTCAATTGATTTTCAGTTATGCTGCTACTGACAAGTTATACGAAATGAAAGATTTGCTCAATTCCCCCAATGTTGCTGATGTCGAAACTATTGGTGATAAGCTTTACTCTGAAAAGAAGTACGAAGCTGCTAAGATTCTTTACACTTCAATTTCCAACTGGGCCAAACTTGCATCTACTCTTGTTTTCCTTGATGATTATCAAAGTGCTGTAGACTGTGCTCGTAAGGCTAGTAGTGTTAAGGTATGGAAGCAAGTCAATGAAGCTTGTATTGAACACAGAGAGTTCCGTCTTGCTCAAATCTGTGGTTTGAACCTTATCGTTCATGCAGAAGAGTTGCAAGATCTGGTTGAGAGATACGAGTACATTGGATGCTTCGATGAGCTTATCTCCCTCTTTGAGCAGGGTCTTGTTTTGGAGCGTGCTCACATGGGTATGTTTACAGAACTTGGTGTTTTGTATTCCAAGTACCGCCCTGAAAAGCTTATGGAACACTTGAAGTTGTTCTGGTCTAGAATCAACATTCCTAAGGTTATCAAGGCTTGTGAGCAAGCACACTTGTGGCCCGAACTTGTATTTTTGTACTGCCATTATGACGAGTGGGATAATGCTGCCCTTGCCATGATTGAAAGATCTTCTGATGCCTTCGATCACAGCTCATTTAAGGACATTATTGTCAAAGTTGCCAACTTGGAAATCTACTACAAGGCTATTAACTTTTACATGTTTGAACGACCACAGCTTATTACTGATTTACTCACTGTATTCATCCCTAGAGTTGATGTCAATCGTGTTGTCAAGATGTTCAAGAAGAGTGATAATCTTCCTATGATTAAGCCTTTCTTGATTGCTGTTCAAGATCAAAATAACTCTACTGTGAATAACGCTTTACATGAGTTGTTCATTGAGGAGGAAGATTACAAGTCTTTGAGAGACTCAGTTGATTCATTTGACAGATATGATCCTCTTGATCTTGCTGCCAGATTGGAGAAGCACGACTTAATCTTCTTCCGTCAAATTGCTGCTCACATTTACAAGAAGAACAAAAAATGGAGCAAGAGTATTTCACTTTCTAAGGAAGACAAGCTTTGGAAAGACGCTATTGATTCCGCTGCTGTTTCCAACAAGACCGAGGTTGCTGAAGAGCTTCTTAGATATTTTGTTGAAGTTGGTAACAAAGAATGCTACGTTGCTACTCTTTATACCTGTTATGACTTGATTAATCAAGATGTTGTTACAGAATTATCTTGGATCCACGGATTAAAGGACTACACTATGCCATACTTGATCAATGTTGACCGAGAAAACAGTGTTCTTTTAGCACAACTCAAAAAGGACAATGATGAGAGAAAAGCTAAGGAAAAAGCCAATCAACAAAAAGATGAAGAAACCCCAATTTTGGGAGGAACTAGCCGGTTAATGATTACCCAAGGTGCTGTAAGTAATGGAGGATTTATTGGAGCTCAGAATACAGGATTTGGAGCTGCCGGATTTTAAAAAATTTTTGCAATCGTGAAGTAATTTGTTTGTTTTTGTTGATGTTTTTAGTAAGGAATAAAATTGTTTAAATAGTCAAGCGCTTTTATAAAATGTATAAGTCTTTGAACCTTACTTTTTGTTACTCTCAGGGTAGAAGTCTGTATCGTTATGATTTCTTCTGAACCCAATCAAATATTTACAAAACGTGAGCTTAATGTTAAATTTGTATTTAGTTGCTTAATCTTTTGGACAAACTACATCATTGGAAGAAGCTTCATTTATATGGAGATGAACGAGCTAAAGTTAATAACTGTAAAGTTCAAGGTTTTTTGTGGAAAAGAGGGTGGAATTTACTGAATTTAAAATATGCTTGTAACCTAGTATTTTTTTACGTCATAAATTGATTCTCGATTCTCGAATTGAACCATTTCGAGTACGGATTAGATTCTAATTATCAGTTTTGAAAGAATGTCTTGACGTGAAATCATGGGCAATCTATGATGTAGGATTATATGATTACAGTCTAAGTCAATTTGCATGTTTCGAGGATTGACTTGAATGAGAAAAACTCTATCACAGCATTCTTTACCTTTTTCTTTCTTTGTTGGAATGTATGCCAAATTTTTATTTAGGCTACCTGCGTACACTACAACGCAAAGAAAGAAAGAAAGAAAGCAAGTCAGGCAACCAAGGTGAATAAAAAAGTTTACCGTTTTGATTTTATGATTTTTATACCTTGACACATATGGAATTCAAGTTTATCTTAGTTAAATATAAATAGTGTAGAATTGTACAGTTATGAACACTATTTGAAGTAATATTTAAATATATTGGCTTCAGTAGTATTTACAAAATAACTCTCGTTGTATTACTAGATGATAATATTATTGAACTGAAAGTTTTGAGTCTAAGTTCAACGTTTCATCAATTCACTGTCGTTCGCTAAAACATTTTCACTCTTGTAGTTCACTGCAAATACGACGCAGTACTTGGGTGTGAAATTAAATTTGAATTTTAAAAAATATTAAAAAACGGTCTTTGTAGTATTTTTTTAGATTGTGATCAATGTATAATGTGAAAACTTATATATTTGGAAAATTAAAATATCCGTAATTTAAAGGGTCAAAGTCTCGAACCGACTTATTTAGATAGCTTGATGGACTTCTATACAGATTTGCGAATCAAAGCGATAATTTCACTATATAGAAATTAATAGCATCTAGCTCAGTCTTCCTAGAAACATCTCATCGATTACCCAATCTACCATGGTAAAAAATTACTAAGGTTCGTACCTGAAACTTTGAGCTTTTTGTTCTATTCTTTTGAATTCAAAAGTGTGAGATTTGCACAGGAAAGGGATCTTATATTCACTTTATTTTGTTTTTTTGTGTTTTGGAATGATGCTATTTAAACAAAGAATTAACACATTCATGGTTTTCCCTTTGACAAATAATGGAACAGTAACTGGACTGTTTAATTTTTGAAAAGAGTGAAATAGATTAATATAAATTAAATGTCAATCAAGGAGGAGGCATTATTTATTTCCTGATCTATTTGAGCCATGACGGTTGAACTTGTCTAGTTAAAGAAACCAGCTTTAAATGATAGGTACCAAATTGATTCGAAAAATTATCTATTTAAATTTTCTTTATATCGTTTTTCAAATATCCAGATTCTTAACATTGTAACACCCAAATTTTTAATATTATAATACCCAAATTTCTAATACTTGAATTCTTAATATAATGTAGAATAAATACCATAATATAATGTAGAATAAATATCATTGCAGGAGTTAAGAATCTTGAACCCGAACTTTACATGCATAAAGACTTGCATACTAAGCAATAATCTGGTATCATTTCTACCTGTAGATGAAGAGGCTTACACAACTAAATAAGCCCGCAGCCGATTGTAAAGTTGAACACATTGATCTACAGTTGGCTGTAGACCTAAACAAAGAAGACACAATTAAACCAACGGTTTGCAATCAGCTATTTGTCTAAAAACCAGATCCGTTTCAAACGGGAACCATTCATGCTAAAGTCAGCTCCCCCTTAATAGCTATATAAGAAGCACCGGTTTAGATCTAGTCCCAGTAATGCATTCAAGTCGTCAACCCCAAGTAGTTTTGAGAACTATTACGTGATAAGAATAGCTTTCCGTTTAACTAGGAACTTTAATGTTAATCCAGTTTTCACTCAAGTACTATGAAAAACTATGGTACTATAGTATGAAAACTTTTTTTTAGGCAACGTTTATTTTCTTCTATTCCTCTCCCTTATTTTCATTTCTTACCTTCTCTTAAACTTGTCCTAGGAAGTTACGTATTTTTCCACCCTTTCCCCCAGTAAGCTTGTTGGTTGGACGGAATAGAGGAAGATGCTTTTATCTCGCAAAAGACTCGCACTGTACGGTGCTGTTTTCATTGTTCTCTGGATCCTGTCATTCACGATTTCCAAAATCCACCCTTCGTTCTCAAAAACAGACTATCGGACCTCCATTCTAAATGCCTTGGACAGGTTAGTCCCTACTGAAGAAAATAACTCTGGTGATTCTGTGGTTGACTCTGTTTCGCCAAATCACTCATTAAAACCTCTGAAAGAATCAAATGGTCACGATGAAGATACCGAAGACTCACACAGTAGCCACGATGACACTTTAAGCGCTACTTATGATGCTGATGGATTATCCCCCCAAGAGTTCTACAAACATTTGTTTGAAATGTTCTACACTAATAGACCATCATTGCCTAAGCCACTTAAAGACTACCCTGTTATCACTGCTCCTAATATTGGCGGTGGTAATATCGCAGAAATGCCTTTGGATAAAGAAGGACTCTCAAAGTATCTCAGAGTCAATAAATCTGAAATCGACATATTGAAACCTCTACACAAGAAAGTGGTGGAAAGTCTGCCATTGAAATTTCCTGAATCTTTATACAACGGTTCTGGTATCGTTATTGTCGGCGGTGGAAGATTCATGCCTGTTGCTCTTTCATGCATCCGTATGCTCAGAAGAGTTAATCAAGACATTCCAGTTGAAGTTTTCCTGGCCAGCTCGTTAGAATATGAACCTGATTTATGCGAAAAAGTTCTGCCTGCTCTCAACGTTAAGTGTGTGAGTTTGGAAGAGCGTATTGGCAAAACTACTTTCGAAACTTTTGCCATTAAGGGTTACCAGTACAAAGCTCTTTCGCTTTTGACCTCAAGCTTTGAAAATGTCATCATGTTGGACGCTGATAATATCCCTGTTCACGACCCTATGCAAGTATTCGAGTCGGATCCTTTCAAAGACAATGGTTATATCTTATGGCCGGATTACTGGCGTCGCACCACCTCTCCTTCTTTTTATGATATTGCAGGTGTTAATTTGGGCGAAAGAGTTAAGGGCGATATAGAAAATACAAAGAGCGTTCCTCTACATCACTTGGCAGGTTCTATGCCTGATCAATCCTCAGAATCTGGTCAACTTGCCATTTCTAAGCGTCGTCATTTCAAATCATTACTGTTATCTGCCTACTATAACTTGTATGGCTACGGTGTTTACTACCCTCTGTTGTCTCAGGGAGCTATGGGTGAAGGCGACAAGGAAACATTTTCAGCTGCAGCTACCGTTTTAAATGAAACTGTATATTACGTTCATGAAGGTGTTAGAGCAGGTGGGTATCATGGTCCTGATAGATTCTATGGTATGACCATGTTGCAAGCTCACCCTCAACAAGATTATGAATATTCAGTTCTTCATTCTCGCAAAAAGTCACCTCAACCTATTTTTGTCCACAACCATATGAACAAGATGAATCCTTTGAACATTGTTCTCAAAACTGAACTTAGATATCCTTCAGCGAATGAAACCAAAGATTATCGCATCAGGTTCCACGGTAATCTCAAAGACGTTGAAGCTGATTTCGGTAAAGGAAGAGATATCGAACTTGAAATGTGGAAGGAGAGTAAATGGATGACTTGTGATATGGGTGTTGTACAGAATCTGACCATGAAACAATGGGAAGAAAAGTATACAATGGATGAGATCAAGGACGCTTGTGAGCGTATAAAAATTCACATTGCCTGGCTTGAAGAGAACCCTAATCCTCCAGTAGTCCTTCTTCCTGATGAGCAGAAAGCTTATGAAGAGAAGAAGAAGAAGGCTGAAGAAAATAAAAAGGTTGAGGAGGAAAAGAAGAAAAAGGCTGAAGAGGAAAAGAAAGCTCAAGACGAAAAGAAGAAGCAGGCTGAGGAGGATAAAAAGAAGAAAGTTGATCAAGAAAAGAAAGCTATTGAGGATAAGAAAACTGAAGCTGAGAAAAAGAAGCAAGCAGAAATTGACAGAAAAGCTCAAGAAGAAACCAGACTTCAAGAGGAAAAGAAGGCCCAAGAAAAGAAAGCTCAGGAAGAGAAGAAAGCTCAATAAGTAAGTTACTGATTCTGGAAAGAAGTAAAGAGATAACTTGAAAGAGAAGTCTATAGACACTTTGGACGGTACTTGCTAATTTCTGGAATTCTGGTTTCTTTTTTTTCAGGTTCTTGGGTATAGAAACATTGAGTTAACGGTATTAAACAATGATAGCGATGGGATCGGATTTTCAGTTTATTATCATTGTGTTTTCATGTTTTATGTTTATGTTTAAGGTTGTAGGAGTTATATTGTTTGTATTTTATAGCATATATAAAATACTGATAGATTTTTTGAAATAGAGATTCAATTTTTTTGGATTGTTTTTTGTTTTAAACATTGGATCTTTTTTTCATGAACCATCTCGTCGAATCAGGTATGCCTACTAAATTTCGGCAGTTATTATTTATTGTTTCATTTATCGAAAATGTTCCTACATCTAACTGTATGATATTTACAATTAGAGTTTGTTTTGAAGGTAGATATACTACTATACAAACTTGTAACTTATTCTACAATATTTTTTGGAGGTTTCTCTACAATGTTTTCTGAAGGTTTTTCTACAATATATTTTTTGGCATTGTTTTTCTACAATATATTTTCTGGCATGGCTTTTCTACAGTGGTTAGATATATCTTGCCAGACTTTTACGAACTGATACTCTTGGAGGTTATTCTGCTACAGAATATTATATAAAAAAAACTAGGCTTGAGAACTCAAAACTTTTCCTTGAATTGACGAAGATAGACATAATCATCCAAGTTTTCTTTCACTGCATGCTTAATGATGTTGATTTGTTCGTCAGAATACTTTTCCTTCCAGCTTTTTTCCCAGTTTTCAAAGTCGACGACATACTCTTCGCTATCGGTAGAGTTTGCGCTGGAGGGTTTAGTTTGTTTTTTAAAGCCCTTTGATTGTAATGCATCGTCGTGAAACCCGTTCCATTTCTCGAAAGCTTTAACCATATTTTCAGTTCCTTTCGCATCCATTTCCCAATCAAGCATATCTGTGGAGAATTCGATTCCGGAATATTCACAAACTCTTTCGATAACTCTTTCAGGATTTTTGCACAAATCAGCTGAATCAATGACCAAACCTTTGCGACCCTGCATGTCGAAGAGTTTGCGTAACTCTGAAAATCCTGCTTCTGCAGGATCATAGTAAGTAAATCCAGTTCTTTCTGATAATGGAGGAATACAGCATCTAAAATATGAAGGGACAGCTAAATGAGGAGACCGAATTAAATAAACGTATTTGAACGAGTCCAAGAAATTTTTGTCAACCATGATGACGCTACTAGTTTTACTCTCAATTTTATGCTTGCACAATTTAGAAGGACGAGTAGGGGGAATAATGTACTGGGCCATGTCTTTAATAACAAGATTTGGACGTTGGGTTTTTGATTTTTCAATTCTTTCAACCACGTCCGCAAATTTCAGTTCAGCGTATCCAGACGCTTTACATTCTTCTGCGGAAAATCGGCCAGAGAGCCGAGCAGGGCCATAGTAGTAGGGTTCACCGAAAGGCTCGTGGATACAATTAGTATCGCTTTGCCGAGCTAAAAAAGCTCTTTCTAACGCAGTAGAAGTAGAGCGAGGATGAGTAACTATGAACAATTTGGCAGAAGTCATGATATTTTGTTTAAATTTAGCCTGGTAAAGTTTGTAATAAAGGTTTTATAATAATGGAGGAAATGATTCAGTATTTATGCGTTTGTGACATTCTGAACCTGTCAAAGTTGCACTTAACTGATCAGCCACAGACCCTTGGACAGCCCTAGAGATATTTTCCATTTATTCATTGGTCTTTTCTCAGATATTTACAAGCCACAATTGCAGCACAAAGTTAGAAATGATCTTCCAATATGATACAGTATATAGTAGAAAAGCCACAATACTGTGGCATAGGAAACCTAGATGTGCTGATGAAAAGCAGCGTGAATAAGCCAAAGACAGTCAGGAACTTTAATTAAACAGCAGCTTTTTTGAAGAATCCAAGAACTTCAAACTGATAATTAGATAACTTTGAAGTTTGTCCTGAACTAGAGAGCATTTAAAGCAATGTGACGTCACATTCATTTTTGTGGGATATAATAAGGATTGTATTTTACAAACGTGGCCGGGATAATTTAAATTAGTTATGGCAGTGTTTTTCAGTGTTTTTCAGTGTTTTCCAGTGTTTTTCAGTGTTTTTCAGTGTTTTTCAGTGTTTTTCAGTGTTTTTCAGTGTTTTTCAGTGTTTTTCAGTGTTTTTCAGTGTTTTTCAGTGTTTTTCAGTGTTTTTCAGTGTTTTTCAGTGTTTTGCAGTGTTTTTTACCAGTGTTGTTAACGTTGTATTGTTATTGTTTACGATATCTTAACATGTCTTACAATATCTTGAATGTTGTTTATTCAACGAGATATTTTATATTATGATAGTTATGTAAGATTGATATGTTTTATATATGATTTTGTGAATTGATATTTGAGTGTTATGTAATTCAACTTACACATGTGCTTACTTGAAAGAGTCATGTAAGTATTTACGTAATTGACAGACAAATGCCATATAAGCACTTGGATGATTAATTTCCCAATTTGTAAACACTTACATAATCGATATTTGGCCACGAACACACTTACATAATTAATCCCAGGCACGTGAACTTTTCATGTTATATAATCACCAAATAATAAATACATTCAAACAAGCTTTTTATTAATTTATATAAACATAATTAACAAAATTACTCAAGGTCCTTCTTAAGAGTACCCATAAAGGCATGCTTCTCAGCAGGAGTTTGGAATCTACCCTTACCAAACTTGGAGGCAGTATCAATCCACTTAAGTTGAACCTTCTCAAGAGCTCTACGAGAAGTGTGAACCTTAAGAGACTTTCTAAGAGTAACAACTCTCTTCTTAACACCAGGAATGGAACCCTTAAGAATGATAAAGTCGTTCTTGATTTCACCATATCTAACGAAACCACCCATGGGGGTAATGGTCTTCTTGGTACGGTCGAATTCAGTAGAACCGTTGGACTCATCGTCACCACGGCCGACTCTGTAAATCTTGTGGTTGACGGAAGTTCTGTGGTGGTAACCGTTTTGACCAGCACGAGCAACGGTCCATTGAACGTGGGAAGGATGCCAGGCACCGATACAAGCGACCTTTCTCAAACCTCTGTGGGTCTTTCTAGGAAGTCTGGTAGTACCCCATCTGTGGGTAACACCTTCGTAACCGTGACCCTTGGTAACGGCAATGACGTCAATGTTTTCATCTTGTTCGAAAACGGAGTGAACGTCAACGGTTTTCTCAAAGTGTTCCTTAGCGAAAGCAACCTTATCGTCAATGGAACCACCGTTGATTTGAATTTCAGCAAGATGGGCCTTCTTTTGACCGAGAGGAGTCTTGCGGATTTGAGTGTGAGCAAGAACACGAACGACAGTAGCGTACTTTCTAATTCTTTCGAGTTCACGTTCAATGGAGGCACTACCTTCAGTGTACTTCTTAGCATACTTGGTGAAGGCCTTCTTCTTGGACTTGTACCAGTTCTTGTAGAATCTTCTCTTGACTTCGTCAGAGAGATGTTCAGCCCAAACGGTGGTGAGGGAACGGAGACCGCGGGGGGTTTCAATGTAACCGACGACACCGACAACAACGAGAGGAGGAGTGTCGACAACGGTGACGGCTTCAACGATTTCACGCTTGTCCATCTTGGATCCACGTCTGTCGAGATCACGAACAGTGGTGGTCATACCGGCCTTGTAACCAAGGAAAGCAGTCAAACCAACGGCTTTGGACTTGTCATCGGTAGGGAAGGACTTAACCTTTCCTCTGTGGCGGGCAGCTCTCTTTCTGGGAAGGAAACCAAGAGAACCGTGTCTAGGAGCTTCGAACTTACGGTGAGACATCGTTATTTAACTGGGGATTCTAGTATAACACACGATGGAAGGGAGAAAAGAGAAGTCAGAAAAACTAGATGGAAATATTCCAAAAATTAAAAATTTTCAATTTCACCTAACCCTGTATGAATTGCGAGATAATTTACCCTACTTTTTCAACGGTTTTTTTGGGTAAGGGAGGAAGGGAGAGTTGATTTCCCAAAATGAATTCGCAGTGACGTGAGTTAGGGTTTTAGGGTTGGAGGGGTATTAATTGAAAGGGGACTAGTCAAAAGAAGAGTTGATTGAAAAAGAAACTGGTCAAAAGAGGTATTTATTGAAAGGGGTACTAGTCAAAAGAAGAATTGATTGAAAGGGGTACTAGTCAAAAGAAGAATTGATTGAAAAAGAAACTGATCAAAAGAGGTATTTATTGAAAAGGAACTGATTGAAAAGGAATGTATATATATGAATTTCGAGAATTTAGATGATTTTTAGATGAACTAAAGTTGATATTCAGACACGATTTGAAAATGATATTTAGACAATATCTAGATTATATCTGGATGATTTCTAAATGAAATCTCGACAATATTCCAAAATAATTTCAATCAATTTTCCAAGAAAATACTCAAAACATTTAAATCATATCTAAATAATCTCAAAAAAAAAGACTCCAAAAAACAATTAAAATTTCATCTACAAAATCAACACTATACAATTAAATTAAACAATTTATAAATTGCAACTCCTGCAATCCATAACTTCAACTGACCTGTTAAACTTTTGAGTAGATTGTGGAATGAAAATTGAAGGGTTTTTGACAAAAAAGTCATTAGGAGTAAGCATAATACTCATCATCTCCGCTGGCATAACTGGGAAATCTTCAACTCTAGGATGATGCGTTAAACCAAATGAATGCCATAATACAACATCATCGTTTCTAACATTATCATTACGTTCAATGGCATCTTGAACACCCCCAATCTCTTTAGCAGATTGATTGGTCCAAACTCCACCAGCATAAAACTCATTGTCCTTGTACTTTGTCACCCAAAAATGCTTAGTTGCAAAGGCAGCTCGCTTACGAGCAATAGAACCCTGTTGAGCCATAAGAAGTGCAGTAGGAGCAGCATGCAATTTGTAACCAACATTATTTCCAGATATGGGATTTTGAATGTTTTCATTAACAATCTTGACATATCTGTTGGAAGCAATATCAGCGTTGAAAGCAGAAGACTTTTCAACATATTTGGTAACGTTCAAAAAACCAGAACCCTTGGGATTGTGCTCATCCCAAGGAACAACCTCAGTTTCACAAGTAGCAACAGTATTTCCAGTATATCCATCAATGGCAGGGTCCATGCGAACAGAGAAAATATGTTGATGAGATGTAGCCAAAACTGAAGGAGAAACAATGGTACCCCACTTGGATTTCTTACCAGCATCAATATACTGAGTAGAGACAATACCAGTTGCTCGAATTTCAAGCTTGATACCTGCTGCTTGATCCAAGTGCCATGCAAAAATGTATTCGTAATTACCAACAGTCAAAATGGTCTGAAGAACAAGAATACGACGACGAGTGATTGCAGGAACGTCAGTGCGATAGTTGGTGTGCTTCCAGGCAATACCATCGTCTTGCTCGTGCATACAAATAACATTTTTTCTAGTGTAAGGAGCTCCTTGAGGATCAGCCAAGTTACCAGAAAAATATTTAATGGTTCCAAGACAGTCGCAACCAAGACTGAGCTCATTAGCACACTTACCACCACCACAGTCACCGAAATCAAAGGCCATTTTTCTGTGGAGAGGAGGACGAGGATCACCATAAGGAACAGCCATTTCAGAAACGGACAGTCTGTAAAATACAGGACGACCATCAAAAACTAAATCGTGTAATACCATGCCTTCACGAGGAGTGAATCCTACTCTGAATCTCCAATTTTGCCATTGAACAAGATTGCCTTGTAGATTGTAAGAAGGACCCTCAGGTTGGATAACATTGTAAGGCTTGAGATCGTCACGGACATTTTCAAGAAGCTCGGGAATGTACTCGTTAGCTGCACAAGATTCCAAAACGTCTTTTCCTTCTACTCGAGTATTGTAATTGAAACCAGCAGAATCATCACTGTCACCACCACTGGCGCACCAATCGATGCGAACCAACTTTTTCTCGAAAACGTCCACTACAGGAACAAAGGGAACAGGGTAAGCATAAATGTTTGAATCTGGATGGTTATTGGGATTACGGGCGTAGACAAGGAACTGGCAGAGTCTGGGGACATCACCTTCTTCATCGCAGCCGTACATCCAACCATCAACATCCAAAAGGTGGATTTTATCTTCAAGACCGCATTTCTTAATAGCATCCAAAAAGACAGGATCTTTAAAGATGATACTCACGGCATTTGTAGCTTCTGAGTGATCGATAGGAGGGTGGATTCTCTTTGGATGTTTGACATACTTGAGGACTCTTCCTTCGTTCAAATTGACCCAAAGTTCTGACACGCATTTTTCTTCCAAGACGTAGTAAATAGTGTGAGCGATTCTTGGAGGAGGAGCAATGGGTCTTCCAGCACGTTCAGCTTCGAGGAAAGGGACCATGACGGCTTTTGGAGGTTCTTCACGTTCAACTGTTTTAATGTGAAGCAGCTTACCAGGGTGCTGAGCTTTGATGAACGCTACGGAGCGTTCAATTTCTTCAATAGAGAACTGATCAAAGGGATGAGGAGCCATGATAATTATGTGATGCTAATATGAAGATGCTAAGAGGGACGTGAAAATTGAAAGATTTCTTTACTGATAGTGATTGAATGAGAATTGAAAGAAATAAAAAGTGGTGGAGGATATATGAGTATTTATATTAATGTCTTGATGAAGCAACAAAGATAAAAGAAAAGATGGATTGTCTGAAAAGTTAAGGTCGGCAAAATTAGTGAATGCTGATGCAGTAGCCATAGTTCGAATGGACTTACCATTTTTACGAGTTAATTTCTGGGTACTATTTCTTCGGCTCGATCAATTTATGCAGACTTACGTGATCCACAAGTCATTGATTACTTTGTTCAACCATGAATATTAGCTAATGCTGATTGTTTTGAGAGTGAATTACGACTGAAGTTATCTACAAGTGACAGGCGACTGGAATCTGGAGGTGAAAATATCAATGTTTACAAAGCTATTTAGAAGTGACCTGGAAGTGGCCTAAACATGAGTTGAAAACAGGCTAAGAGACCTAAATTGAAAAGAGACTTGAACATGAATTCAAAACAGACTCGAACATTGAAAACAGACCTAAATTGAATAGACCTTTACATAAATTGAATAGACCTAAACGTGAAGTGAAAATAGACTAAAAGTGACTTAAATATGAATCGAAAATAGACTTAAAGAGACTAGAAATTAGAGTGAATAAAACACTTGCTCAGAAACTTGAACTCATGTCCTAGTCCGGCGCTAATCTAGTTGAGATCTTTCCAAGCTACAAATTGTCACAAATCATGCAAACATAAATATCAGTAAGATGATCGGTGTTCAGATATCAAATAATATATTCAAGCCTTTCTGGAACGTTGAATAAAAGCTTTGCTTTGATGCATGAAATGATTGGCGTAACTACTTTGTAACCGCTTTCAACTTCCTGTTAAATGAGCCTTGAATGGCGTGTCGCCTGTCTCCAAACCTTTTCTGAACTCCCCACTTCAGTAATCTCAAAGCTTAGTAGCGACTTCAGGCTCATCTAGAAAGCTTCGAGATGCCTTTTTCATAATGGTCACCGACTTGAATTTTGCTTTAGGCTCTTATCAAATTTTTTTGATAGGGTTGCTATCCAGATAGGATCCAAGAACAGAGATAGGAGGGTGGGCCAATATTACACGGGATAAAAATGATAACGTGCTGAAGAGTCAGACAATATCTATCGTGTGTTGGGTGTCAATTGGTTGATATGGAGTTGGCTACTGAGGTGACTATTATACATGGTATTCAATCTCAACTGATATCAAAGCTCTACTTCAAGTGTCAATATCTCAATACTTATTTTTAAATGGCCGATTAAGAGGTTTTCTTGAAATGTCTAATGTTGGTCCCTTCTGGCTATGATCCCACTAAGATTCTTTCTGGTAAAAACCATCCTGACTATGATCCTACTAAGATTCTTCCTAAATATGATCCTACTAAGATACTTTTTGGCTAGAATCATCCCGAGTACTAGATCCTTTCTGGCCAAAAATCATTGTTCTGAATTTTATTATTTCCAGCCGTTATTGTGACATCTATCATTAAAGGCTCCCAAGATCGATCTCACTCTTTCATAAAAATTAGTATCGCCATCTATGTCATATTTAAAGGGCAATTACCACGTCCTATGCTTCGTAGCACTGTTTATTATGTTTTGTCTAGGTCTCTTTGTTTTTTTAACGCTTCTCGGGTTTGCTTCTTCTTTCAAATTTCTGAGTGTAAGAACACCTTCAAATCAAGGTCAATTGGGCCGTTTGCTTTTACTAAATTTCTTATTATTTTAATCGTTATTGCGGGAACTACAGAAAATATCACCAAAGAAAAATTAATAATCATCGCCTACTAGAAATGTCGTTTATAGATAACGAATCAGGCATGGAGACTCTGGAGGACTGTTTTAAGGACCTGGCCTTTGTAACAGAAATGGACGAGCTGGTAGTATCCAGTCAAATATCTTCAAGAGCTGGAAGAATGAGAGAGTTCCTAGCAAAAATTATGACTTCGAATTTAACGCCGTTCTCTAATGGATCGTTTAGGACTAGAACCGCTGAGCTCACCTTAGACTGTGGAAGTAGTAAAACCAATTTGAATCAGACCGAAACTTCTTCAGATAGTGAGAAACCATCGCTGATGAACAATGGCATTTGGACCAGTGGATTTAAGTTACCGACAAGAGCTCGATCTGACATCAAGACTATTGCAAGGTTAAGGCCAAACTTTATGAGTGAGACCGACTTTAAAAGACTGAGAAGCCATCGTAGAAGAGTAAGAAAGGCCAGAAGAAAAATGTGCTTTTCCTGCTTATATCCAGATATTACCATTGCTCCTTCACCTGATATTACGCAGCAAATCAATACATTTGAAACTGCAAGTTCCAAAGACACTAAAGATACAAATACTCCACTATCGTTTTTGCCATCTCCTATAGATTTAAAAAGTGTGAAAGAGACGTGGGGAAATCCAGTTTCCACGAGTTTGGAGTTGGTTGAAAGCGAAACAAAATACTTGCATGTCGACGGACTCACCACTCCAATCCGATCTAATCTTTTGACAACGGGCATCACTAAGCGCCAAAAAGTCACCCTGCCACTGTCAAACAAAAGCGTAAAAGATAAAATACCCGCGGCCGATTCGTATAAGGTCCTTCTAACACACATGTCAGCTAATGGCCGGCATATGAATCCAAGATCAGGGTGGAAAGCCTCTGAAGCCATTTTCAATCCGGGAAAAACCATGATAATGAGCCCAATTATGGAAATGTCGCCGCAGGATCACAGTGCAGCGTCAAAATCAACGGCACTAGTAAAATATACTGGAGGACTTTCTGCAGATGGTGTCAAGTTTAAACCCATGGTGTCAGTAGACTATGCTGGACATGCCTTTAACAGAAGGGTCGTCGCTATACTTTGGTATTTGTTTGAAGAATACATGATGTATCCGTCACGAAGCTATCATCGTGATGGATATCAAAATTCAAATAATCATACTTCAGAAGATTTCAAAAAAGTAAATCATGCCTTTTGGGAATATGCAGGAGCTTTATTAAACACATTAGCACGTCGAGAATGGTTGTTTGACTACCTTGAAGCTATTTTGGAAGAATTTCCAAAGCTTGTCACCTGGAATGATAACGGGAAGATGGATGCACTTAGAGCAGTGAGAACGTCTTGTTATCTTATATGCAAATTGTTTGATTCGAAACATGAAAAATCAGAAGTAGATCAATTTTACATGGGTCAAAAATCGTGTTTTCGAAGATTGTTAGCAATGAGCATGGAAGAAGGAGGGATAGGTCCTGCTGCAAGATTGGCGTTAACCTTTGTATTTTCGCATGTAAGAGTTGGGCTAGGAATGGTCGAGACCCTTTTACGAGTTAGAGAGAATGATGTAGATTATTTCAGGGTTCATCGAATCCCGTTGAGATGCTATATGATGGTTTGGATGAAATTAATTTTGTTACAACAAGAGGAGGAGGAAGATGAGAAGGTAGCCCACACAGGTTTATTAAGAGAAGAACGAAAAGAAATCACCAGAATTTCAAAACTGGAGATTAGAACCGTTATTGCACTAGAACACAATACGACGATTAGAACGCTTTACTTTCAGCTGTATCCCGACCTGAACACCAAGTGAGTATTTTGCAAGAAATAGATGAAAGAAAATTCTAACTAGAAAATTAATCAAAATATAGCTTTGCGAGGTACTCTTTTACCAAAACATTTAGTGCAGTTGAGCTTCTATCACAGATTCAAAAAATTCCAAGTTTACTATTAGGAGACACTATGGAATTTAGTAATTTACCAAAAGAGTCGCAACCATTGAAATCAACAGCAGGATATTTGACAGAAAGATCCCATTCTAGTACAGAAGGAAGAAGCACTGAAATATATGATTCAGAGACGGGGAAAGTTCAAAAGTATGGAAATTTAGATAAATCGCCTGAAATTGAATTTGATCCAATTTCATACGAAGAATTAATTTTGAACACTGTTGTAGAGGACACTGGAATCAGTAACGATGATGAGTTTTTGAGAGGTAGATATGGAAGTGAATTAGAAGGAGCAGGAGGAGGCGGTGCTCAGATGGTTGGATATGACTATGGAATGTTTGGGAATAAATGGAGATGTCTATAAGTAAGGTTGGAAATTTTTACTTGTTTAGATATGAATTGAATGGTAATCATAAGATTGCTACTGTGAACTGTTTAAATGTAGCCAGACATTTTCAAATGTTTTTATTCTTATTTTTTTTGACTGATGGAGCTTTCTTGATATGAAATGAAATTCATGTCGTGTTTATAATGTGTTTTAAATGTAGCAAAATTGACTGAAAAAATACATTGAGTCAGTACGTACTAAATGAAGATCATGGGTAATGGTGGTACCGTCAAGTATAAGGTACAGTGGTTTTAACTTTGTACTCAAGCAGGACTTGGAGAGAAGAGGATGAAAATTTAGCAAGCCTTTTTAAAATGTATCATAAACTTGACCGAGCAGAGTCATGGAAATTAAACGGATTGCAGTTAAGGATACTTCTGACAAACTCAATAGAAAATGAGTTTCTGTGATTTCTAAAATAGGAAGGTGGCGATTGTGCTTAGAAGTAGGTGAAAACGTAAATTTCAATTGTTTTCAAATTAAAGTTTTGAGTTTATTTTTGGATTGAGTCAAAAGAAAAAGTAAAATTCCTGATTTAAACATTTAATCAATTTAAAAGCTTATTTTTGATTGGATAAAACAAATATTCAATCCATTTCATAATTACATCACGTCAGTTGTGATACCAAAGTAATTTTCTTTTTTTTTCAGATTGTGCAGTGCATGCAGTGAATGGATCACTATAGATATTGTGTTTACGCACGCGAACTGTCAAATCAGATTTTGGAAAATTCGATCAAGTCTTTGGGTGAATATTCTGATATTTGATGAATCCCAGTGATATGTCAAATTTGAATGCTTATTTTTAGCTAACATTGAATGATAATGTCTGAAGCTTCATTCTTTACAGCATCTCCAATATTTCATGCCCACAGATTAATCTCGAGATTTTAGACACCGTCTACTGTATATTTCATGAGCAGCATAAAATTTGAAAGCCGAAATAATCCGATCAAGACAATGGACGCAGAATTATTGTGGATGTGTAGAGAATGTGTAAGCGTTTTGTTCCCAAATGATGGCCAAAAGCTGCAATGTTTTACAAGTTGAATCATGAATGTTTCTTTTTTCCCTTCAAAACTTTTGTAATTTTTATTTTAATGAATCATATATTGATAGAGTTGAGTTTCTTTTTTACTTTTGGTAGTTGAAAGTACTGAACTTTTCAACGTACTGCGTATTAGTAGCCAGTATTTTTCTAGTAAAATTATGAGGGTAGCCTGAAGTACCTGGGGAAGCGCGTAATATTTCTCAGATTCATTTTCATTACTAAAATTTATTTCAAGATTTCCATTATTTTCATTTTAGAAAAAGAGCAAGTTTTAAGCAATATAGGCATCAAAAGCCCGAGGCAAAATAGGCGAACAGGCAGATAGTATTATCAAAAGCATAAGAAGAATTTGGATTAAATAGTGTAATTTACAGACTCGACTAATCGCAAAAAATTGAGGGCTGTTTCTCAATAGTAGTAGGGATAGAGAAAAGTAGGAATTTTCAAGCAGACTGACTTTTCGTAAGTCTAGACTGGATCTTTGTTTTGAAATTGAAAAATTCAACATAACTGATACAAGTTAAGCCTCCCTCTGCGAGTTTCTCACAAGTACAGATTATC
The DNA here is from genome assembly GCA_003707475.1 of Geotrichum albidum. Classification (NCBI taxonomy): domain Eukaryota; kingdom Fungi; phylum Ascomycota; class Dipodascomycetes; order Dipodascales; family Dipodascaceae; genus Geotrichum; species Geotrichum albidum. The sequence goes on from PPJE01000003.1 coordinate 198,168, forward strand.
AAGATACAAGATCAAGACGACTTAACACACTATAAGGATTGTGTTTTATTTTCAAAAGGATTGTTGCTGTTTTCGAATTAAAGAGAAATGAATCAATCAGAAACTGAAAGGTCTTTTTCAAGTGATTTCTCAACTCAACTTAATTTTGAAAAAGAAGTATAATTATTAGTTATCAAAATAAATACTTGAGATATAACGAAAAATCGAAAATATTATAAATATTATTCAAAAAAAGTAGATGAAAACTATTGGATCTACGAAATTAATAATTAAAACATGTAAAAAGAATCCATGAAAAATATATATATAAATTGAGCAGTTGAAATAACAATTGGGAAAAATACAAAGTTTGACTTAATTTAAAGTCCAAAGCGACTAAACTCAGATTCAAGCCTAACTGCAGGTTTTGTACAAGATATTATGAAAAAAAATACATGATTACAAGTAAGAAAGTAAGACATGGTAAACAAAATTTTCACAAAAACCATCGTGAAATAGTGTTCCCGCTCGCTTACAAAGGCGTATACTTGTATTTTTTCGAAATTCAAAATGATCAACAGGGTCTTTTTTTATCTGCAGTCCAAGAGTCGAACTTTAATCTACAAAAATCAGGAGGAAAAAAATTATTGATTTGTTTAATGGAGAAAAAATTTTGAATTTGTGAAGTTGAGGAAATAAACAGAGTTAAAGTATTACAGATTTACTCAGCCTCTGCCTTATTAAGATCAAATTTGGCGACAAACCCCCGGCAAAACTGCAAGTAATTGAAATTTATCAAGAAAAGCGAAAAGGAAGCCAAGTTTGATAATAAACAGCCATAAGAAATACTTCGGCGCGTCGTGTAGTCGCTACACATGCACATGAAAAATCGTCAATTTTTATTGAAAATATAATAATCCAAAGACATGGTTTTTCAGCTGATAAGCCGTCTCAGGGACTCTGGTTGTTGTAAATATCATGTGCCATTGATATCTGAAATGTCCGTTGAGTACGAAAACTTTAGCACAAGAATGAAAAAAAAAAAAGCTAGTAGGTTTGCGATAGAAGTTTAAATCTGGAGAAATACAAAATCTTCGACAATGCAGAGCACGAAGCCTTACTTTGCACAAAGCAAAATTTCATTTTTCTCCATCTTTTGATACTGTTCCAGCTGTTCACTGAGTAAAAGTTTCCAATTCAAAGCATCAGGCTGATTACAGAATCAATAGTGGTTAATACGGTGGCTACAGTTTAATTTCCAAGCAGAAAAACATATAAATATATTTTGTAAATGACGAGTCCTAATTGCTGTCGACAGCTCGGAGGACTGGTATATGGTAATAGTGAAATTCAGTATATTAGATCAAGTAAGATGGCTAGTTGGTTGGTTTGTTGTTGTCGTTGTGGGGTCCAACGGAGCTCCATTAAGGTGAGAAAGTCCATTTGAACTGTGCTGATCGGTATAGAGTGACACAGATTGATGGGGATCTGCAGCTTGAGGCTGCTGTTGTTGTTGTTGCTGCTGCTGGTCCTGCTTCATTTTGGCCTCAGCTTCTAATCTTCTCTGGGTAACAAGAGAATACTCTGATTCTTCAGGGGGAATATACTTGCCATCATTTCTAATGACACCCAGCAGCTCCTTCATACGTCTTTCGCATGCTTTTGGAGGTCTACCAAGTTTTTCACCAATTCGCTTCCATTTCCCATACTCGTCCTCCTTGAATACCTGTTGCAATGCATTGTCTTCTGTTTCTCTCCACACAGTGTGTTTCATATCAGCGTAAAAGTGTTTTTTGATCGCTCCAGCACTTCGTTGAGGAAATGACTCAGTTATCTGCGGCCATTTTGCTCCCGATTTGACTAATGCTCGAAGACGGTCTTCCTCCTCTTTGGTCCAAGCCTGGGGCCTTACCACTTGCTTTTTAATTGGAGTCCCATTAGCACTGCTGGGTGAGTTTTTAGAGTCCTTTGCTCGTTTCTTGGGAGGTTCATAGACGCTATTTGGGTCTGGAGGTCTGTAGCCAGTGGTAAGATCTGGCGGTTGGTGATTTATGATATGCTGCTGTTGGTGCTGTTGCGGATGTAACATTGGAGCACCGAGGGCTTGATTAGGATTTCCAGAGGATGGTTGTAGAGGAAGAGTGTTAAAGCTTGAGAGTATATCTGGTTTGTGCAATGAGTTTGCTGGTGGGGGTTGTTGAGGTTGTGAAGGCAAGTTATACAACGGGTTGATATGGTGATGAGAAGGATATCTGTGGCCTGGCAAGTTGAGATTTGGGTGATTTAGCATAGTTTGAGGAAGCTGTGGTTGTGGCATGTACCCTGCTGCTGCTGCCGCTGCTGCTGCCGCTGCTGCTTGTTGTTGTTGTTGATGTTGTTGTTGCTGCTGGTGTTGCTGCTGGTGTTGCTGTTGTTGCTGGTGTTGCTGGTGTTGCTGGTGTTGCTGATGCTGCTGATTTTGAGTAGGTTGAAACGGCATTTGAACGTCTTTTTATTATAACTGTTGATTCTGATGGTTCATTCAGCGTGTTTTAGGTCGATGTGCTGAGTTCCAAGATCAATCATATAACGGTTGATTTTTGTGATTTGTGGTCGAAGCAGGTGATTTTAGAGCTGTACAGTCTATTTCTGACCAGACGTACATGGAAGGATCAGTCGGTGATGGAGGATGAAGGAAGACTTTTATTTGAAAAAAAAAAAAATAAATCATGTAAATAGAAAAAAAATTAAAAAAAAGAAATGAAAAAATAAAAAAAGAATTTTTTTGAAAAGTTTGTTTTTTTAGTGATAAAAAAGAAATTTTATTAGGTGTAACTGTTAAAATGTCTCCTATCGATCCCCATTACAATTGCACACATGTACAATTATGTCGTAAAAACTGTTAAAAATTGCTTTTTTCCAATTTTTGACAAAACTGATGTTGTAATCGTGCATTTGATTACAACAAGCTGCACGTATTCAAAAAAGATTGTGATTCCTAAAATGGTTATTTGTGTTCTTTACCTTTAAATTCGGTTCGTATTCTAATATCCGGTTCTTCTTTCCGAATTTTGTTGAATCTTTCAAAATAGTCCAAATTGTTGTTCATTAGGTCTTGAGAAGATTTCGGGCTTTCGTAGGGAACCGACTCGGCTCCATGAATCATGCTAAAAGTGAAATAACAGACTACTATTCCTAGACCGGTGCCAGACCGTATTTTCGTACATTTCATACGTTCCTTAGCAAAATTCGCCACAAGATGGCGGGTCGAAAATTACCAATTAGAGCCTGCTCGGACTCGAAACCGGGTCCCCAAAGCTACGGATCCCGTCCGGATTATGATACGATCCCGAATTGCCGACGTCAAAAAGAAATACACTTTTAACCCTTGTATATACCGTATTTTTGTGATACTACATGTATATAGCAATACTATGCAGGCGTCGAAAACAGCTAATGTGCGGCTCTCAAAATCTACGCAGAACAACAGCTCTGATATCATCGTTCTCATATATACACGAAGTTTCCGCACTATAATGGACCAGTAAATCCGACGGGTAACAAACGAGACAACTGACAGATTCTCTTGGCTACATACGTTATTTAAGCTACTCTAGGAAAGAACATGTAATCGCCTTATTGGGAAAGGCTGGGAATTATCAGTCTTACGTTCAAAACCACCACCAGATTTTTCTGAGCTTCATACAGAAGGTATTCAAGTGTCACAAATATGGTCTTATTCGAGATATCACCAGCCATACACTTGGCTCTAAAAGAGCATTTCGATACGCCGGTCAGTAAATTGTCGAGATCTTCATTAAACGAGTATGATTCAATTTCTCGTCAAGATCTGATTGACCTTGGAAAGTCCACGGGTACGCCCTTGTCGGTCCTGACCCGAGGCTTATCTGTTCATGTTCCGGCGAAGCCAGAGCCTGTTGCAAAGACACAGGAGTATCTTGATTTGATGTCCCGTTTAAAGTATGAGGAAGCTGAGCGTGAATATTACTCTTTATTACATCCGAATAGAGAAGGATCAATGGTTAAAGGTTCGGTAATGTCAGAAGGATTGACGCCGGGTCAACAAGTGAAACAAGTCCGAGAGCAATTAACTACGGTTTTTAATATTTTAGTGTCCGTCGGGTCGGTTGCTTTTGCTGTATTCTATGCCACCAGACATTGGAACTCTAGTGCGTATCGCACATTGCTTAGTGTGTTTGGTGCGCTACTTGTTTTGGTGGCGGAGACTTTTGTATATTTAGGATACAAGCGTAAGATTGAAGAAGCAAGAGTTACTGAAGTTCAGAAGAAAGAAGTCAAGAAAGTGATTAAAAGTTATAAAGTTGTTCCGAACCAGCAAACAATTCTAGAGAAAGCTGTTTTTGATGATGTTGGTGTTAGAAAGCGTGGTTCCAAGTGAGGTCAATATCATTCAATATTATTCAATATTATTCAATATTATTCAATATTACTCAAAGCAATGTCACTGTTAAATGTCAAAATTATCCCATGATATCATTACCCTTGTTATCATCACCCATATCATGATTCAATTTGCTCTTTTGCAAATAAAAATAATTTGAATTCTGAAATGCGTTTACATGATTTCTAGATTTGATACTTAAATGAGGAGCTTCAGGACAGGCACTATTACTGAAACTAGCTTTTTGATTTGATGGTACCAGCATCCATAAACCATTGATGTTTGTATTACAGTTAGGAAGCAGTTTCAGTGTGTACGATGTTAAATTAATTTTGATATTGAGAAACAAAGTTCAACGGGCACAAATGCGAAAGTACCTGCGTGTATCGTGATTCGCCAAAATTCAGGGTTCATGGTTTAACCCAGCCTTAAAGTACTTCGACTCAGGTATCACTTCACGGGAATTCCTAATCTAGAATCCCACCTGGAACTTTTTTTGTTTGGCTAGGTGAATCACTATGATACTGGCTGTTTCTAAGCTAATCTTGGAAGGGGGTCTTAGGATTAGATTGGAGATCATTTGATGCGATTGGAAATTGTAATTATAGATATGGACTCAAATATAGAATGTCTTCACAGTAGCCTCTAAGAATTGCGAGAGTTGTTAACAATAAACAAATATTTCCGATCCTCATCTAACGACTATTTAATTTTTTTCATTTAACAACTATTTAATTCTTTTCATTTAACGACTATTTAATTCTTTTCAGACTCGTAACTGAATCAAATCACTTTGAGAAAAAGCATGAGTTTAGAGCGAAACTCAGATTAAATTATATATACACTTGCTGTCTCTTGATGTTTAGCAAGTCTGGTGCTTCTAGTCTGCGTATATATTGCGAATCAAGAAGAGCTAATGAAACAACAGTTTCATGGAGAACAAGCAACTCCTGAAACCAGGAAACAATTGATACCAATTGAATTTACATCTATTTCTTTCAGGTTGGAGTTGCTGGAAAGAGTCAATCTTCAACTTTCAAGACATTGCAACAAGTCTTTTAGAGGATATTGGAATGTTTCAGTTTCATTGGATCATGAAAGATCTCTTTAATGCAACAAGTTTCTCAATTATCACAAACAAGAAACAAATCCAGACTGTTTATTTGTAGTTTTAAACATCAGAAATTTTTCCAAAGACCTTGAAGTAAATCATGGATTATGTCTACAGAAGATCATGGATTATGTCCACAGAAAAAGAAACAGTTAAAGAAAAACCTCATTGATTATTTCACAAATGCAGAAACCAATGCCTAATTCACAATACCATTAGTGACTTGCCTTTCACTGTTCTTCGTCCAATTTCCAGACTTGAGACTTACTTTTTAAATGAGATCACGTGAATTAAATTTGAAACAAGCGTTGCATTCTATTATTCTTTCGCGGGGTGTCGCACAAACCGAGGTACAAAATATTGTAGCAAAGAAAGGCTCCCCGCCTGTTTCTAAAGTTATTCACCGTTGGCTTCTTGGGAGGGCTGTGCAGTCATGTGATACACATTTTTTGTGCGGCTCACCTAAAACAACACAATCATGTGATCAAGTTAAAAAAACCCAAAGTAGTGGAAGTTATACAGGGCAAAACAAGCTAGATTTGAAGTTTTTTAAGAATTGTTCACTCCCAGATAATGAGGGAGCATGATTCACATATGGTCTTGAAATTAGGGCTTTAAAATAATTTAGAAACTGTCAACACTGGTAAGATTTCACAAGATTTTTCCGGGGTTTCATGGGATTCTCATGACTACATATCTTGTGATATCAACAATAATTTCCTGGAATTCTGTCAAAATCAAGCTCTCAAACTCCATCTCTCACTGATAAGATCAAATTCAGAGCAAAGTCTACATCACATGACCTTTTATTCATCTCGATTGTGCACTATCCAGCCCATTGGGATAAATGAGTCTAATAAACCGCGGCCCCCACGATATAAAGGCCAATGCTCATATGTAATTTCCTCCTCCAATTTCCCATCTACCGAAATCATTCAAACATTATAAAAACAGGTCAAGACCCAATATCTTTCATTTAGTTACCTCAAAAATCAATTATGACTAGACTCGAAACTTGGTTAACAAAAGCTACAGGCGTACGAGTGCCTGTGATCCAGGGCGGAATGATGTGGGTAGGAAGAGCAGGCCTAGTCGCCGCTGTTGCTAATGCCGGAGCCCTTGCTTTCATGACTGCTCTTACACAACCTTCCCCAGATGCTTTGAAGGAAGAAATCAGAAAGGCTCGAAAACTGACAACCAAGCCTTTTGGCGTCAACATTACTTTATTGCCTTCAATCGTTCCCCCAGATTATAAAGCCTACGTGCAGGCCGCGCTAGACGAAGGAATCAAAATCTTTGAGACCGCTGGTAACCCTCAAGAAGTACTGAGCCTTTTAAAAAACAATGGAGCACTCGTGATACACAAATGTGTCAGTATTAAACACGCCCTGAAGGCCCAGGAAATGGGCGTGGATGCTATCTCTATCGATGGATTTGAGTGTGCTGGCCACCCTGGAGAAGATGATATTACCTCAATGGTTCTTCTTGCTGAATGTGCAAAGACTCTGAAGATTCCATATATTGCATCTGGTGGATTTGCAGATGCTCGTGGATGTGCTGCTGCGTTAACGCTAGGAGCTAGTGGTGTCAACATGGGTACTAGATTCCTCTGTACCGTTGAGTCGCCTGTCCACCAAAATGTGAAGGAACAGATCGTCAAGTCCAAAGATACCGACACTCAGCTTATTTTGAGATCGTTCAAAAATACTTCTCGAGTTTTCAAAAACCATGTTTCTGTGGAAGTTGCCAAAATCGAGTACAAGAATCCTGAAGTAGAATTCAATGATGTTCAGGCTTTAGTTTCTGGTGTACGGGGTAATACAGTTTATACCAGTGGAGACGTTGATGCTGGTGTTTGGGCTGTGGGCCAAGTTCAAGGTTTGATTAATGATATTCCTACCTGCGATGCTTTAGTGAAAAGGTTAGAATCTGGAATTATTGAAATTCTTACTGAAGTTCCAAGAACTATTATTAAAGACGATTCCAAGATATAAATTTGCACGTATATTTTTAATATGATTTCCACAAATTGTGGTGCTGAATTCAAGTCTTCTACTTTATTAAGGTCTCATGTTTGATATTGTTTCAATTAATACTTTGAGTCACGCTCGTTTACGTCAACACTGGTTCTGTCAAATTGCCCGTCCATCACCCCAATTCTCAAAACAACATTTGTCTCAAAATTTGTTCTAAGACCTGTCTTCCGGTACCTGTCCCGTCCCGCAAACTTCTGTTACTTCTGTTGTATGCTTCGTAGAAGCATATTCTCCGGTTTCTCCACTATCTCTGTTACATAACTCATTACTTAAAATATTATATTTATTCCTTCATAAAACTGCAACGGCCAGATCAAGCCGAAAAGAAAGGAATCACGAGAATATTCCCTGGAATTTTTCTAATTTCTTGGATTTTCCAACATTTTCAATATTTTTAATTTTTTTCAATATTATTGATTTTTTTGATTTTTTTGATATTTTCAAAAATTTAAAAATTTAATTTTTTGACTGCCATTTATATTTCCATTTTCAATTTTTGTTTCTCTGATTTTTCTCCAGTTTTTGTCGCTTGTCGCTTCTTCCCCAGACTTTGCTAACTATCTTCGCTATTAAACTCAGATCATCCATATACAACTCAGAGACCCGCTACCAGCATCGTACACTATACTTTGAACAAAAGCATAACTTTAAGCTTCAGGTATGACAGAGATCTCACTATTCTCGCAACAGGTGTCGTCTCCCTACTCTTCAGCCTCAACTGTTTCCTCGTTGCCAAACTCTTCTTTCTCTCCGTCACCTTCGTCCCTCATAAGTAACAGCAACAGTAACAGTAACAGCAACAGCAACAGCAGCCAACTGCACCTCCATACCCAGCAACAACACACTACACAACTCAACCAACAACCGCCACGGCTCCTCCATACCCTTTCCAACCAAACAGACGCTACCTCTACTGATGACGATCTTATTAAAGCAGAATTAGACTCTCTAAACGCCAAAAAACGAACCTTTTCGTCCATTTCAAAACAACCCCCAAGAAAACGAACCACCCGCGCTTGTGACCAATGCAACCATTTGCGAACAAAATGTGACGGGAAAAACCCTTGCGCTCACTGCACTGAATTTAACTTGGTCTGTGGATATCTAAGAGTTCCTCTGAAACGAGGAAAGGCCAGCCAGACCTACATTGAGTCCGCTAAAGAGAAAAAAGCAGCCTTTGCCGCCGCCACTGCCGCTGCCGCTGCCGCAACTGCCAGAGGTGAACCTGTTCCTCCAGACGTGGCTGTCATCCTCGCAAAAAGTAAATCTGGAAAGTCTGGACTTAAAGGCGGCCCATCAAGCTCTGCTGGACACAAACCTCAAATAGAAAAATGCAGCCTTTCAGTAAACCCCATAATCGATACTTCAAGCGACAACCCTAATAACGACCAATTCTTGGAAACCTCGCACCAAGACTCTATGGATTCTGTTTTTTTCAATGACTCCTCTGCTCAACACAACTCTTCCAACCTAAATAATAATGACAACACTAATAATAGCATCAACAACACCGACATGAATGACCCGTGTGAAAAATCTAATGCGACAAAAAATGAAACGCACAATGTCTCAAATGACTTCCACATTGAGTCTCAAAATTTACTCTTTGACGAAGCAGTCTCTCCAAATACTGGATGGCTCTTAAACTTGGTCAACCATACTTTAGAGCCTCCAAAATCTAGTCCGACGGCCTTTCACGACAATCTGAAAATTCAACATTCACCAGCATTCTTGAATAGAGACCACAATTTCGCCGAGCCGACGCAACATAAACAGACACAACAAAATAATCCGAACGCCACGACCCATTTGCACCTAAAACACGGAACCACGTCTACTGGAAACTCGTTAGCAACTGCTCATTTAGACACCAACGGCAATAGAAATGATTCCTCAGGATCGGCAGCAAATTTCGGGTACCAACCAATAATCCATACCCCACCACAAATTCATACGGCCGGAACAACTACTGGTTCGGAGGCTTCTCCAATTTCTACGGGGACTAGATTCCCGATACTAAAAACTGTCGAACATCTTTTAGGCAGCTTACCTCTGCCCTTTGTTGAACACTTGCTAGAATCGTATTTCTCTTATTCCACGCATTTGCTAGCACATTTGGTTAGAAAATGTTCAATCTTGTCACCCACAAATCCTAGGAAATCTTCTCCATCTCTGATATTTTCGTGCTTGTTGGTGGCTGCCCATTACTCTGACAACCCGTTAGTTTCTGGCTCTCCCTCCGCTAGAGAAAATATAATTCGAACATTGACAGACCTCACCATTTCAAACCTCAGAGCTGCCCATGAAGTTCGGCCATCTGTAATTATTGACGATGTAATTGCCTATATACATCTGGGCACAATGGTATCTGCATCTGAATATAAAGGGTCTAGCTTGAGATTTTGGTCTACTGCATGGGCGCTGTCCAAAGAATTGAAGCTCAGCACAGAGTTTCCAGATCTTTCTGAAGAAGCCAGAGAGGAAAGAAGAAGAACTTGGTGGCTACTATATATTGTTGATAGACATTTGGGGCTTTGCTATAACAGGCCCTTGGCAATTTTGGATTCAGAGTCAACTGAGATCTACAGACCAGTAGATGACGTTTCCTGGCTTTCAGATGCGGAGCTCACTCCAGCAGAAATGGATCCTACAAGAATTAAAGGACTTTGCCATTATGTCACTGGCCAAAGCTTATTTGGATACTTTCTACCCTTAATGACCATTCTAGGATCTCTTCTAGAGCTACAGCATTTCCAGCAGAATCCAATGTTACCTCACATTGATGTTAATCAAAGTATGAGACTCGCCATAAAAGGTCAGTTGGAACAATACACAACTACCCTAAAAAACTGGAACTCAGTCTCTTGCTCTAACATTTATGAAAACGCTTGGCGTGATTATGCTTATCAGATTTCTCATGTCATGTATGTTCTGGCCTTAGTTCCTTGGGATCCTTTAGAACTAATTAATTCGATGGACACTTTAATTGCAAGTCCTGAGTATCGAGAAGCCACTGCGCATGCCATTAGTGCATCCAAGCATACGCGGAGAATTTTAACTATGGATGCGGATCTTATGTTGATGCCATTCTTTTTTGGAATTTATTTACTACAGAGTAGTTTTGTTTTACTAGCTCTTGTGGATAGAGTAGAGTCAAAGTGTTCTCAAGACATTATTGCATCTTGTGAGACAGTTGTGCATGCCCATGAAGTATGCGTGGTTACTTTGAATACTGAATACCAAAGAAATTTTAGAAGAGTTATGAGAAGCACCATGAATTTGTTGACTTTAAATGGGAGTCAGAATATGTCAAGTAATGGAAATGGTGGATCTGAGGAGGAAGAATCAGTGATAGGAGGGTTATCTGGTTCAATGTTTGAAAAGCAAAGACAGTTAGGGAAGGAACAGGCAAGAAAAAGAAGAAATGATGTTTTGGGTTTGTATAGATGGAGTTCTGGCGGTCATGGTTTGGCTGTCTAATAACCGATTTTTCATGTTACTACTATTTTGTTTATTTCATTTCATTTTTGGTTATATTATTAATCAATTATTTCATCCATACTTCCAGTGAAGTCTTGTTTAAATCCTTTCGTTCCCTTTTATCATTTAATATAAATCAATGCATAGTCGAAGTTTTCTTATTTTAATGGTGTCAAAATAAAAATAGTAATTTTTTCAATAAGTTCCATGTGTTGATCTTGTAACTTTTTTCTTGTCTTGCCGAATAACTGTTAGTTTAAGTTTTTTACGTAGCAATAATTTTTTTGTTCATCAAGATTTTTTGATTTACCGCTAATGATTGTTCCTTGATTCGGTGTTTTATCAATGGAGGCAGAAAGGGTTGTTCGTTCCATGTAAAAATATTGAAAAGTAGTATCTATACATGCATATAACCTTACTTTTATTCAGGTACACGAGAAATTAAAAAGAAGAAGAATAACTAATAATCAGTATTCACCTCTAGTAAAAATTCTTTTTTAAAGTTCGTGTGAATTGCGTCCAGGTTGACACAAAGGTATAAACAGAGTTAGATTGGAAAACTAAGAGACACAGAGAAACTCAAACTGATAATAATTATAAGCAAACACAAATACAAATATACATGAACAATCGTAGAAGTAATTAAAATTTTTCGTATCTAACGTAGAGCTCATCGACAAAATGTGTATGCTTAATACCTGGTTCCCTTACTTCTTTAAAAGCTTCTAACGCATCAGCAATTTGGAATCCTAGCTTCTCAATCATGTAACAGCACAAGAAAAAGCCAGTGCGATTAAATCCATAATGACAGTGGACTGCGATCACACAATCTGCACTTTGAAGGTCTATGTTCTTAGTCTGTGAAGAAGCAGAGCTCAAAGTTTCGGGACGATCAATGTGAGATTCAAGAATACGATCGACAAGCTGAATGAACTCAGCAACCTCAGGTTTAGTAGGGGGTAGTTTTGATACTGTTGGAAATTTATAATGTTTGATTCTTTTGAATGAATTCGGATCGTAAGGTGGCTGTTCTCGCGAAATATCAATCAAATCAGTAATATCTTTATAGTTCTTTTCCAACTCGACTGGTGAATGCACCTCATCATCTTGTCTTAGAGTTTTCATAGCTCTGAACTTAGTTCCTTTTAGAATGCAGGAAACTGGATCAACTCCCCTCCACTTGGCTTCATTTTTTAGTGACCACTTATCTTTTTTGGATGACAGAAATGCTAATTGCCATCCAAGCGAGAGCTTCATATCCACAGATTTAGCTAAGAAATCAGAAATTAATCCAGATACCAAATGCGGTTTCTCAATTAAACAGGAGTGACCAGCGTCATGAATAATAGTATGCTCAATGTCGGCAGATTTGGGCCCAAGCCAAGATCTGATTGCATCAATAGTTTGAGAGGGAGTAACAAGATCTTGATCTGCTCCAATCATATAAACTGGTATGTCTAAAGAATGCCAGTCTTGTGGAGTGGGCGTGGAAAATGCATACACAGTTCGCAACCAAGCTCTAGTATTTACTTGTAAATTCCATCGAAGTTGCATTGTTTTTAACTCTACCAAATTCTGTGAACTTGGAGACAACATACGCTTTACTGACGGGCTATCGAGACCTCCAGCCCTATCAGCCGCTCTGAAAATATCGAATATCCAAGCTGGAATCCATCCCAACAGTCCTTGAACTCTCTGCATTCCCAATTCCATTTCTCCCGGTGGCGCTATCCCAATAAGTCCAACACATCTGATGCCTAACTTTTTTGCCAGCCTCGCAGCCAGTAGAGAGCCCATCGAATGTCCAATCAAGACTACTTCTCTTCCAGTTTCCTGTACTGTTCGCTCTAGAACTAGTTCTAATAGCCTGACCAGATTATCTGGTTCATAAACCTTCCAATCACCAACATATTCAGATTTTCCGTGACCCGGGAGATCAACAGCTACTATATCACTAAAGTGCGAAAGATGGTCGATAAGATACTGAAACTGAGAAAGCTGTCCACCTAAGCCATGAATCAGGAATATTAAGGGAAGAGACGGGAGTTTGTGACCTTTTGGATGAGGCAGTTGAAGAACTCGAAGCTTGACATTGCACACTCTGGTGCTGCTTTTTGTTGAAGATTTTGATGAAGTAGGTAAAGCTAGATGGAATGTCCGATATGTAGAGTGCTTTACAATCAACGGGATGTCACCATTCTCGCTAAGGATTTGTCTTTCCAAAGCGTTATAAACAAACAGACTTTTCATGAAAGCTAACACCATATTTACTTGATTTATCAGTTAACGAAGAGTACAATGAGGTTGGGTGTGTTTGCAAAGAAAATTTATGAAGCCGCCTATCTCTGTTTTTAGCTAGCTAGCTCCACCACTCGAAATAGTCCCAAAGAATTCTGATGCTTACGATTCTACCACTGTATGCGAATACAACGAAAAAAACAGCTATTTAGAACGAGAGAATGGAAATAAAAAGAAAAAGAAGAAAGAATTTTCATGGTAAAACTAGAATCTGTCAAATCTGTCAAACCTGTCAAACCTGTCAAACCTGTTAAAGGACAAAAGAATAAATCGAAAGAAAGAAAGAAAGAAAAAGAAATTACCTTTATAATTAACCTAATCAGGAAATTAGTCTTGATGAGCCTCGAAGGACTTTTCCATGGTAAAAACCGTGATGCCCTAAAATCTCGACCACGTTTTTCATTTACAAGAAACCAACTGTTCGGCACCGAACTATCGCTCAAAAGCTAGCTTTGAGAAATAGGAAGCAGAATTCCACGGCTAGAATCATTTTCACTTTGTATGCGACTCTTCACCTCGCAGTAGGCTTTAAACAATTTAAAACTTCTCTGCTGCCAATGTAGTGTGTTATGTGTGTTCCTGCATTTTGATTTATTACGATTCCTTATAAATAGTTAAGTGCGAGCGTGCGTGGGTTTATTGTTTACATTCTCTCGTTTTCAGGCTTCCATGAACCTTCAAAATTGTGCTTCACGAACGCCAGAGGATGACTCTCGGATTGTGCACCCATGGTTTCAACGCCAGGGCTAAATGAGGTGATTGGTAATACTAAAGTGTCTGCTACTTGATAAGGCTCTGTCATTCCAGTAAAATTCTGCCATGTAACTGGGTAGTGAAGACCTGACTTTAATTTATCATTAAAGTATCCAAAAACTGAATCAGTCCAGATTCCAGGTCCAGTCCAATCCATGATTTGGGACCCACGTTCTTTAGAGTTGGGAAGATCCAAGGTTCCAGAGTTTTTACGACGGAGTGTTTCTTCAGTGATTTTGGCGACAATTTCTCGAAGAACAGGATGTCCAGGCTTTGCATGAATGGTCCATTGACAAAACTGAATTCTTCGCGCATACCATTGAGCCCAGTCTTCACGATCTGGATCAGCTTCAATTCCAACCAGTAATCCAATAGTACTAGGGTCCATGTTTGGGGGAATCCAGTTAGGTACCGGTTTTAACGCTTGTGTGTCCACGTCGGAGTAAGTTCCACCTCTAGCTAACAGAATCAAGTATCTAAAGAAATCAGCTCTAAGAATGTTTTCAGGCATATATTTGAAAGCTTCAATGACTTTTGGAATGTTCATGTACAAATGCTGGATGATGGCGTGTGCAATATCATCAGACATAACCTCATGCACGAATCCGGGGTTTTTGTCACCCCAACTTCGTACCGCATCTCTAAATCTCCCGTCAAACATGGGATCGTCCTTGTCTTGTTTCCAAGTTTGCCAAATGTAAGCTGGGAACCGCGATTTAATATCATAGGGGAACTGGTAAGCTAACTGAGTTCTAACGGGCGCATTTGCTGGCAATCTTTTCAGTTGTTGCAAATGCTTGTCCAGTAGCTTTCTCTCGTTTTCCAAGGATTTCAATCTTTCGTCCTGCCTATCTGCAGCTTCTTTAGCAGTACGTTGGAGGTCTTTCAACGCTTGGTCCGAATCTTGTTTGGATTGAAGAATCTTTTCACGCAGGCTATTATCTGAGAGAATGTCTTTCGGAGAGATTGATTTTGAGCTTCCAAAGAAGAGGAAGAAGACAATGAAGAATAGACATGCTGTGATGATAGCTCTTCTGTATGTTAAGACTGGTTTCATTTTTTATGAATGGTAATTGTGTCTTTTAAGAAGGGGTGTTTTAGAATTTTACTAAAAGGGCGGTTGAATGATGTGTTCAAATAGTAGAATATACATGAACCTGATCCGCGCTACAAATGCAATTTATCTAGCTAAAATTCTGTACTTTTCAAAAATGTGGTAAGAAGACAAGAATACCAAGATACAATTATGCCAGGAGTAGGAGATTCCAGATTGGCTGCGACTGGATATTTCAAGGAGGAAGAAGGGAGGAGGAAAAAAAAGTTTAAACTCACACACACTTCAAACAGAATAAGCTTAGTTTTAATGCAAATGGTGTTGATTCATATCCACAAAAATCTTCAGCTAGTTTTGTGCTTAAAAAATTGTCAATTCCGTAATTTACCAGCTTGCATCGTATAGTTAAGACTGATTCTATTTATACATTATTAGACTTAGTCTTTAATAAAACTCGGTGCTAATTAAGGACTTTGTTTCGAGAGTAAAACAAGTTGGAACAATCAACCTCCAAACAAACCCCAATCTGTTACTTGTAAAGTCTCAAATACTTTCCTCACTGAAGTAAGGCCCGTCTTGACTCTGTCAGGCATCTCTTCAACGTTGCCGCTCAGCACGCTACTATATTCCAGCCTTCTGGTAATAGGAACGTTGAAACTCACAATTAAATCGGTTTCAACGTTTTCAAGCCTCAAAACCCCCATTGTAAGAACCACAAGAGGAGTCTCTAGTCCTTCTTGCTCATCTTGATCCAATTCAGCTGTCCGGCCCCACTTTCTTGCGGGCTCAATAGCTATCGTAATATATGAGTCTCGTTCTTCAAATGATTTGCATTTCGTATCAAATACCCGCTGAACTTCTCCTTCCATTCCTCCGTTAAGCTCAACAATCTCGTTCAAATGAGCCTGAACCATGTCTTCAGGATCAGTCTGTGTTACTGATTCAAGCAAATCAATAACGATCGAATCATCTACCTCGGGACTAACATAGACTTCTTGAGTGTCTGGAATTTCTCGAAACTGTGAAGCATCGATAAATCCAGCAGGAAGTAAAGCTATTATCGCTCCACCGTATAGTTGTGTCTTGCTCATTGTCACAGGTATATGGGTGGTGAGCATTCAATTGTCGAACACCAAGTCTACCGGTGAAACTGGTTGTTAAGACTCTAAATTACCGAGAAAGTCTCATTTTTACGTAGCAACGCTCACAAAACTTGTCCAACTTCTTGCTTGGATGAGTAGTGCAGCTAGCAAAACTAGCGTCTCTTGGATTTTTCAAAGTAGTGGAACGCATCCAGGAAAAATGTGGTGGATTCCAGCACAAATTTGATCTTTGAAGCTATTTTTGGAAACCGCTAATACACTCAGGATCTTCAAATCAATCCATGTCTAAATTAAGGTAGTCAATCAGTTAGTTATATTTCAACTGAAAATTCTGTCAAATTTAGCTGTACCATTGTTACTTTGCACCTACAAGAAGGTTACTGTCTGTGCATATTCTGTACTATGAGCCTAGTACATTACAGAACAGAGAGCATGCACTATTCTAGTTGGAAAGTCCCGTTGAATCTGTTCTAAATTGGCACTCAATGCAGGTCCCAAATCCTTTGCCTGCGTCACTCGCTTGTCCCAGTCTGCATTGCTTTAACTGTTCGTAAAGACTGATAAAGTCGAAACCCAATTCAGCGTCCTCTCCAGTCGCCTGTAAATCCACTGGTCAGCTACCATATGTAGGATTAGTACTCCTTACTTGGCAATTGAAGAGGCTGGAAGTTTGTTCTGCCCACGGTTTCAATTAGTTACAAAACAAACGGTGGTTGAACCTTCTGTCTATGAAGATCCTGAAAAGCAGCGCAGCCTTCTATCAAGTTTCAATTATATTGAACGAGGTTTTAAACCAGAAAATCTTCAACAGATGAACATGAAAATTCACAGAAAAGCGAATAGCAATTACAGATTACGAACGCTTGTAGGCTAGAAGTTAATTTTACAGCCATTCGCACCAAAAGTTTATAGATCACCATTCTTGATGCACCATAACATTTAAGCCAATGAATGCCATGATCAGCCTTTCATTACAACGATTTAAAAAAAATTTGAAAAAAATACAACACTGCCAATTGATAATTGAATCTGATACTGTTGAGCACGCAACAGCTCTCCAGGTAGTTAGAGAAAGACATTTCGGTGCTAGGAGCTAGGGACATTGATGGGTAAACTTTTTGTTGTAAACAGTGGGGTTATTTTCTGAAACTATAATCTATTTAAGAGACTACAAGTGGACTGATTCTTCAGACACTTGACGTACTTGAGAATTAATAAAAGATTGAATTCTGGGGAGGCCATAAGTTTCAGCAGATTAAGAAATACAAATATTTAAGAAAAATTAACTCTAGGAGTGATCTACAATTTCAAAACAGTAATAAGAGTAGTTTAAGCTTTAGGAAACCTGAAGTTATTGTCAACTTTAGATGGGAAGTATGACTTTACACAAAACACTCCAACGAGAGAAAACTGTCTACTGTGATTCTTAGATGACTGAAACCAAGAATTTGTTAAGAGTGGGTGAATTTCAACATTGTTGTTTAGTATAAGATTCATTCGTAAAACTGTGAACCTACTCCAAAGACAACAAAGGTAATGTACAGCATACCATAAGGAAAATCTACCTAGAGTTATTTCACTGATATATCATATGCCCATTTAAAATGTAAGTTTATACACATGAATCTTCAACTTGAAATAGTTTGCTTGATGTCAAGATTCTTGGTTAGAGCTTAATATATCTCGATTTTATGGTAATTACACATTTTTTTTACCGCTGAGAATGGCTAAAATGAAATGCTCTCTCTGCATAAACGTTAATCGCTGTCATGATTTTTTAATAGATTTAACTGGATTCAGATAACTACGGAGTAATTCTAGTTAATTCTCTTTTTCTAGGTACGACATGATTTCAATAGCAGATATTTTTGAAAAAACTTAGCTATACTATTAATCAAAATTTAGATTTAATATTGTTCAACTCACTAGATTGAAATCTGGAGTTTTTAACTGAAGAGATATAAAGATTATTGATTTTTCAATTTTAGTTAGATGAAGAAAAAATAGTTAGAATGGATTGTCATTGATGTGTGACATTTTAACCTTTTTATTTAGAGTAAAACTATTTAGTAAAATGTTAGTGGGGAAGCTTGATAAAGTTTTGACGTCGTTACAGTTAAGGAAAAAAAAGAAAAACAGCCCATACTTCGACAAATTCCCGAGGCTTTCTTTGAATGCTGTGATTGTGTGCACGCAGTGTGTAATAAATAAACAGTTACCACTGCGATCATCTCAAGCCCTATGTTTTGCTGTCAAATCCTCCGTTTTAATTTTCCTAGAAAACTTCTTTAGAAACTATCACATTCTAAAATTTCAAGGTTATTGCATAGACCGCTCAAATTTTTGATAATTATCCTAGACATTTTTTTGAAAAATCAATCCAGTATTTAAAGTCAGATTGACTACCTTGATAAGGAAATTTCAAAACGTCGTTGATCTATAATTTCCTGTCGATCTAAAAAAGCGTACCCTTTGTAAACCATAAACCATTGTGAAATTTTGATAAACTTTTTCGCTTCTCACTATTTTTTCTGTTCCTAAGGTAGCACCAATCTTTTTTGTCTAAGTGGAAGGTTTAATATACGGGTTTTCTCAGTTTTCAAGTTGACTTCACTCATACACTGAAACAGAAGGGAAAACGGTAAATTCAAAGTTTTTGTTTTTACAACACGATTCAAATTCAAAAATGTTGAAGGTTGTGTAAATTGGTGGCCGGTCAACTTTTTAAAATACCGAAGTTCAATATTATTTTTTAAAAAATAAAAAAAAGTTAGATAACTCTTAGAGCTACATACTAATTAGATTTGAAATTGATAGGACCCGAACTCAATAGATGATAAGGTGCTCAATATTTGTTTAGTTTTGAAGAATTTGCTACTTAATGGGAGTACACAAAGATCTGACTTACCAAGGTGTCGAAGGGTTCCTGCTTCAATAACTAGATATTATCACTTTTACAGCGAAAGAGTCCAACAAAAATTGTGGAAATTAAAAGAATTGTGATTTTATCCAACTTTCACATTTGTAACTGTTCAATTTTATTATGGATTAAGGTGTTTCTCAGTGGCGTTCTGAGTTTAAAATAAAAATCTTAAAACACACCCGTTTCCTAAATTTGAATGAAGTAATTAAACTTGCCCACAATCTAGACTTCACAAAATGTAAAAAATTTAAGTTTAGAACTTGCTTTGTTTCAGTGTGTTCAGAATTTAGCATTTGAATTAAAAACTTGATATTTTGATGGGAATTTTCAATTGAGATGACTGAAATGCTGGATATTTAGCTTTGTAAAACTTTTATAAAAATCTAGAATATATCAAAACCTACGTGCACAATGATTTATCGTGTCAAGAAATTTGTAGTTTCAGTTTCAGTTTCAAGAAAAATTGTGGGCTATATGATAAGCATGAATGGTGCAGAATGTATCTTGTGTGTTTGTGGATTAAACACTGAAAAAAAGTAACTATAAAATTTGTTGATTAATACACACTTTTAGTATCGAAAATTTCTTTCACATCAACGATCTTGGTTTTATTCTAAATATACGTATTAATTTTTGTCAAATACCGCTGCGTAATTGTAGTTCAATCAACACTTGCATCAAAAATTTACAGCCCTAATCAGAGAAAAGCCGGTGAGTGTACAGTGAGTTAAATTGAAACGAACCCTTTGTTTTAGATACAAATTTTAAATCTAGGGAGCTACTTTTATATTTTATTCTTGAATTTCATTAACAAATACTACAAAAATGAGTATATAACAGCTTCATTATACATTTAATCATTTTTTATAAAATTATATACAAAATCGGAATTGTAAAAGTGTGAGAATTGCACTAAAGTAAATTGTGTATTCATATATTCGAAAAATTTAACAATTTTTATTAAAAATGAAATTTGCCTGTCTAGTTTGCGTAATAGGAGCGAAATTACAACCAAATCTGATAAAATTGAAAAATTACTACTAAACTAAGTTGGTACCAAAGATCCACAACGCACAAATCCATATCAACCAGACAATCCATATAAAGCGACTGTAAATGTGCCTTGAATTTAGCCCATGAGAAAGTTATCAAAAAAGATTTCCACAATAGAATTGATAACTGTTATTAATAACGGACAAATAGAAGTAGAGTTAAAACAAACTAGTACCAACTCCAATTAATTGTTGATAACCACAATTGAGCACAAACTAAAACATTTTCTAGGACAAAAAAAGAGAGAAACATATTGTGTGGTAAATTCCAAAAAAATTGGATTCAAAATCAATCTTTTCATACTACAGTAGTAAGCCAGCTCTGTACAATTTTTACCGAAATTAATCAGTAGTAAATTAATAAATTAATAAATTAATAAAGACGGTATGCATAAAAGTGATAAGTATTCCAAATATATCTGAATTATACCAACTTCTCTTCTTGGCCATAGTCGCACATTGTTGTTCAATAACAAATAATAAATTTTGCTGTAAAACAAAAAATTGAAATTAAAATCATCTAGTTCTTTATTTACAGTAAGATAAATTTGCAATTGGCAAGTAATGATAATCTTCGTTTCAGGATTCATATTTACTCATATATAACAGCTAGATATGATTTTGTCTATATTACAAACGTAAAACTACGATAAATGTGCTCAAGCACAGAATAATCAAGATAGACAGGCTGTCGGATATTGGTAGAAATTAATTTTGGGAAGGGCGTAGAGTTATTTTGATTGAGTTGAGGGTCAAAAAATTGTACTGTTCTGAACATTATTAGATGTTCAAAGCAAGAAAGAAATTTGAAGTCTAATCAAGATTTACAGCCAAAGAAATGAAAATCATTCAATCTATTTGTCTATCAGTCTCAATAATATACAAATTTGAAGAAGCTGTGAAGATTTGTAAAAAAACCATCAAGAAAATATAGTCAAACTGACTCATTATTCACGATTATGACAGTTTTTAGAGATTTTACAATTTAAAGATCATCCAAATGAATTCAAAATTCGTGTATTCGAACTCAATGTATTCTCTTTTATATTACTTCCTAAAAAACGTTAGAAACCTTGTTTCGCAAAAAATCGAAAAGTTTATTTAAGCTTAATTTTTCTTAAATTTTCATTATAATTGGATTAATTTCGAAAATCTGAAAGAAAAAGACAACGCTAAATTGGAAAAAAACTGGGTAAACTAATTTTACCCAATAAACCAAATTTAATATTGCAATGTAGTAAGAGAAAATAGCATCATCAGTAAATATTGTAATATATTGATGGAGCTCATTATATATGTTTTTGATAATATAATGAATTATGACGAAAAATACATTGGAACCAATTACAGCTTCTAGTGATAACGAAAACATTTGAAAATAAAAAACTATTGAGTGCTATTGTATAAATTTAACAATTTTTTATTTGTTTGATGAAATTAAACTATTACAAAACAGTTTTTGCCAGCCATATTAGAGACCACATTGTGCATCTACAAACTTTCGCAAGCTAAGCAAGTTGGCTATGGCATTAGAAAAATGACAGCCAATAATCAACATTTTTAATATGGCAGTACATTATGTGGCTAACCATGAGATCTAGAGATTTCTCAATTCTACAAATGCCTGACTACTAACCATTAAGGAAGGTTGTATGTAACTATTGCCGTTCAAAAAATGAAAATACACCAACGTTGGTAACCCAGTTTTAAGGCCGTATTCAGGCCCAAAAGTATTTAGGTGAAAATTTACAACAGCCAGCATTGGAAATTTCAATTATCGTTAACAAATTTGGTCAGCCTGTAGAATGCAGTAATATTTCAATTTTTTCCTGGACAGATATTGGCAGCATTATAAGGGAGCTTTTCATGGAGCCACGCTGCTCCTGTACTTTATAATAAACATCAAAATGAAAACTTTGGCCATGTTTGTGGGCTATTCTGACTTAGTGTAATTGAAATAAAATAAGATCAGGCACAATGAGACCAAAAGACTAAAAGACCATATCCGCTCATATGTTTAAAGAACAAGTTCTAAGACGAGTACCAAGCTTTCTATGAATAAAGATGCATTGAGCTATGAACAGTGAACGTTGCATAATATGTTTGCATGCTAATTCAGTCCTCAGTCACGGACTGTGATTAGATGGTGTTTAAGAAGCTGCAAGTTGCTAGTGACATTCACAAAGACCTAATCTGGACAGCAAAACTGACAGTTAGTACCAAAATTTAGAAAAACACTTGTTGTGATCTGGTTACATGTTGGTGATCCAGATCTAAATTTGATGGGTTTCGCTAGAAAAACCATTAAAGTTTTCAAGTAATACCATCTATTTTGTCTTTGTAACAATGCTCCAACTTTGCCTTTTGCGCTGATATCTCTTATGTTCTGTACGGATGCCTCTGCGTTAAAGCCCTACACTGCGGTATCTGCTCTAGAGCTTTGAACTGACGTGCCAAAGCTTACGTCCATGGATAGTCCCACACTTTACATTCACCAATACCCTATTGCCTGCTATAACCTGTTTAGCAGCCAAAATTATCCTTTGCGTTGCCAAAAATAAACTCTCAGGGGACACTTGAGAATGTCCAAGTCCCCGTTTAGTATTTCTATAGCCTGAAAGGGTACTTGAAGATGATGGACAACAATACGAGATTTATTTCTCTTTCTATTTTTCTCTTTTTCTAAGCTCCTTCTTTTTTCACTTCTTGCCCATACTACAAGTAGACTTAAAAGCTTGCCTAAAAAAGACGAAACGATCCAGTATCTTGAGTTAACGGTTTAGAAACTGCAATGATGCTCATATTTCTTTGGGCTCTTGTCTTGCTTCTATTCACTAACAATGCAGCTTCAGAAAATGTCGGGACAAGTAAAACTTTCCCTCTAAAGGCTTCTCAAAAAATATCCAAACGCGCAATTAGTAGACGCACAAGCGAAAAACTTGTGCCATTAGACACCTACACTCCTGGGAAGCTGTCTGTCGACTCTATTTCAGCTGAAAACAGTCCGCAATCTCAAGGAGCTGCTTTAGTTGAGCAAGACGGCCATGACATTTCTTACTATGTAGAGGTGAAACTAGGAAGTACAGATAATGGTGAAACTATAGACAAAATATTCAACTTGGTGGTTGATACAGGATCTTTTTACACCTGGGTCTATGGAATGAGCTGCGATTCAAATGACTGCGCTGCTCACAATAGATTCGATCCTTATACTTCATCAACATCACAGCATTCAAATAACCAGTTTTCAATTGCATATACAAGCGGAATAGTTGAAGGGAAAATCACCGAAGATTTCTTCAGTTTTAACGGATTTAAATCACGACAAATATTTGGTTTAGCTTCCGTCGTTGATAGCAGTTTTGCACATTTTCCAATAGATGGAATTTTGGGACTCCCTGCAGCGGACAAATCCCCAGAAGAATTTCCTGGCATTGTGTCTACACTATTTGAACAAAAGTTAATTAGTACTCGAGTGTTTGGAATTAACCTAGGTCGGGGCTCTGACGAGTCAGACGAAGGAAGCTTAACTATTGGAGGAATTGATGATTCTAAGTATTCAGGAAAAATTAATTATCTTCCACTAGTCATCCCCGAAGTTTCTTCAGAGAGTAACAAAGTTAATTCAAGTAATGCATTTTTTTGGGAAATTGAAATCGGAGGGGCTTATATGGATGGATATACAGTGGAATTTGATGGCCCACGAACTGGTATTGTTGACACCGGAACAACTCTTTTAGTAATGCCCCCTGATGATGCTTTAAAATTTCATGGGCACATTAAAGGTACACAAACAGATGGAACCAATTTTGTGATTCCTTGCAACTCGTCTTTCAAATTTGAGCTTGAATTCAATAAAGTAAAATACTCGATATCCCCTGAAGATTATGTTGGAACCACTTATTCTAAAAACGAAAACAATGAATTGTGTATCAGTAATGTGCAGGGTATTCAATTGGGAAATAATCTCTGGATTTTAGGAGACGTATTTCTAAAAAACGTCTACTCTGTTTATGAAATGGACAGCAAAGTCGTGGGGTTTGCTAGTAAGCGCAACTCATTGACTAAAGAAACCCGCTCTGAATCATTTGTTTTTTCTGGTGAAAATTCAAGAAACTCGGACAATACCGATAACAAATCTAAATCTTCTGAAAAACAAGAAGGATCTCCAACGTCCAGTACTTCTACTGACAAAGCGAAAGCTTCTATTCAAATATCATCCGTAACTCCACCATCTACCGCCACGCCAAGTAGCTCGCAATCAAGCTTATCTAACGTCAAGGTCGCTTCTTCATCTGCATCATTGTCAATTGCATCCTCACATATTTTACTACTATCGTTTGCACTTTTTATTTCATTGACCATATAGTCGTCTAGAGCTCAAAAAATTAATTATACCACACCATCCTTGACTCTAGGCTCAAAGGTTTATTCCTTTATATTAATATTTATACTTTTTCATTTATACATGCCTGTCTTCTACCTACTAGTTGGCTTATAAATTCGTAAAACATCTTCAAGAATTTCCTGAAGATGCTAAAAATCTACTCAGCCGTTCTATAGCAGACTCCCCTTTGCTTTCACAAGTCTCACTATCGCGTCCATAGTTGACACTCTTTCTGTCAATTGAATATTTCATGCCAGCGTCTTTTTCTTTGCTATAATTTCTAGTCATGGTATCGGCTGATAAAGGTGTCGACAAAATGCTTATAATTTTGTCCACTCTTTCTAGTGCACCATTAAAATTCTCAAAACTTGGATCAACGTCTAGTTCTGTGACCTTCTGTGGTTCGTCTAAAGTTTCAAAAAATGACATCGAAGTCTTTGCAGTGTAAAATGAATCCTGCGTGGAACTTCGTGTAGGGTTGTAAAATCGTTTCTCTTTTTCAGATCCCGTGTTAATGTTTTGCAAAGCGGCAAGCTCTTGTAAATGATCATCACTGGAAAGGATTGATTCTGCCAAGGGCTGAAGAAGATCCTTTTTGACAAGATCCTTAATAGATGCTGAGCGAACTTTAGATTTAAAATGTGTTTTGTGAGTTGCTTTTCTTTCTAACTTTGTTTCTGTCAATTTAAGATGAGTTCCGTCACCAGCAGGATTTGGTACTATGGGGAGTCTTAATGGTGAAGTGCTTAATGGTACCGATAGTTTAGGAAAGTCGCTCCTATGCTTTTTAATGGATATCGTAGGCGTTGGAGATATTGGATATTCTCTGGTTGCTAGTTTCGGAACTTCTATACTCATAGGGAATGATCTTCTCACAGAAGTAAATCTAGCCGCTACTGACAGACTGCTTCCAGATTTTCTCGCTTTAGGAGCAGGGCCTGAATCGGATTGAGTAGAAATGATAGTTTTCACTGGAAGTTTTACGGCTTCTTTACTTGAGTCTTTGAGGCCTCTAGTTTTAGCAGCTCTCATCAATATTTCTAGAGCATGTTCACAGCCACTGAAGAAAGAATGTTTTAGTAATTCATGGGCGTCTTTTCTTAATGAAGGATCCCATTTAAGACAAACGTCTATTACTGTATCCAAACCATTATGATATGAAGGAACACCGGACCCAATAGGAGTGGTAATCTATATAATATTGTTAGGACAAATATTCCGCACCGTTTGGTTGAGCAACGCTTACCCTAGTGGACTCGAATTCTAGTTTTTTAGTCAAGGATTTGAAATCACTCCATCTACCGCCAATACTTCGACTGCTTGGAGTACCTAAACCTTTAATGAGCAGTTCTAATTGATGGGCCTCATTTTTACCTGGAAACAAGGCTTTCAGTGTTGATATTTCAAATGCCATTGTACCAAATGCCCACAGATCCACTGGCGGACCATAAGAGCCTAATCTCAAAAGAATTTCAGGAGCCCTATACCATCTTGTGGAAACATAAGAAGTAAAATCGTCCTTTGATTTAGTTTCGCGAGCTAAACCGAAATCCGTTAATTTAACAATAAACGAGCTAGAATCCTTATGGGGAGATAATATTAGTGGTTCAGATGGTGGTTCAGAAGTGCTTGCTAGAAACACTTTTGACAATTTTGAGCCTTTTCTAGTAGCATCAACGACAGGTTTACTACCAGCTTCCATCATTTTATCAAACAGTTTTCTAGGAGAAGCATTGATTTTGGTAATTAGGATATTTTCCGGCTTTATATCTCGATGGAAAAACTGGTTTTCATGTATATGAGCCAATCCGAGTAGTATTTGGTATAATATCAATTTGATGTTCTCACAGGAAAAAGATCTCGTTCGTCTGCTATCCATCAATTCAATCAAACTCATGTCCATCTTTTCCATGACGATGTAAAACTTTTGAAGAGCGGGATCTAGGATCATTTCAATGGTGTTAACCAAGGCAGGATGAGGAGGCATTTGGATGAGGAAAACATATTCCTTCATGGATTTAACATCTTTGAGAGACGGATTTCTTCTTTTGAGTATTTTGATAGCGACCTTTTTACCAAGATTAGATTAAAGTGTAGATTGGGAATAGACAAGACTTACAGTAGATGAGTTTGAGAGTTTCAGTTGGTTGAATGAATGGGGGACAGCTTCTACGACGGTTCCGAAGCTCCCGTCCCCAAGTTTTGTGAGTAGTTTGTACTTTTTCTCAATTGACGATTCATGAATAAGAGGTCTATTAGAGACTTGTTTCGCAAACAAACCCATGATATTAACAAACACCCAGTGAAGATAAACTATAATCCAGCAGGAGCAGAGCTGGACTTTCTAAAATGGCGGGAGCTTCACAATGATATAGATAGACGGGTATTGTTCATAGAGTAAACAGGTGTAAAAGTAAAAGCATTCTGCAATAACGATACAAAAAATAACGACGGCAGCGACGTTTATATCTAGTGTTTAGATCTAGTAGTAATGGAAGTCTGCCACAAATTTTGTGTTGTGCGGTGAGAGGAAACGAGAAGCTCAAACATGTTCGAAACCAGCTTCAATTGCGTCTTGAAGAGAGCGAAACCAGCTTGAATTAAGACTTGACAAAGGCGAAACTTGGGCATTGATGATTTTGAGTGTAGAGATGATATTAGAGGTGAAATGAGAGGTGATATGAATGATTTATATGATGGAGAAACGGTGATTAAAGATGAAAAATAGTGTAAATGAGTATCACAATTTTTAAATCATCTTGAAAGATTGTGACCAATTCTTGAATAAACATTGAATATCAATACCAGAAACAAACAAAATCCATTCTTTTAATATCATGAAATTCTAAAGATGAAAAAAATCACAAATCACAAATCGCAAATCACAAATCACAAATCACGAAAACCACAAAAATCACAAAAATCACAAAAATCTAAAATCACAATCTCAATATCAATCTCAAAATCTAAAATTCAAAATCAAAATCTCAATTCACAAAATCAAAATCTCAATACACAAAATCAAAATCTCAATTCACAAAATCAAAATCAAAATCAAAATCTCAATTCACAAATCACAAATCACCATATTGATCTTGAATGTAAACATAAACATAACTCACTATAAACATCAATATAACTCACTACCTACTGCCTACTGCCAACTATCACCTTCACTAACTTACCACATTCCACCATTCTATTCCTAGTTAGACTTGAATCACCAACTGTTGAAAAATGTTTCAAATTTAGCTGGCAAATGCCAAACATTAACTAAACTTGCTGGTAGTAAAAAACCTGACTGAAAATTTAAATTTCCGTTTTTCCTCCCTCTCAAATCTTTACCTCCTGTACCTCCTTTCCATCTACTCCTTTATATCTCCCTCCTACTAATCGCTTTTATGGCATCTTCACTCCGCTGGACACAGTGATAGCCTTAGCATCTAATCTCACAACTGGAACCTCTTAGACCCCCAAATTGCCACCTAGTTTTGTCTCTTGCATTTACATCTTTCACAGCTTAAATATCCCGTTTTTGTCTTGTTTGGTCCTCTCTTAATACCCTAGCCTCAAATGTCCTCAATAGAAAACCCAAATATGGGCTACTACAAATTCAACCAGGCAAATCACCGTACCTCGGGTGCAAGAATAGGAAGCTTTGGAAGTACTTCTAGCTCTAGTAGCTCAACTTCCTACCCTGGCTACGACCAAATGCTACCTCCTCCTCCTAACGTCTTCTCGTCTGGTATCATCCGTCCCCCGTCTCGTGGTAACAATAGTAATAATAAGAACTCAAGATCCTCTCCTCCTACTCGCAGTAGACCTTCCTCCTTCTACTCTCAAAGGCAAATCGATGAGACGAGAAATGACTCTCCCAACCCAGCTTCAAGAGCTGACCTCGTAGCCGGCTTAAGATCTGCTACCGATCGAAGACAACAGCAGCGTGATCAGCAACAGCGTGAACAAATTTACCTGCACCAGCAGCAGCACCAAATGCTAATGCTCCAGCAGCAGATGAGGCTTCAGAATATTCAAGACCCTGCATTCTCCCACCAGAGCTCAGCTTTTCAATCCTACAATTCTTTGAGATCTCCGGTCAGTCCCGGTTACAGCTTATCTCCTCCTACGTCTCCCCTCCCTATAGAATCGGACTCATATAACTCACCCTTCACAAATGACCGTGCTGATTCAAACGAGCGCGCTGATTCTAGACTCTTGGCTCTACATCAAAAACACCAGGAACTTTTAGCCACTAGCGCTTACATTGCCCAGCAGCAACAAAAACTACAAAACGCTATGAACCAAGCTGCTCTTTCTTATGGGGGCTACTATTCGGGCGAAAACGCCTTTGATTCCTCACCAGCAATCGGTAGATCTCCCATTGTAACCCCCCAACCATACAATGCCACTCCTCAGCAACAAGCTAGAAACTCAATCTATCTAAATAATGATCTTCCGGCTCCTCCTGGATATGGTAATATCCGCCCTTCAAGCCCTTCCCTTCCCATAAGACCCTCGTCCTCTACTTCTTATAGGGCTGACTTTTCTCCTGGCTCTCCTAAGCAAACTCAACAAGTTTTTAATGGCTACAGAAGATCACATCGCAAGGCAGCTAGTTTGTCTGGTTCAGGCCCTTCTTTTGGTAATGGCCCAAATATCAGTAAACACCTCAATTATAGCTCTGGTAGCTTGATGCCTGGAATTTCTTCTTCAGGAACTAGCCAACTGCGAACAAATACAACCTTAAATGGAACTAATCACATTGCAAATGGATCCAAAGGCCGCGGCGACGACTTTGAGCTTCCATCCCGTCAACCTGTTGGCCCACCTCCAATTGATGAATTGAAAGGTTCTAAAAGTAACTTTAATTTTGCTTCTTCTATCATGTGAAACACTGCCAATCATGCTTGACGAATTAATGGCAATTATCTCTCAGATTCACTCATTGTTTACGTGTATACAAATTAATTAATATATCCCTCATCCCGCTAGACGGTATGAGATTTCTCTCGCTTAGGTTTCAAAACTTTCATCTTTACCAAAAAATATCTTTGTCAACTCAATTTTCTCAGCAGATAATATCTGTAAATCACACAGAACTCAGTAATAATGCCAAAAGCTTTCATTTCGTAATCTTATCGCTGGTATAGATATTATCAAACTAATAAACACGGCTTCATTGACATTCTATTGATTGAAATTTACTTCAGGAATCAGACATGTCCTTTCGAAAAAAAAACTAGCTAGAACTAGTTGATCGAATCCATTAAAGCCTATTTAATTAAACTTGTGATTATATAATCAGGAACGCTAACTCATTACCTTTGCATTTAGAGTTTTCTCGATAAAAAATCAATCTAATTGGGCTAATTACAAGTTTAAACGAATCAGGTAAAACCTAATACATGGATATAAGCGAAAGATATAACAAGTCAAATTGTCAACGTGAATTGGCCATGTAAAGTAAATGTGAAAACTCGTCATAAGCGAGACTTTCAACTGAATGCAGCCTTAATGTAATGGATTTTTACTACTGAACGTGTTAGATAACTAAAACAGCATCGTCATCTCAGATGAGACACGATCAAAAACTACGCATTTGGAAGAGCACGATAGCTCCATTGAAAAAACTACACACGATCTCAAACATTTGACCAAAAGATGAACCTATTATGCCGCATATTTCATCTTATTGGAGGTAATAATGAAATAGAATTAACTAAATATTTCCACATTGAGTATTTGGTCTTTCAATCATTCATGCAATCAACCTAATTTTTCCCCGTAAACTCAGCAGCAAATGAATAAATAAATAGTTAATCATACTAATTGCAATTTTGTTTATATATGGAAATAATTCCTGAATTTTTAAAAAAATCTGCAAACCGATTTGCTTAATTTTGTGGAGTAGACGATTATTAGCATATAATTGAAAAGTTGGGTTCTAAGTTGAATAATTGATAATAACTTTTTACAATATTTAATTACTTACAATTTTGTAAGTGTTTTCAATATGAGTAAAAACAATATTCAGAAAAACAATGACGATTGTGAGAATGATGACAGCGACAGTGGAGATAATGTTAATCCTGAAACAACCATAAATTTTTCAATTCCTTTCTCCAGGTCAAATGAAAAAATCTCAGAGGTTCTACCTCCATCTACCCAGCAGAATATAGCTAATGGAATCTCCAGTTATCAACACAATCCACATCTTCCTCCTAGCATAATAAACATGTCATCGACAGACCACAATATGCATCAATCGAACATTAATTATAGCAAGAATAACAACAATAACACCAGCAACAACAACAGTAATAATAATAACAATAATAATAGTAATAGTAATAATCAAAAAGGTAGGGGGATTCAGTCAAGATTGAAAATGATAAGACAGCGGTCGGATAGTTACATTCAAAGTCAACCTCTTATAAATCGACATCGAGTTATACAAAATAGAAACAGTTTGAAAAATTACGTCCCTGCAGACACAGCAAAACATGGATTTCTGGATATTGGTTTGATAACAAGTGGTGGTTTAGCACCTGGAGGTGGAAACTCAGAAAGAGATGTTAGAGCTGGAAGAGGGAAAAAAATTCAAGAAGATTTAGAATTAGGTCAATCTAACTGGCAAGAAAATTACACTTCAAACAATGCTGGTTTAGCTGGAATGCCTCAGTTAAATGATCTCCCTCTATATGAAGTAAAAAAGCGCTTAACAGATGCTTTCAAAAGGTCCGACTCCTCCCATGATGCAAATGAAATGGCTAGAAATTTAATCCATGTGCATAAAAGAGGGAAATACAGACGTGCTGGAGATTCAAAGCGACACAGTATTGTTCCAGTCAGTGCATATTTTAACAATGACCAAGATGAGTTGAGCAGAATTCAGACTGAAAATCGCAATAATAGCACTTATGCTAGTGGCTCCCAGGTTTCTTTTCGCAATGTAGCCCAAGCATCCGATGATGAAGATGAAGATGAAGATGAAGACGAAGATGAACCTGAAACTCCTGTCGCTGTAAGTGGAAGTGATTATGTTCCTCCCCCATTAATGGTTCGACAGGGTGTTTTGGGAAGTTTGCTTCAGCTGTATAACAAAAGCCACTCTAGAGAAGATAGCAGCTCTACAACCATTAGCGGAGAATCTACCGTCTCATATACAACGCAAGACAGTATCAGTACAGATGACGAAAAAGACGAAATTATTACCGAAACATCAGAACTCAAAGAGTGCAAATGTGACGAAAAAATTAAACGAACCAAAAAATTCAAAGGTCTTTTAAGTCATACTAAAAAACATTCTGGTGATTCCTCTGTTTCCTTTGAAGATGTTACGTCTATATCACCTTTAAAATCAGTAACTTTTCAACGCTCTAAAGATCAACTCAAAAAACTTTCAGTTTACGACGTTTTAAAAAAATCTGCATCGAGAAAGAAAAAAAATGACCAAGAAAGAGCTATCACAATTCATATTGCAGATGTTTTACAAAGACAAAGATTCATATTAAGATTGTGTCGAGCTCTCATGCTTTACGGAGCTCCTACTCATCGTCTGGAAGAGTATATGCAGATGACCTCTAGAGCGCTTGGAATTGATGGTCAATTCTTATTTATCCCTGGTTGCATGATCATTTCTTTTGGAGATAGTTCTACGCATACATCTGAAATGCAAATTGTCCGCTGTGTCCAAGGAGTAAATCTGCATAAATTGCATGAAACACATAAAATTTACAAAGAAGTGATTCATGGACAGTTTCGCAGAGTTGAAGAAGCATCCTTGCGACTTGAAGCCGTTTTCTCTGGCAAAAATCTATATCCTCCATGGCTCTGTGTGCTTTTTTTTGGGTTTGCTTCTTTAGCAGTGGGACCTTTTGCTTTCAAAGCTAGTTGGAAAGATTTGCCAATTTCATTTCTGGTAGGCTGTATGGTTGGTACTCTTCAAATTGTTGTGGCACCTCGATCAACACTTTACAATAATGTTTTTGAAATTAGTGCCTCAATTTTTGTGAGTTTTTTAGGAAGAGCTTTTGGATCTATTCACAACCAGTCATACTTTTGTTTCTCTGCTATTGCACAGAGTTCTCTTGCTTTGATTCTTCCTGGCTACATCATTTTATGTGGTTCACTAGAGCTACAATCTAAAAATCTTGTTGCTGGGTCAGTGAGAATGTTTTACGCCATTATATACTCCATGTTTTTGGGATTTGGATTAACTCTTGGAGCAGCTATTTACGGATGGATAGACAGTAATGCCACATCGGAAACCACATGTCCATCTCCTCTTGACGACCGCTGGAAAATTTTATTTGTTCCAATGTTTACTATCGGATTAGCATTAGTGAATCAGGCTCACTGGCGACAGATTCCTGTTATGATTGTAATTTCGGGCACAGGTTATGTTGCCACATATTTTAGTGGAAAAAGACTGGCAAACGCTTCGGAACTTATTTCTGCTATTGGAGCTTTTGTTATTGGAGTTCTAGGTAACATGTACTCCCGTGTGGGTAATGGATTAGCCTTTGCTGCCATGCTGCCAGCAATTTTTGTTCAAGTCCCTTCAGGTGTTTCGGCTCAAGGAAGTTTGATTGAAGGAATTCATAACGCTAACAGCATTGTCTCCAATTCCTCGAATAGTTCTTACAGAAACATTGCTTCACTTGGTATCACCATGGTGCAGGTTAGCATAGGTATCACAGTTGGTCTTTTTGTTTCAACCCTAGCTATCTATCCTTTTGGAAAAAAGAGAACAACTCTTTTTACATTTTAAATTTTTTCAAGTGAATTAGTCTACGACGCACTGCCTTGTAAAATATGAAGCCAAATAAATTATTAAAATAGGGATCAATCCAGTAATCAAGCCATGATTTTTTTTGAGTATTCTACCTAAGAGTACTAGGGATATTCCTCAATTCAGGTCGGGTAGGTGAGAATTTATTTTTTAGGTAATAAGGTCTGGTATTTCTATCACACAAACCAAAGATGCTAAAAAACTGAATTATTTAAAAGTTTCGTGATTTTGTAAATTCTAATAGTTTCAATATTAACTGCCGAAATTTTCATCATATTCACAATATAATAAAGAATCTAGTACTGTACTTGATTCATATAGTTTTGAAAATACTCGATTATGAAAATGACTAGCTGTGATTCTTTAGTAAAATGATTGAGAAAATTAAAAACATATTTTATCAAGCTAGAAAATATTTCTGTGGATAATTTCATAGTTAGTATGTAAGAAAAGTTTCAATTCTTGGTACTAATTTTCAAAGAGTTTGTTATCATTCAAAACGTATTTATTAAATAATATTTATTGTTTTTTCTTTGTGAGTAATAGTTAACTTTACAGAGTTTATAGCATGTTTTTAAGGTTTATAAGTACTTGATGTAATTAGTAGAAGAAAATGATAAACTCAGTCAATTTTCAAGAGTAATAACTGTTACACACTCCATTTTCAGAGATTCAATTCTATTCATTAACCTGGTAGTAGTAATAATTACAAACAAGGAGCTTTGAAATTTTTCACTTTGTCGAAAACTGCCATCATGTTTCTTGTAGCTCTTAACGAAAACTATAAAATTTGCATCCATCAGTTAATATATCGATGGTTTTAATTCAGCTGTTTTAACTTCAAGAGATGATCATCTCATTTTCATCTCCACTAGATATTTGAGCAAGATACTTTTTTTAATTAATGAAATACACAAGTAATTAGCTTTGTTACATCATAAGTATATGAATAAGCAGTAAACACATGTTTTAGCCTTCTTACACATTTTCTTTGTTTTTGAAAAGATACTGGTAATTTCTCAATTCAATTCACTCTATACTAAATCATGCTTTCTAAAAGCTATTTTTTTGGCTTCCATGTCATTAGTCACGCCTTTTCACTTTGCATATATGTGAAATTCATTTTTAACTAGATCTACAATTTTTGCGGTTTTATCAGCTTGATAATCTATTTGTTATAAAGTAATGGTTTTTCTAATATTTTTTCAGTATGATCCATATGAAAACTTTTGAAATTCCTTGGTTTCTATTTAACAGTTGGAAATATTTTTATTTCTATTCGTATTCAAAAAAATCAGATTTCATTGCTGACAATTTATGTGAATGTAAGAAATTTTAGTATTGAAAATTGTTCATGCTTTCAGCTCCTCCATGCCATTGCCTGATTTTAAAGTGGCCCCATCACAGAAAAAGAATAGCATTGAAACTTTTTACAGTATAAAATTCTCCATCACAAATTGCGGGCGGGCTGTTGTTCGTTTAATGGCTTCCTCAGATTCCCCAGATTTCCACCCACTGGAAAATCCAAAAATATCGATTTCTTGTTTCAGATGATACCAGAACTGCTTTCAAACTAGTCTTTCAACGTCCAAAGCATGTTGGAACAAAACCTGGCCAATTCCACTGCTTCAAAAATTACAATGTAAATTAGGCATTATGAGAACAACCTCCGGACTGAAAGTTTCTAAATCTTCGTCTATTAAATCAAAATCAGATTTTTCATTTAAAAGAGAGGCAAATAATTTGATCCTTGATTCTAATATAAATCAATTTTTTGTCAATGCCACAAATGCTCCGAATTTCCATTACCCACGAAATGGTTCACCTGTGTTTCTTGAAAGCTCCAAGAGAAATATCAATTATTTAACTAATTATAGCCAGTCACATCCCACCCAATATGAAAATTATTTTACAGCACAAAACAGCCATCATAGCCATCATTCTAAGATTTCATTGGAAAACTACAACATACACTCCCATTATAAGGATTCACAAGAAATACCTCGTTATTTTTTGAACTTTCTAAAACACCAATTCAAACCTACCACAAAGCTCCTTAGTTAAGCATAAACCAAACAAAATTTTATTTTAAATCTGTCGAGCTGGGTTTACCGAAGTTCACTTACTGAAGGAGCCATCAACAGTTTTATAATATGATCATATGTCTAAGAAATAAATTACAAAATCATTGATAAAAATCTGACGGCATGATTTAATAAAAAATTATTTTGAAATCGATAAGTTATATAATTAGTGCCACATCTTCCTATATTCGTCTTGGATGAAGTTTTATTTAATTGTCTTGTAAATTTAAATTTTTAGGTCAATAAGGTGTGGTAAATCTATATCTATATTTAAAAATCATTCTACTAGAATGGTACTTAAATCTCTAGCTTAAAAGAGAAAAATTTTTATACAAAATATATCGTGATAAATATCGAAAATTGTTGAATTTCAATTATCAAAACCTTTCCACTCTTCTTCGTCAATTTCTTGATCCGATTCCCTTCCAGTAGTCAAATTTGTTTGTTGGTATTTTTTAATACTGCTCTCGTCTCGAATAAAACATACAGCAAAAAATCCAATTCCGCCATCTTCCTTAGGTAAAGCACGAACACACCCTTCAGAAATATCATTGATATCTTCATTAGAAAGTTTTAGTTTTTTAAATTCTTCAGGGAATCCTCGGCGAGGCCAATTCGGTAAAACAACTTTTCTCGAAGCAACCTTCCATCCTAGCTCTTGAATCTGGGGGTCATTTAAAAGCCTTTCAACTACGTGTTCATTCTCATGAGCATGAATTGAGCATGTTGAATAAACAGCAGCTCTAGCTGCAGGGAATGACAGCGCGTGTTTGACAATTTTATATTGAAATCCAGCAAGCTTCAATAATCTCTCTTCATCTTCTTCACTACTCTTTTCTTCTTCCAAAAATCCTCGCCCAAAAATCCCTGATCCTGAACAAGAGGGATCAACAATTAATCCAATGACATCTGGATATGAGCTAGGCAATGATTGAGTAAAATCACCCACTGTAACATCTACACTTTTATGAGCTCCCGCAGTCTGAACCATTTTTTTTAAAATATTGGATCTTCGTTCATCACGTTCAAATGCGTTAATGTGATGTGTCTGAGCTGAAGGTAAAGACTTGTGTGCTCCACTAAGTGCAGCCAAATGAGTAGTTTTGTTTCCTGGAGCAGAGCAGGCATCAATCAATCTCACGGTAGCTTGTTCCCCAGAATTTAACGATAGCGTTTTTTTGAAAGACTCAAAATTTGCACTGAGAATGGTCGCTGGGAAGCAAGATGCTCTGTCTTGAATAATAATTTGACCAGTTTTGTAATAATTCCATTGAGCTATCGAAACTGATGGGTGGATCCCAAACAAGTTTTCGACGTGTTTATCTTGGTAGATGTTATCAGATTTGATAAAAGTCCAATCATCGACTTGACTATAGGTCTGAAAAAGCCAATTTTTGACTTCTTCAACATCAGCTAAAATTTCATTGATCCGAATCCATCGAACTGGGGTTTCATCTTTCTCCGTGACCAAAACATTTAAATCTTGAATTTTATGCTTTACTTTGTACTTGATCAATTCGGCCTTCAGTCTGGTTTTGTGTTTTAAGATAGCGTCTTTGGCTAAAGTTTTTTTTGATGTTAATCTTCCTGATTTTGATAATAACAAGTCGTGGGTCATCAACAAAGCCAAATTTGGCTGATTTCCAAAAATTTTTTTTTCAGATTTTAACAATCCTGAAGCCTTAATCACAATGGTCAATAATTCTTTGAACTTGAGTGTGGAAGAGACTAGAGCATACATTTGACGAGGATCACTTTTACTCTTGGTGTTGTTGTAAATGATACTTCTGAGTCCTCCACTTGTACCCTTTTGAGCCAACTCCTTCATAACAGCAGCGGCATCTTCATATAAGTTTCCGCCTCTTCTTACATCTTTTTCTTTTCCAGCATTGTAAGCTTTAGTAGTTTCTTTACCACCCATTGTATTTGTTTAGCTGAATCGTTAAAGAATTATTTTCAATTTTCAAGTGTAATATTTCAAGTTGGGAGTTTTCAAAACTTTTGAACCCTCAACCCTACGCAAAAAGGATGGAACACAAAGATAAGCTTGATATATAATGAATCGACTATTTACAGAGGAATATAGTCAATTGGCAATTCTCTGTCGGGATTTAGCCTAGCTGAACAAGTCAAACTGACGCGCTGAAAGTGAAAAATGCTAACAGCAATAGCGATCCAACATAGTATTATTATCCATCGATATTCCCAAGCTAGTTTTTTTGAGTGTAAAATGTCAACCTGGGAAAGCCCTGAAAACTGATAAAATAGAGAATCTTTCAGTTTAGAAGTTGGAATTCGGTTTTCAATAATCTCAATGTCCTTTGGAAATTTTTGTGAGTTTTTTTTTACCGGAGCCAATGCAACTTCATCATTTTTGAGATCAAATACAGAATACACATTTTTCAGAAATGTATCACCTAGAATCGCATAAGTTTCTGCAAGATCACTGGGCTGCAAACCAACAGCACAGGAATTTACTTCATTGCCAGTATTTCTATTTTTTGCAATACCGGGAATCGGTACTAGTAGCTTGTTGAAGGGAATTTTAATTGAAAATTTGTTTTCAAAGGTAAACATCAAGTCTGGTACAAAGTCTTTTTTCAAATTGTCAAATCTACAACTGCAGATATAAGTCCCATATTCTGGATCAAACCATGCTTGCATGTAACTAGCAAACCACAACCAAACTTTTTCAACAATACTGGAAGGTAAGTACATTAATGAACTACCTGTATCTAAAAGTGAATTCATAGGAGAACTAAGATGTTCATTAAACTCAGTTTGATTCATATCAACATTCATTTTCACACTAGTAAGATCTACCATGAAAGATGTTATTTCTCGTCCATATATCTCGGGTTTTAGAGATAATCTGATCAAACTTCCTTCATATTTCGAATGGTCAACTGCTCCAAACAATATGCTACCTGCTCCAAAGTCAGAACTTTCGTCTTGCAGCCATACAGAATAAGCTGGTGTTTTCACTAATCCTTCTTGTACTAATTTCGTTGGTACATTATCATAAATTTGAGAATTATTTTGTGTTGAACTTATTTCATTGCGATTATATCCTAGGCCCATTACTCCAACTGAAATATTTCCCTCTGTTGCTACACCAAAAAATGTAGTTGGTAGCTGCACATTTTCAAAATTGAGAGTATCTGTTCCCCAATCTCCAGAGACTACACCAAAGTCACTATATTGAAGTTGAAAATTTGAATTCTTAAACCTGTAGGTAGAGCTCAACTTTGGATTGTAAGTACCTGAAATAGAGCAGTTGAAAATTGAATCTGTCTTCAAATCTGTTTTGCAGTATCGATTAGAGCTTCCAATTATCCAGAGATCACTACTACCAGTGTCAATTTGAACATTGATGGTTTGAGGAGGTGATCCAACTTGGAGTTCTATACTATAAAATGTCAAATGATTGGCGAGACTTTCTTCGAAAGTATCATCTTCACGGCGAACATTTATTTTTTCATAAAGTTGTTGATTGTGTCGGGTGACATTGAATTCCAATTGTAGTGTACTTGTAATAGTTCCAGAGATGCCTAGCGCAATAAGTGGCATGTATAGAACGAGTTGAGAAAGCATGAAAACGTAAAAAGATCCTTCGATTCTCTATGCAAGGAACATTGATGAAAGTAAAATAAATCGGGTTCAACACCTTTGAAGGCATTTTCAAAGTTACTGATTCTTTAGGCTGTCATGTCAATTTTGTAAAAAAGACGTAGTGCAAGTATAAAGTTCGTATTTAAGAATCAGATCTCATAAAGTTTTCTGCACTGATGCTTGTTAGAGACACGAATATTACAGATGTTTGAATCAATTTCACTTGGCTGAAGAAGCTTTTATACAGTTAGAACAACTATCAATTGATTCAAAGATTTGGACATTATGAATTGAGAGATTGTCAGTATCATACAAATTGACTAAGCACAAACATAAAAGGATACTTGAGTGTACATTATATAGATTATTTTTGAGATTGGGCTGAACCTGTCTTTTTCTTTTTATAGTCAGCAAAACTTAACTTCTTTACAGTTTTTCCCAATGGAGCTGTTGCACTAGTTGGAGTAGCTGAAGCTGAAATAGATGACGTTGGGAGCACTGTGATTTTTTGTTCATTAATACCGGGCAAAGTAGTAGCTGTGACTGTATTTGTTACTGCTGTTGTTACCATTGTTGTTGAAGGTTTTATGACAGGAATTGAATCTGTAGTTGAGGTAGCTGAAGGAGTGGATCTGGGTGATTCTGCCACTGGGGTGGGTGGTTTTGATGGGGCTTTACTTGAAGGAAAAGAATCATTCTGTGGAATATGGGGAGATGACGGAGAAGAAGCACTGGGTGTTGCTGAAGCACTTCCGTTTGTGACTACAGTAGACAAGGTAGAGCCATTGAGAGCAGGGGGGAGTTTTGCACCAGACATTGAACGAGACTGCATGAGGCCAATTGTAGGTTTCATGATTATTGTATTGCTATTTCCGGCGATTGAAAGAATATCGTTTGTATGTTCAACCAGTTTCGGTCTTTGCGAGTAAGCTTTTTTACCATTGACATATTTATAGAGCAACTTTTTTCGAAAGTATAGACGTGGTCCTTTGTTACTAGTCTGGTCTCCATTTTCCAGTAGCCTATCTCGAGGTTTGCTAAACCATCTAAGTGATGTTGATACTGGTATAGTTTGCGTGGATTTATCGACAAACAGTACTTTGGGTTTTGTGATCTTTGTATATTTTGGAGACGGATTTTGATTATTTCCGCCAGATTCATTTTCTGAATCCTTATTATCGTCATTGCTCTTTTTGAGTCTCTTGTTTCCTTCACTTCTGTTAACTCTCTCAATTAATTCCATGGCTGATTGTAACTTCTTTGCTTCGCGTTTTGAATAAAAGGCTGCAGAATCACTCAATTCAGTTCCGTAAACTCCAGTGCTATCACTTTCTAGAGGTTCTAATCCTCCATTATCGGCACCACGACGAGTCTTACCACCAATTCTGGTGTTTCTTGGAGGTGCACCATTCATTCGTTTCATTTTGTTCAAGATGCATTCTGCAGCTGGTAAATTGCAAGCACATTCAGCCCCTCTTTGATAAGTCATTTCTGCAACATTTTCCAGAAAAGTTTTTTCAGCTTTGGACAATTGTTCAGATGAAGCACCTTGAATTAATTTTTGAACTGGATGTCGCTTATCCCAACCCCATGCAATGGTCAATTCAGATCCAGCCTTTATAGAGTCTAAAGAGTACGCTGCAAATTGAACATGATTATTGTCAATAATAATTGTTTCGACTTCACAATTTGGACGACAACTTTGACGAAGGAATCTAGATGTTGAACCAACAAGACGTGCATCAATGCATAAAGGAAATTTAGAGTGGAATAAAACACCAGGCTTGGGACAGCCAAATTGTCGATATTGATTGACTGGATGGATCTTATACTGCTCTAATGTCATAACTTGACCAACATAGTCAACAATGTAACTATTTTTGGTGATTGAAGTTTCTGTGAACAATCCGAACCTCGAAAAGCCGCTAAACTTTTGCTTGGGATGGTCTAAAGTCAATTTTACAGTAATATCGGGTCGTTTCAGTTTTTCAAACTCAGAAGCTTTATGAAAATGAAGCTGGTTTTTTGTTAAATCTTGATTAGATGAGATATTCATGACATAATCATGCACTGCGGGAGTGGCATATCGGTTTTCTTTGATAGGTACAAAGTATGAGCTATACATTTGAGCCAAAGTGAATTTCTTTTCAGTGTCGTTGTCATTATCATCATCCTTAGCACCTTGTGCTGTTGCTACTGTCAATCTTCTTTTTGTTCTACCTCTTTTTGGTCCAGCTGAATTGTTGTTACTGCTTCCACCAGTGGTTGAGACACTTGTAGATGGGCTGGTTCGTGAAGTATTAAATTTTGGACTGGCACCTGCGCTTGAAGTCCTATCTAAAGAGCGTTTCAAGTCTTTATCGTCTTCTTTACTCCTTCGTCGTTTTGCAGAGTTAATTTCTTCATCTACATCAGCGATTTCCTCATTACTTTCCACGGCTGCACGTTTTCTGTTGCGCGTACGGGAAAGATAGTCATCATCTAGAGAAGTTCCCATTGCAGATTGTGGGTTGAGATTGCGGAGTCTTCGAGCCTGGTATTTTTTTGCAGCTTCGACATCGTAAGACAGGTTGCCACATCTATCACATAAATAAACTTCGGGAACTTTGTCATTGACGATATTTACGCAAACAGCATGCTGCCACGCGTTACATTTTTCACATTGAATTGTAAAGCCGTCGTCTTCAATATACCCACAAATACACCGGATCACGCCAGCATCTATCGAGTATATTTCATGAGAAGCATCACTTGTTTTATTGAAAGTGACTGATTTTCGCGAATTTTTCTTTTTTTGATAGTTTGATTTTGATTTTAGGGCTGAAGGCGAAGGAGGTTCATTATTCAAGGGTTCTGAGTCTTTATTATTAGGTGTTGTTTCTGATGATTTCTGTGGGGAGGGTGTTGGAGAAGGATTATTTACAGAGGAGCTTAAGTTTGGTGAATTTGGAGCTGAAAGATGAGAGTTACCATTTGGTAAGCTTTCTTGAGGATTTGACGTTTGGGATGAAGGCTTATCGGTAGAATCAATGGGAGGTGCACTTGAGGGAGGGTTTTTTGCAGGAGGGTCAGATAGAGAGGTAAGAGCCTTTATCGCCAGTGCGGCATCTGAAGATTTTTGATCTATCTCTGACATGAATGTGTTGAACAGTTACTTTCTAATAACATGTTTTTTAACTTGTAGGCTTTGCTGCTTACAATTAGACTTGAAAGACTAGTTAGTTAAAATGGCGATGATATAATGAGATAACGTACGTAAAAAGTCGCTATCAAAATGCCCAAACCAAAAAAAAGTGTTTACAATACTGACTGATACGTGCGAAAGGAGAGAGTTTGATTGCTGGTCGAGTATCGTGATAGAGTTGGGTAGAGTTGAGGAAGAAAAAAAGTTTTGGAAGGGGAGTTTTCGGTTTTTTTTTTCTTGTTTCTTTTCAGACTTTTATTTTAATGTTTTGTTTATTATTTTGTTTATTATTTTATGTTTAATTTATATTTAATTTATTAATTTATGATTTCATTATTTTTTTATTTTTATTTATATTACATATATTTTTTTATTTTTAATTCATAATTGTTTCATATATTTTATTTTTAATTCATCATTTATTTATATTTTATTTTTTATTCATAATTATTTCATATATTTTATTTTTAATTCATAATTATTTTATAATTAATTCATATCTCATTATTATTTCATAAATCTCATTATCATTTTATATTTCTCATTATCATTTCATATATCTCATTATCATTTCATATATCTCATTGTAATTTCACATATTTCATATATTTTATATATTTCATATAGTTTATATTGTATATTTCATATAGTTTATATTGTATATTTCATTCAGTATATTTCATTGAGTATATTTCACGTAAAAACTCATTTTATTTCATACGGTATATTTCAAGTAACATCTCATATTTTATCTCGTTTATTACTTATATATTTGTGATATATTTCACTTCATATTCATTATGATATATTTCACTTCATACTTTTTATAATATATTCCACATAATTTTTAATATAATATATTCTACTTTACATTTACTGTAATATATTCCACTTCATAATTATTCATAACTCCACTTCATATTTATTCATTTTTTCACTCAACACTTAATTATAATTTCACTTTATCTCTACTCAAATTCACTCTTTATACTCATATTCACTCTTTATACTCATATTCACTCTTTATACTCAGCCAAACCTTTCAAAAATCTTTCAATTAATTCAACACCTCATCACTCTTATCCAACTTAACCAAACCTAACCCATACACAAACGTCAAAACATCACTGAAAACTCACATAATTATAGTATCACGTGATATTGATATTGTCTACTGGTGATAGAAAAAATTAAAAAGTTAAAAAATTACCACTTACATTTTTCTTTATATATCAAACTACAAAATGGTCAGTATATAGATCAAAGACTGCTGCCCACATGAACTAATATTTATGGATAGGCTCATAGATTACTTGTACAGGTCATTATTACCGGAACTCAGGTATTTGGCAAGGCCTTTGCCGAGGCTTACAGACAAGCTTCCAGCGCAAGTGTTAGAGCTGGTGCCAATCAGACTGCAAGACAAAAGACTGGCGGAGTGACGCTAGACGAGGCTGCTAAAATTTTGAATGTTGAACCACAAGAACTGGATATCACAACACTGGAACCAAGGTACAAGCATTTGTTCGAGGTAAACTCGAAGGACAAAGGCGGAAGTTTTTACATACAGAGTAAGGTATATCGTGCTATGGAGAGATTGAAGTATGAGCTGGAAATCAGGGGAAAACCAACATCATCGGGTAATGCGTCGACGGGCGAGAGTAAATAAGGCATGAGAGATTATTGGCGAGTAATCTAGAGTGTCGTTTTGTATATATTAAAAAAATACAGTTTTTGATTTTTCTCAATTTTTCACATTATGGTGCATACGGCAATATATTTTAGAATTTAGTCACAGGATTTTCATCAAGGTTTTCAATATAGCAATTGATATCATTTATAAAGACGCCTTTTTTCAATTTTTTTTCGTATTCTAGATCCATGGTATTAAACTCTGCGTATATTTTGTAATAATCTTGCTCAATTAAACTCTCCGTTCAACTATTTTTCGTAGTTGATGTTCAAGATGGTCTTTCAGGTTTTGGTAAACTTTTCTTCAATCATGTTATCAACATGTTCAGGAGTTTTCATTCCAAATGCTTTTATCAATTGTGTTATACACATGTTGAGGAGTACATTCTGAGAAATCTATTTCAATCCGTCAAAATTGTCGTAACTTGTGATCAAAATAGTTTTCT
Source organism: Geotrichum albidum (assembly GCA_003707475.1). Taxonomy (NCBI): domain Eukaryota; kingdom Fungi; phylum Ascomycota; class Dipodascomycetes; order Dipodascales; family Dipodascaceae; genus Geotrichum; species Geotrichum albidum. The sequence goes on from PPJE01000003.1 coordinate 242,558, forward strand.
CTAATCGGTAAATTTTGTTCAAATTCATTTTCCTCAATCTGTTAATTTTGTTCAAATTCATTTTCCTCAATCTGTTAATTTTATTCAAATTCATTTTTCTCAATCTGTTAATTTTGTTCTACTCATTTTCAAAATAGTTTTTTAATCTGTGGAAATTGTTCAATACCATTTTCTTAAATCTGGCAAAATTGTTCAATTTACTCTCAAAATATTTTTCATCCTCCAAGCAAATTTGAAAAGTATATGTATTCATCTAATCACTTATTTTCATATTTACTAGTATAGCTTTTTGTTCTATATTTGAACATGTAATTTTTCAATCAAGTTTGCTATAATTCACGAGCTATTTGAGTCTTTATTGGCGTGAATTATTTTAGGTATCTAGGGATAAAATGTATAAGAACTCTTTAATTGAGGATTGGTAAATTTGATTTTTTAAGAAATAAGTAAATTAAAAATGTAGTGGTGTTATACCGTAGAAGTGACAATTATTATATTAAAAATGTAGTAGTAATTTAGTAAACTGTAGAAGTGACAATTACTCCATCACTTTTTCTCTCATCCATGTATTCGCCTCCACTGACTGTGGACTCACTTCCCAATCTTTCATGGGTAGGTTGAATATAAACAGAACGCTGAGTTTCTTTGCACTCTTTGTTTTGATTATCCACTGTCTCTTGCTTTTTTGGAAAATACTGATGTTTTAATTTCCGAGCAAAAGCCTTAACTTTAGTCCATTTTTTCACGCGGAAATAATAGTATAATACCAACATGGCACAAAAGTTAAACACAATGTAGACACAAATAAATCCCACATTGCGCCAACGTTGACTGTATTCAATGTTTGTAGTTTTAAGGTATTCATCCCCAACCTTAAATCGGCAGTATTCGCAATTTGAAGTGGCATATGGGTCTTTAAGGTATCCTCCGATAGCATCTACAAATGATCCAACAAATGCTTTGCATGTAATTCCAAAAGGTGGTTGAAAGACACTGTATTCGGAAGGAGCGCACTCTAATTTTTTGTCATGTAATGCTGACCCAAGTATACCTTGAACAAAATAAGTATATGGAGAGGTATAGTACATGAATTTCCAGAATCCAATCATTTGACTCACTGGATGTAAAATACCACAAAATGCAATCATAAAGGAAAATAGTAGAGCCGTTATAGTCAACGCAGATGCTGAATCAGAAGATGCATACATGATTGCTAAAGCAAGTGTAGTGAAATAGACTTGAAACAAAATACAATACACTAAGTAAAAGTATCCAGCAACATTTGGTGCAAGAGAATAATTCACTGGGAAATAAAATGCACAGTAGAGGATACTACTGAAGAATATTTGATAAGGAAGTTCGCAGAAAAGTTGAGAAGTGAGTAGAGTAGCCCAATGAAAAGTATTGGAAGCTGCTTCTCGTACTTCAAACAAATCTCTAGACTGTTCAGCATGGACTTGCATTTGATTCATCAAAGGTGCGGAAAGAATAAGAATTAAAAACAATGCAAACATGGAATTCTGGACCCCTGCCATTGATTTATCGACTTTAAAAAATGATAATCCAATAAATAGTCCACCGATAATGATAAGACCAGCTTTGGCTCTGATATACTCAGTAGATCTCCAGTATTGACGAGCAGTTCTCAAGTAAACGAATTTCAATTGAGTCCAAAAAGAAGCAGCATATTTAGTCACCATATGATCAGTTACGGGTTTTGGGGGTTTCATGCGTAGTTCTTCTTGCAATGCGTTGATCTCTTCAGTGCAAGCTTGATATTCAGCAGAATTTTCCCAAATTTCCCCCCAGTCTTCTTTGACTGATGCTGTAGCACCAGCTCCAATACTATCAAGAATGTATTCAGCTGGATTATCAGTTGCATGACATTTTTTAGCACCGTTTCGTTCAAAATAATTAATCAAAACTTCTGAATTAAATCCAATATCACCAAAATAAACAGTTTGTCCACCTTTCTTGAGCAGTAATAAGCGATCGAATTGCTCAAAGAGAGTTGCAGAAGGCTGATGGATTGTACATAGAATAGATTGTCCAACTTCTGCGAGGGATTTCATGAATGTGACTATAGCCCAAGCAGATTGAGAGTCAAGTCCTGATGTAGGTTCATCTAAAAAAAGTAGTAAAGATGGTTTTGCTACTAATTCGACACCAATGGAAAGCTTTTTTCTTTGCTCGACATTGAGCCCACGTCCGACTTTACCAATATAGGCTTCAGCGTAGTTGTTCATTCCAAGAAGCTCAATAATTTTTTCAACATACTCCAATTTTTCATGATCTGGAGTCGCTGCTGGCTGTCTTAGTCTTGCAGCAAATTGTAAAGCTTCTCGTACAGTGGACTCGGCTAAATGAAGATCTTGTTGTTGAACATAACCTGTTTGACGCTGGAAAGACGCATCCAATGGTTTTCCGTTGACCATCATATCACCAGTGATTACACCGCAATTAATTCTTTGTGAAAGAACATTTAACAGTGTAGTTTTTCCAGCTCCAGATTCACCCATAAGAGCAGTCAGGGTGCCAGGTTTGACGTAGCCTTGAACATTGTTCAAAAGGCGTCTTTTAGAGCCATCGTGAAGTGAGATATCATAACTTACGTTTTGCCAGGAAAAGACATCAGCTTCTCCCTCATTTAACTTTGACAATGTGTTTGTTAAGTCTTTACTATTAACGGCTTTTTCTTCTTCTCTAATTTTTGGAAGATGTCCTCGCTTAAACAGTAGTACATCGCCGCCTCCTTCAACGGGAGTGCAATATTCAGCGCCAATGAGGTTCAAAATAACAAAAACAACCCAGAAAGCAGCAATTATCCCAAAGTTTCTCCAAGCATTGGACCACTTGTAATCAAGTGCAGCCAACATATAGGCGTCTCCTGAAACACTAGGACTGCCTGGAACAGCGCCTGGGAATGCACAGACCTGATTGTTGAGTGAGACATAATTTGTGTAGCCTGGGCCACTTGGAACAAGCAGATCACAATGCATCTTTTTCCCATGAAACTCATTCACCATCATAGCTTCAAATCCATACCGCATAGGGTTGATGTAAGACAACCAGTAAAACCATTTTTTCATTGAGGTCAACGGAATAACATACTAAAAAATTTGTGTTAGTTGAAAGTTTAAACGACATGTGAATTTAAGACATGCTTACCCCAGCATAAATAACAAATATCAGAGTGGTGAACCCAGCTATAGCTAGTGCATTGGCAGGATGCCTATTCCAAGCAGAGATCATTTTGAAAAATGCAGATATAGCGAATGATGATGAAGTCATGATAAGAATAAAGAAAAAAAAGTTACCAACAGTCAGGTTCAAGCCTGCAAGAAAGTACACTATACCACCAAATAGCAGATCCTGAAGCAATCTGAAGGGAAATTCAGAAATCAAACTCTGTAGTGCTTCTACAGAGGGATGGTAAAACGAATAATTTCGCTGCTTCATAAGAATGGGTCTATCAGTGAAAGCAGTAGTAACCTCTCCAAGTGATGAAAGAGCATTATTCAACAGACTAAAAAACAGAATTCCACCTCTTGAAAATGCTGAAGAAGTGTTATTGCCCATTTGATAAAATAGTGAACCTTGGATAAGAGCTTGAACAATTGATGCAATAATGTTAATGGCTGTAAAAGAAATATCGCCAACAATACGCTGGTAGCCACGCTTCACAGCCAATTTTAATTGAGCATGATATGCAAGAAGATATCTAGATTTTGCTCTCTGTCTATTCATTTTCTTCTTTTGAGAGACATCCTGGAATCTCTCGATAGTATCGTTTGGTGTAGAAGTTGCATTATAAACATCGATTGTGACCATTAACTTTCTGTATTCTGGCGATTTTTTCCAATACATTTCAAACTCATCAGCAGAATCAGGGATATTTTTTCTGCTCACACCACGACAAGGTCTACGGCCATTAGGATCAGTAACGGCTGTCAAAAACTCAGCAGTTGATTGCCTGGGTGGACACCACCAACCCATCCTTTCGAAATAAGCTTTGGCAGATTTTGCAGGACCAAAGTATACTTGGCGACCTGCATATAGAACACAAACCTTATCAAACAGGCGATATATGTTTTCTCCAGCCTGATAAATGGCTACTAATGCAACTGTTCCTAAAATATTTGTAGATGCCCTAATTGCCTGAGTGTATTCCAATGCAGTCGATGCATCAAGCCCTCTTGTAGCATTATCCCAGCAATAAACACTGGATTGAGCAGCGAGGGCTTCAGTAATAGAGACTCTTTTTCGTTCCCCTCCTGACACTCCTCTAATCCAATCGTTTCCCACTTTTGTGTTGGAAGCATGACGCAGTCCAAATATATTCAACAAAAGCTGACAAACGTATTGGGTATACTCTTTTCGCGAAACATTATTCAAGCGAAGGCGAGGTGTTCGAGACTCAATTGCAAAATCAAGAGTCTGTTTAACTGTAAGATGAGGAAAGTGGAGATCAACTGAAATTAAAATACCCAAAGTTAGTAAACCTAAAATCACAAACAATAGAAAACCCACTTACGCTCAGGATTGTAAATAACTTCACTCTTAAAGTTTTTCAACATTTCGTCTAACGGCACACCATCATATCTAACTTCACCTTCATAATCTACCAGTTGACTAATTTCACCAGCAACTGTTTTAAGTAACGTAGAGCATCCTGATCCAGGTCTACCCAAAACGAGTACCATTTCGCCAGCGTTCGCAATTCCTGAGACGTTCCGGATAAGTTTGCGATATTGAGGATGTGATTTTTTCTTTCTTCCGAGAATTCTGTTAAATATATTGGCAGCTCTGTAGCCTATTTCAGATAATGAAGGGCCATAAACAGCAGAGTTATCAATACCTAAAGATGTGAGGTTTTGAATCGTTAGTCCAGTAACTGCATTAGACAGATTTTGATGAGATAGTTGATATTGAATAGTTTTGAGGAGAACTCTAAGATCGATATTGCCAGGTTCATAATTAAGAGATTGTGGAAATTGATCGTGCGACACTGAAAGTCTACGAATTACTTCTTGTAAATCAGTGTCAGATGTATTTGTCATGGCTTGCGATAAGTGCTTTTCTATGAGTATAATGTCATTTTGATTTTCAAAGTCATATTCTTCATCATTTGCAGCTGTTGTGATTTCTCCTTCAGAATCATACAAAATACCTGTTCCGTGACTGGAATCAGAGTCCAGTATATCTGTTAAAGATTGTGACATTATTAAAGGTGTATCTTGAAAAAAAGGAATGCATAATTTTTAAAAGACTAGCGATATTCAGTTATTATATATTTTCTAGATGGTTATGGAAGAAAATTTGTCGTTCTCACATTCAAGATCTCTGCCATTCTCACATTCAAGATCTATGAGACCCTCTCACATTCCACTTTTTCACTACTGTTACCATTCTAATTACAAACTATGCTTTCCTGGGAAGCAGCATTGAATTGGAGGTCACCGATCCGCTCAGACAATTTAGCTGACAATTTATGAAATACAGTTTTTCATATAGTTAAAATTATCACATATAAATGACTGTACATTTTTGGTCGATCAAAATCATTTTCTTTTTTTTAAAAAAAACAATTATTTAGCTCGCCTGTCTGATCTTTCTGAGTGCTCACCTTCTACCTGATCAGTAATTGTGCCTATCTTTCTGTCTCGAGATGGCGTCATCAAAAAAATACGGTGGCTTCCGACTCTCATTAGTTTGATTCTGAATGATTCAAGTGTGTGCACCGACCCTCTATTTTTATTTTCGGTTCCACTTTGTAGTGCTATTCCATAGGGAAAAAAAGCTAAGATGTTCCGCTTTGTCTCGTCTCACAGAAAGCTGAAATTTTTCCAGCTTTCTCAATAGTGACCCCTTAGCACTGTGTCTTTACCGCCAGCTCTTTTAACTTTACTCCTCTACCAACTCTTCATCATGGCATCTATTCACGTTCAGTACCCCGCAATTTCCTTTGAAACGTTCTTACACAGGTATGCATTACTGAGATTTAAAAAAATATATATCTTGTAATAGTTTTTTAAAGTTTGGGTACATTTACGAAATAAGAATATCCGTGAGAAATAGTGGAAAATTTTTAGAGTTGAACTCGAGAGTAAGCCATTCAGCACATCATTTACATTCTTAGCTTTAAAAGCTCACCTCCCCAATTACTCTTTTGAGGTTTTTGTGAGCATCTATTGTCTCAGGGCGCAATATAATTATGCCCTTGCATGTGAATTATGACGAAGAAGGAAATGTGTCAACTTTCAAGTTAAACTTTCGTTTATCCAACCTTTAATGCTTTTGAAACTTTGAGAGCCTTTGAAGCCACGGTCTATCTTTGCAGATTGTAAAGACCACCAATCATTGTGCTCACTTTAACAAAGAACAAAAAAAATAAAATACATCCATTTAAAAATAGTTTTAATTGATAAATTCACTATCACGAAATGTTTCTCATTGATATTAATTAGTATTAATATTATAGATTGTCATTTTTTCTCTTACACTCAATGTTTCTGATTGTCATTGATCGTTATCAAATGTTATCTATTTCAATCTATTTCATATTAATTTCATATTGAATATTATCAATTTTAATGTATTTTATATTAATTTCATATTGAATATTATCAATTTTAATGTATTTTATATTAATTTCATATTAAATTTTCATGTATTTTTTATTAATCTCATATTAAATTGTTATATTAAAAAACTGAATTCATATTGTGGTGAGAGTCAACCCAGCCACTATTACTCTTTCTTGATCACCAAAGGTTCAGCACTGAAAGGACCAGTTGGTTTTGGATGTGACGAAGCAGCCTTGATTCTGCTGTCAATATCCTCTGCGACCACTGCATCTTCAGGTCTGAGACGGTAGATATCAGTTTGTTCCACTTCTTCTTCAATGGGAGGGCCAGCCTTCTTTTTGCTGAATAATCCCTTAATAGAGTCAATGATTCCTGGAGCACCAGAAAGCTTTCTAGCCCTGAAAAGCCAGTACAAGAACAACATGGCAAATACGTTAAACACACAATAGGCTAGTAGGAATCCAAGATTTCTCCATCTGTAAGAGTATTTGACATTGATAGTAGCCAAAAATTCATCACCAACAGAATAACGGCAGTAACCACAGTTTGAAGTATCATCCGGATTACGGACATATCCACCAACTGAATCAATGAAATCGGAGACAAATTCTTGACAAGTCAATCCATCAGGAGGTTGGAAAATATTATATTCTTTATCATCACAGACAACAGGACGATTATGAAGGGCGACACCAACAAGTGATTGAACAAAATATGTATGGGGTGAAACCTTGTACATAAAAGTCCAGAAGCCAGGCATAAGTGAGACAGGTTGCAAAACACCACAGAAAGACAACATGAAAGAGAACAGCAAGGCTGTAATAACAGCAGCAGAAGCAGCATCAGGCGAGAAGTAAACAATTGCGAGAGAGAAAGAAACGTAGAAAAGTTGGAAAATCACACAGTAAATCAAGTAAAAGTATCCTGCAATTTCTGGAGAAGTATCATACTGAATAGGGAAGTAGAAAGCAATGAAGTAAATTGTAGAGAAAACAAAGTGGTAAGGCAATTCAGAAATGAATTGAGAAAGAATCAAAGCTGACCAGTGGAAAGTATTTGAAGCAGCTTCACGGACTTCATACAAATCACGGGAGGCTTCAGCGAATGATTCAATTTGATTGGAAAGAGGAGAAGACATAATGATTGAGAGGAAGACACCGAACATGGCATTTTGTAAACCAGCAACAGTAGGTTGAATATTCCAGAAAGTGAAACCAATGAACAAACCACCAATTAAACAAAGGACAAGCTTAGCCATGATGTATTCTGGTGATCTCCAGTATTGAACCATGGTACGACGTAAAACTTCCCTCATTTGAACAGGCCAACTAGCAGCAAATCTAGCAGTCATTTGTTTGGTGACTTCTTTAGCAGGACGTTGACGCAAAGTTTCATGTAATTGAGTAATCTCTCTAGTTGTAGAGGCATATTCAGGAGAAGACAACCAGATGTCACCCCAGTCAGCCTTAACTGAAGCGGTAGCTCCGGCACCAATACCTTCCAAAATGTATTCAGCAGGATTTTCAGAAGGATCACATTTTCTAGCACCATTACGTTCAAAGTATGAAAGTAAGGTGCTGGAATTTGGGCCAATATCACCAAAGTAAACAGTACGACCACCCTTCTTCAACAGCAACAAACGGTCAAACTTTTCAAACAAGGTAGCGGAAGGTTGATGGATAGTACAAAGAATAGATTGGCCAGCCTGGGCGAGAGACTTCATAAAAGTAGCAATGGCCCAGGCGGATTGGGAATCAAGACCTGAAGTAGGCTCATCCAAGAAAAGTAACAAAGACGGCTTTGCTACAAGCTCAACACCAATAGACAGCTTTTTTCTTTGTTCAACATTAAGACCTCTACCAGACGAACCAACATAAGCTTCAGCGTAAGGAGCCATACCGAGAAGTTTGATAACTTTTTCAACGTAATCCAACTTTTCAGAATCGGGAACCTCAGCGGGTTGACGCAAACGAGCAGCAAATTGCAAAGATTCACGAACAGTTGAGGTGTGCAAATGCAAATCTTGTTGCTGTACATAACCAGTTGAACGTTTGAAAGCATCATTTAAAGGACGACCGTTTACCAACATATCACCTGTGATAACACCAACAGTAATTCTTTGAGACAAAACGTTAAGAAGAGTAGTTTTACCAGCACCAGATTCACCCATTAAAGCAGTCATAGTACCAGGCTTAACGTAACCTTGAATATTGTCAAGAAGTTTTCTAGTACCATCTTTAACGGGAACAGTGTAGTTGACATTTTGCCAAGAGAAGACATCAGGCTCACCACTGTTCAAGTTGGTAAGAGCTTTTTCTAAATCAGAACTATTAGCGACCTTTTCTTCCTCGACGTTCTGGGGTAAGTGTCCACGCTTGAAAAGCAAAACATCACCACCACCAGCAACAGGATTAAGATATTCAGAGGCAAGAGCGTCAATAGCAGCGAATCCAAACCAGAATACAACCAAAATACCAAAGTTACGCCAGGCATGACTCCAAGTATAAGTGTAGGCAACGCTGATATAATCATCACCAGAAACAGAGGCACGACCTGGGATACTACCAGCAAAAGCACAAACCTGGTTAACAATGGAAACATTTTCGTAACCAGGGCCACTAGGCACGAGAGTATTACAAGGCATGTCTCTTCCGTGAAATTCATTAGCCATTAAAGTTTCAAATGCGAACCGTAATGGATTCAAAAAACTAATCCACCAAAACCACTTGTGCATCTCAGGTAGAGGAATCATGTAACCAGTATAAATAGAAAGAATCAAAATACCAATACCTGCTAAAGCATTTGCAGCTGAAGCTTCCTTTGTGAAAGAACTAATCATATTGAAAAAACTTCCCAGTGCAAACGCAGTGAAAGACATGGTCAACATGTAAAAAAAGAATTGACCAGCAGTTCTGTTTAAATGCGATAGGAAGTAGACAATAAGACCAAAGATCGTATAAGTAATCAACTTGATGGGAGCTTCAGAAATATTGCGTTGCAGGGATTCGGTCGACATATGATAGAAAGAGTAACTCTTCTGCTTCATGAGAATAGGACGTTGTGAGAAGGCATTATTAATTTCTGCAAGAGACGACAGGGCATTATAAAGGACAGAGAAGAAAAGAACACCACCTCGAGAGAAGGCACCAGAAGTTGTATCAGTAATGTTGTAGAAAAGAGAACCGATGATGAGCGCCTGAAAAATTGTACCACCCATGTTGATGAGAGTGTAAGCCATATCACCCGTTACACGATCCCAACCACGTTTAACAATGAGACGAAGTTGAGCACCATATGTAATCATGTATTTGGAGTGAGGCCTTTGATGTTTCATTTTTTCAGCTTTGGAAGCACTGTGGAAACGATCAATAGTAGCTTCTCTACTTGAAGTTGCATTGTATTCATCAATTTCCCTGTTCAAAGCAGAAAAGTCCTTAGATCTGAGCCAGTATTCTTCGAATTCGTCAGCAGTGGTGGGAATGTAAATACCTTTGAAATCGTCCCTGAGGATACGTCCATTAGGATCAGTAACAGCAGTTAAGAACTCAGGAGTACTTTGTCTAGGAGGGCAATAGTAACCCATTTCTTCAAAGTAAGCCTTTGCTCTTTCAACAGGACCAAAGTAAACCTGTCTTCCAGCGTAAAGAATGGTGACTTTATCGAAAACGTCATAAATGTTTTCACCAGCTTGGTAAATGGCGACGATACCAACATTACCCATAAAATTAGTAGATGCACGGATAGCGTGTGAGTATTCGAGAGCAGTTGAAGCATCCAAACCACGAGTAGCATTATCCCAGCAATAAATAGAAGCTCGAGAAGCCAAAGCTTCTGAAATGGAGACACGCTTACGTTCACCACCAGAAACACCACGGACATAATCGTTACCAACTTTGGTGGATGCAGTGTGACGCAAACCGAAAACGGTGGTTAAGAGTTCAAAGACATAATCTTCGTATTCAGCTCTGGAGACTCCATTAACTCTCATATTAGGAGTTCTACAAGCAATAGCGAACTTTAAAGTTTGTTCAACAGTCAAGTGAGGAAAATGGGTGTCCACTATAGAAATTAAAGTTAGATCACAAAAGAGATAAATCGGCAATAGGAGCAAAGTTGGGAGCAAACTTACATTCCGGGTTATAGATAATTTCACTCTTGAAATTCTTGAGCATATCGTCGAGAGTGGCACCGTCGTATGAAATGTCTCCTGAGACATTAGTGAATTGGGTGATTTCACCTGCCAAAGTTTTCAAGAGAGTGGAGCAGCCAGAGCCAGGGCGACCCAAAACCAAAACCATTTCACCATTTTTGACGAGACCATGAACATTTCTGATAATTTTACGGGTGGGGGGTTTAGCCAAGTTGCGAAAAGTACTTGGAAGATTAATTAGATTGTAGAAAACATCGGAGACGGCAGGACCAGTTGAGGTAGAACTGTCGACACCTTCAACGTCGAGGTTTTTGAAAGCTACGCCAGAATATTTGGCAGCCATTCCTTGTTCGTCAAAACGTTTGCGAATGGTTTTCAATAGAATGCCCAAGTCGAAGTCATCAGGATCGATACCTAGATTATCGAGGCCACTGGTAGTTGAGAGACGACGTGAGGAAAGGACACGAGTTAGAGATTCCAATCGTTGGAGGTTGTCGGGATGGGACATGACTCTTGATAAATGTCTAGACAATTCATTGTTGTCTTCGCCGAATTCTGCATCAGCAGCGTTGAAAGGCTCGGGAGACTCTTCATTTGGGTTTCTTAGAGGGTCAACATAGTGTTCTTTTCCTTCACTATGAGAGGAAGGAGGACTGACGACCATTTTTTGTTATACAGAAGAGATGAAAGATGATAAAGGAAAACAGAATCAAACGATGGGTTGAGTACTGTTAAAATAGAGACAGCTTATGTTTAAGACAGACTTTTCAGACAAGTACGAATAAGGTTAAACAGCCACTAGACAGTCAGACAAAGGACTAAATAAGTAATTTCAGAAAGGTGAATCAAATACGACTTGAAAGGCAATTGAGTCCGTGAGTTGGAAAAAGGCAAAGTCTATCAGAAAAGCTTCGCAGGTGGGCACGATGAATGAAGAGCCTGGAAGCGCTGAGAGTCGGAGACTGTGGTCGGAGCAGTAAGGCTTTACACGCAAGTCAATTTGGTGCCTAGTGAAGAAGAAGGGAGATGAGAAGGGTAAAGCAAATTAGCTGGGAAATCTGTTCCTTTATAAATGATGCCTGAATATAGCAGGAAAAAAAATTAAATTTAAATGATTATATGAGCAGGATTATAAATGGGTAGTATAGATCTAGCTCACCTCAGATCCGAGTTGGGTTTTAGAAAAGCGTATCAGCTTGTCAACAAACCCTGATTATAATACCAAGCAGATTTCAGGCTTAACTATAATCGAGAAGCTTGAAAAAAAGTTCCGGTTCCGAAAGACTCCTTGTTTCCAATCTCCTGAATCGATTCTTTTCGCCGGAAACTAGCTGATGACAAATGTGTACAAATCACCAACGTGCAAAGTTTCTATGATTAATTCTAGTTTCTGGCTAAGCACTTCATACTCAACGGTGTTTACGACTGGATTAACAGTGTTCATGACGGGAAATTCATTAGGGTAACTGTCTCTGGGTTCCAGGGCGGTTTCAACAATAAACGTAAATTGATGGGCATTATGTGAACCAAGTCAGAACCCGTTCTCGAATGGATTTTACTGCTCAACTCCGGCCACTATCGCCATTAATGCCATGGACAATTATCTCCATAATTTATATATTTCTGGCTCCTTAAAGATTTCTTTGCTTTACGCAGATCGTGCTTGTTTAGGACTGTAGTCTACCGTCAACATAAACCCAATTGCTTTTTGTGTCATTTCTGTCCCCTTCCAGCTCTGCCTGTGCCCAGTGAGGAACATCCACCTACCGCTGCATCGCCCATTAGGCCACTTTCATTCAGCAGCAGAACCTTCATTCAGAACTTCAGAACTCCAGAACTCTCATTCAGAACTTCAGAACTTCAGAACTCTCATCCAGAGCTTTCATTGCTCTCACTATTAATCCCGTTTCATTGTCGCCGATTTTAAGGTTTTTTTAAATTGAAAGCCTTTTTTTCATGTAAAATATCACGTGATACAAACCGTTAATAATGCAGCATTTCAGATGCAGAACAGCCTGTTAACTTTAGCGGCAAGCCAGAGAAGTCAATGCTGCTGGTTATTTCCTGTTTGGATGAGTCCAACGCTAAAAACATGTTTACTAATCTTGAATGATATTACATTATCACAACTTAACAATCTTTATATGACCATCTTTAGCGCTGTTGATGTAGCATGTAGTTGCAAGTTAGGAACAAGGGTCATTGTAGAAAAGTCCAGATTGAATATGTGCATTTCGTGTAGACTGGAGACTTGAAATTGTCGCTTCAGCCTGCTTAAGCTCGCTTTGTCTATACCTTTATTGTACACAAATGGCTAACTTTATAGTAGATGGCCCTCCTGGAAACGTCATTACGCACTCGTAATGGCTAAGAAATTGATCCATAATTTGCTAGACTATTTTACAATTTGGAAATTTTTATATCCGACTCCGAGGAAGAGACTTGTAATCTATTTCTGGGCTGTGAGTAATGTTTCATCACTTATAGCGTATTTTAATAATGACTGATAAATATAGACTAAATGAAAAAATAGTAACGACAGATTATATCCAGCAGGGACTCAAAATCATTGATAAAAAATGCATCCAATCAAATCTCACCTTTTCTAATGTGTCATTTAATCATTGAGAACATGTTTAAAGTGGTTTGATAAATGATTGGGATAGTTTTTAAATTTCAGTTTCAAGACGGAATTACATTTTTAATGACTGTTTACTAGGTATTAACAATCAAATGAAATGATGAACCAGTTGAATATTTCGGTCTAAACTTTACGGTAATACCTTTCTGGTAACAGATTACTGCTTACCGAGTCAGATGTTTGAGTAAAAAAAATTTATATAACCGCAGATTTTGTTGAAGCTATCAATTTTTAGTGTTGAATTTTTCTATTTTCTGTATTTTTAACTCCAGATTTTTAAGCATTTCATTAATTGTGAAATATTATAACTGAAAATAATAAATGAACATGATTTAATTGAAAGAAAGATGAAAATTTTGAGTAAAAAATAAATGAAAAATTATAATGAAATAAATGTAAAAATAATAAATATAAAATAAAAAAAATATAACAAAAATATAAATATAAAAAAAATATAAAAAAAATATAAAAAAATATAAAAAAATAAAAAAAAATATAAAAAATATATAAAAAATATATAAATATGAAAAATATAAATATGAAAAATATAAATATGAAAAATATATAAAAAAAATATAAATATGAAAAAAATAAAAAAAATATAAAAAAAATATAAAAAAAATATAAATATGAAAAAAATATAAATATGAAAAAAATATAAATATGAAAAAATATAAATACAAAAAAAATATAAAAAAAAATATAAATATAAAATGAATATAAAAAAAATATTAATATAAACACTATTCATCAATGTTGTTTGTATTTCAAGACCATTTTTCAACTCGTTGAAAACCAGAAAAGACTGTAGCGCTCAACATTTTGCATCACATTGAAAAACACACATTTTTCTCTGATTTTCAACTGTTGAGAAATATTCAGTTAATATAATTCATCGTTGTGTAAGACATGCACTTTTGTGAGTGAAAAACTGGCTGCAATTTGAAATTGGTGCACAATAAGCAAATGTGTCAAATTTACTCATCCTGAAATTGTTTTAACTCTCCTAAATCACCAAAATGGCATTAGTGAATCAAGTACCTGAAAAACACAGTGATATAAAAAAAAAAATTGGCCATCGAGTTTAGTCTGTTCCGAAATTTCCTCGTAAAAAATGTTCAATATAAAGGCTTACTTAAACCAGTAGTAGTATTTGCTCTATTCTTTGTTAATTTTTAATAAAACTTAAAGATTTAAGGAATTTTGTTTGTTTCTTATTGAGTCTTGATTGCCCTGTTTTTTCTTTTCGGTTTCAATTTACACTGATGATTACGGGCACATCAAAACTTATTCATTTGTATGTTGGTTTGAACAATGCTCCGCTTAATTCTTTAAAACTAAGCCATTGCGTTCGTCAGTTCACACCGCGAGACTCATAATTGAAATATGAAATAATCCCACTCTTCTATGTACAAGTTTCAACCATCGGCAATTAACAAAAAAAAGGTTTTCACAAAAAGTCAACTGCATATTAATAATTTTGTCAGTAAAGTATGGCAGCACTATGTCTTAGCTTAAAACATGCATTGTTACAACAAGCTAAGACAGCTCACCACCATATATTCAATTTCATATTTTATCGACTGGCGAGAATCTGAGAATTGTTTGTCGTAAACAGGTTCAAGATGATACAAAACTTTCCATGAGGCTTACCTCGTCAATTTCTCTAAGCGTTCATTTCACATCAACAGTAAGAAAAAACATCAATTAGAATCTCCCTGCCTACCTTTTGTTGGTTGCAGCTTTTAATCTTATTACGCTGCATCAACTATATCTCAAGCCAAACTCTTAGCTTGTTATTATATTTTTCTTCTTTGCACTGTTCACAATATTATCGTTGCCTAAAGGTCCAAACTGTATATAAAGTTCGTAAAATGTACTACAATCAAACTCTAAAAATCGATGTGGGATCATCAGGAACACTATTTGGATCCGCATCAGGAGCATTGAACCGATGAAAAGAATCGAGTGTATATTTTTGAGCCGAGATACCTACTGAATCCTAGTGTAAGACTTTTTATAGTGAAGTTGTGAAAAAGCTGATTCTAATGTTACTTTGAATTTTACTTGCTACTGTTATATTCAATAAATTTCAGCTTTTCAATTGCATCTTCTCACTAAACGCAACTGTCTAGTCCATTTAAGTTAACATCCTAACAACTGCCTTGCAATTATATATTCATGACGACGATAGCAACATGAACGACGGAACTACTATATATATATATGAAAGTAAAAATAGGTACTCTTCTGTTTAAAATCTTTCTAACGCTGCCTTCAATTTTAAATACGCTCGTAAGGATATGAAGCAACTGTCCTTACTTTCATCCCGCATCTTCTCTCTGATCCCAAAGCTTCTATGATATGAAGTAAAAAGACGTTTTAAAAGTTGAACTTTAACTGAAAAGTTGAAAACAAGTGCTCAAAGTTAGTAGTGAAAAATATCAGATGGTATATGCCTACACCCGTTTACTTCTACTGTTTCAATTTAGAAACAATCTTATTTTTACTTTTTCTTCATCATAGTTTCTCTTGCAAATTTATTTATATATAGACAGAGTAACTGCCACGGGCCTGCAAGAAAAAAATTTCTTCCTTATCCAGAACTTACAGAGTCTTTTGTTTCCAGCCTGTCGATAATGTACGCCATGGCACCAAATTCAATGGAGTTCTACACTCCATCTTCTTCGCATAGTCTTTACTCGACACGAAATCAGAGCCCCATTTGGGTTTTGCTAAATAGTAAGCTATATACGAACAATTGTCCCTGATTGTATTTTTCACCTGGCTAACAGTCAATTAAGAAAAGAGGAATAGAACATATATTCTAGCTATTTTACTGTTCTTGGGCATCTTTCTGTTCATGTCCCAAACTCATGATGCCGGTAGCAACTATGATCGTCGATCACACTCTGGCTCTGCTTCCACCTTTGGAACTTCATATTTCCAACAGAATTTACTTCATATTTACAAGCAGGAATCTCCAGATAATTTGGAAGATTCCACACTGTCTGGACACAATCCAGGCGGTGCAGACTGGCGGGTTATCTTTAGAGATATCCAGGAAAAACGAAAATTAGAAAAAGAACAAATGAAACTAAGAGGCGATTCTGAAGATGACATGGAAAAAGAAGAAGCTAAAGTTCTAGATCAACATGAATCCGACAGCAAACGGAAAACAGAGCAACAGAAGAGCAAACAGGTCAAGAGGAAAAGAAGGCAACAAGGTGAAAAGCAAAAGTTTGGCAGTTTCAAAAGAGATCATTCTCCTGACAGAGCTTATTACCATGAATTCCCTGATTCAAATAGATTTGAATCTGATGAACCTTGGAGAACACCAGAAGTTTTTTCAAAGTCGAATTCTATTACTAGGGACGTTAACGGGAAGGATAGATTGCGACAAGACGATCTTAGAAAACACTTTTCTCATGAAGAAAATCCACAGCAGGCTCTAAGGAAAGCAGCCATTACACATGGAATAACTAAAGCCGATTTCATCAAACAGGAACTTCCTAGAGATTTTGGATATAACACTGACCGCATCTTTTTGCTACTGAAAACAGGATACACTGTTCAATGGGAACGTGTACCAATGCATTTCCTTACTACCCTCACAAAATTCCCAAACTTTGGATTGTACTCTGATGCAGCAAGTTCAATTGGAGGCCACGAAATCACAGACGTTTTGGCAGATCTTCCAGAGACCGTTTTGAAAAATCCTCAACTTGATCTCTACGTAGAACAATTGAAAGAGCGTCGGGGCCACACACAACAGCTAGTTAAATCATTTACTCAAACCAAGCAAAATCAACTTAATGGTCAAGCTTGGATAATGGATAAATTTAAAAACTTGCCCATGCTTTATCACGCTTGGAAATCTAGTCCAGACTATGATTGGTACTTTATGATTGACGACGATACCTTTGCACTAGCTGACAATCTGGGCAAGTTTCTCTCAACTCTTGATCCTAACAAACCTTATTATTTAGGTTCAGCTGTGGCAGGTTTGAATCATATTTTTGCTCATGGAGGAAGTGGAATCGTTCTTTCTAAAGGGCTTATGCGAAAAGCGTTTGATGGTCCCCACACAGAGAAATGGCTTGAAGAATATGCTCACCGTGCGCTTCAAGAGTGTTGCGGAGACTTTCTGCTTGCTGCTTTTCTCAAAGAAAAAATTGGCGTTGATCTCAATCTCGCTGCTTCTGGTCGCAAATTCCAAGGTGAACCTGTTTCCAAAATCTCTTGTCATCGTCAAAACTGGTGCTCTGAGATTGTGACATTCCATCATTCGTCTCCTAGAGATATGGAATTACTCTGGGAATATGAGCGAGTGCGTTCATTTTACTCTAGTAACCTTCGCGAATCATACGTATTTGCTCCAGCGGATGCTCCCATTCTACTAGAGAACCCTCCAATTACCTACGGCGATATTTATACAGACTTTGTCAAACCATATCTCAAACCAATGCGTAATAATTGGGATAATAACGCAAAAGAATTCCAATCTTCATGGATAAGTGAATACGAGTCTCAAAAGGCTACTATAGATGATTATTTGCGAAACGATGGTTTTTCAGATAAACCGTACACCAGTGTCGATCAATGTAGAAAAGCTTGTTTAGCCAATCCTGAGTGTCTCATGTTCCGTTATGATCCTTATCAAAAATACTGTGGCTACTCTACTTCAATTACACTTGGACATGGTATTCCCGTATCTTCAGCCGCTGCTCAGGGCGACTTTGAGTTGTCTCAGATACTAAAAAAACACAGCATTGATTTATCTAGATCTCAAAGTCAAGGCATGTATTCAGAATGGAGATTTGATAGAATAGAAGCCATGCGAACTAAACTTTCTTGTGATCC
Source organism: Geotrichum albidum (assembly GCA_003707475.1). Taxonomy (NCBI): domain Eukaryota; kingdom Fungi; phylum Ascomycota; class Dipodascomycetes; order Dipodascales; family Dipodascaceae; genus Geotrichum; species Geotrichum albidum. The sequence continues at coordinate 260,799 of PPJE01000003.1, forward strand.
TGAAGCTCAGCGTGATATTCCTGAAATTGATGATGGTAAGGAAGGATGGTACTGGCATGCTCGTGAAAAGTTTGAAAAGGAAAAGATTGACTAGTTTAATCTCGCATAATACTGGTGATTAGCTGAGCCAATATGGAAGCCATGATGAAATCAACAGTCAACAAGATATATGATATTTGATTGATATTTAATTGATATGTGATTGATATTTAATTGATATGTGATTGATATTTAATTGATATGTGATTGATATTTAATTGATATTTAATTGATATTTAATTGATATGTGATCAAAGATATTTAGCTAACATGATGAAACCACAATAAATCATGATATAAAAAGCCCGTAATAAATCATGATATATAACCAAAATGAAAAATTTCAATTCTCAACACGCAGTAAAAACATGATGAAAATCAACTCCAATCAATAAACCACCATCAATCAGTAGAAAAAAAATAAAAAATAAAAAAAAATAAAAAAAAATAAAAAAAAAAATGCAATAATAAAATATTCAATTCAAATAAATTTTGGTATTAGTAGTATTAAGTACACTTTTTCATCGCAAATTTTCTTCAGAGTCCCCCCTGTTTATATGTCACACATTAAAATTCAACCTCATCGTCATAAGTAGAGTCGGCAGCAACCTCCTCATAGTCCTTTTCTAAAGCAGCAAGATCTTCACGAGCTTCAGAAAATTCACCTTCTTCCATACCTTCACCAACATACCAATGAACAAAAGCACGCTTAGAGTACATGAGATCAAACTTATGGTCAAGACGAGACCAAGCCTCAGCAATAGCAGTGTTGTTTGAAAGCATACAAACAGCACGATCAACCTTGGCAAGATCTCCACCAGGAACGTATTTAGGAGGTTGATAGCAAATACCAATCTTGAATGCAGTTGGACACCAATCAACGATTTGAATGGACTTCTTAGCTCTAATAGCAGCAACAGACTGTTGTACGTCCTTATTGACAACATCACCACGGTAAAGCAAACAAGTGGCCATGTACTTTCCGTTTCTCAAGTCGCACTTGACCATTTGGTGAGAAGGTTCGAAACAAGCATTAGTGATTTCTTGAACGGAATTTGCTTCGTGATTAGCCTTGTTTGCAGAAAGAACAGGAGCGTAGGTGACAAGAGGGAAATGAATACGAGGATAAGGAACCAAATTTGTTTGAAACTCGTTAAGATCGACGTTAAGAGAACCCTTGAATCTCAAAGAAGCCGTAACTGAAGAAACGACCTGGGCAATCAATCTATTTAGGTTTTCGAAAGAAGGACGGGCAATGTCGAGAGACCTACGGCACATGTCGTAAATAGCCTCGTTATCGACCATAAAAGTACAGTCGGAGTGCTCCAGAGTAGTGTGGGTGGTAAGGACTGAGTTGTAGGGTTCAACAACTGAGGTTGAGTTTTGGGGAGCAGGGTAGACTGCAAACTCGAGTTTTGACTTTTTTCCATAGTCAGCAGAGAGACGTTCAAGGAGAAGAGCGCCGAAACCCGAACCGGTACCACCACCAAAGGAGTGGGTGAAGAGGAATCCCTGGAGTCCGGAACAGTTATCAGCGACACGTCTAACCTTGTCCATGACCTGGTCAATGAGCTCTTTGCCTACAGTGTAGTGGCCACGAGCGTAATTGTTTGAGGCATCTTCATGGCCAGTAATGAGTTGTTCAGGGTGGAACAAGTCTTTATATTTACCAGTTCTTACTTCATCAACCACGTTGGGTTCAAGATCAACGTAAATAGTTCTGGGAACGAATTTACCGCTGCCTATGCACCGTCAGTTAGCAAACTGCAACCAATGAAAAAAGTCTCAAAATGACTTACCCGTTTCGGAGAAGAAGGTAGAGAATCCATCGTCGCTGGGGCCAGCGTTTTTCTTTTCTTCAGAGAGGTAACCATCAGGCTTTACTGGTTAATTTTAATAATTTGTAAATTTCCAATAAAACTTACTTGGATACCGTGTTCAAGACAGTAAAGCTAGATGAGAAGTTAGTACAAGCCATATAACAGCGACATCACGTACCTCCCAGCAGGAGTTACCAATTTGACAACCGGCTGCTAATTGTTAGAAGATTGGATTACATTGACGATTAAGTTATATTACCTTGACCGACTGTTTTATACTGTTAGTTTTAGTTACAATTGATGCAATTCTTACTTACCGTTGATACTAATAACTTCTCTCATGGTGATGTGGTTGTAATTTTGATTAGGGGTGATATAGAAGGAAGGAAGGAGAAGAAGGAGAAAAAAAATAGGGAGCTCTCACACAATTTTCAAGTGGTGAGAATTGTTTATGTTTACATTTTTTCAACGGTTGTCCTGACAACACAATTGAAACACCAAACGGCTGGTCATTTGTGCATTGTTTTAATCATGTGATGTTGAGTGGTGAAAGAATGGATGAAATCAGGTGTTTAGTCATGTGATAAAATCAAAATCACATGACTTTATCACATGACTCAAAGACACTACAAGATTAACCCACGAATTCAAAAAATCAATCGAGTCAAGCCAATCGAGTCAAGCCAATCGAGTCAAGCCAATCGAGTCAAACCAATCGAGTCAAGCCAATCAAGTCGAAAAATCATTCAAGTCGAAAAATCATTCAAGTCGAAAAATCATTCAAGTCAAAAATCATTCAAGTCAAAAATCATTCAAGTCAAAAATCATTCAAGTCAAAAATCATTCAAGTCAAAAATCATTCAAGTCAAAAATCAACCAATTCAAAAATCAACCAATTCAATCAAGTTGACTCCGCAATTTTTATAAATTCTTCCTGGGAGTACAATTTAAGTTTTATAAAAAACCAGATCTTTAGAATACGATTATAACTGTCGTCATATTTTGAGCAGTTATACCGAATGAACACCATTATTTGACACTACTATTGGGCCCAACTATGATATCATAACAAATTATTTTAACTTGATTTCAGGCGGTTGGAAAAAGGAGAGAAAATGAAATGGGGATGGTGATGGAGATGAGAATGACAATAGATGAAGAAGACGATAGATGAGAATGACGATAGATGAGAATGACAATAGATGAAGAAGACGATAGATGAAAAGACGATAGATGAAAATGACAATAGATGAAAATGACAATAGACTAAAATGACAAAAGACTAAAATGACAATAGACTAAAATGACAATAGATGCAATACAGATAAATGAATAAAATTCACAGTTTAGACACAAACAAAAATAACGCACTCGTCCCAATTTGGACTTGTGTCTGCTTTTCAAGACCCCCACGTAAAAAATTTAGAAAACCAGAAATTACGACTTTCAAATAAAGGAAATAGAAACTGTCAAACTTGTTTAAAAAGTTGAAAAGTATAAATTTCATTCTGATTCCTCCACTATTCTAATTTCTCATCCTTTTAAACTTCCTTTGCTTTTTTACCACTTTTATCATTAGCAACACATTCCTTCGCCATGACTTCAATAACTGAAAAAGCAACTTCTATCGCTAAAGAATTCGAACTGCCCAACGGATTCATAAAAAAAGCTGTCGACTTCTTCAGACACCAAACGCAACAGGGACTCAAAGCCCAAACAAAAAGAGGTATGCCAATGATACCAACCTACGTCACTGGTATCCCAGATGGCACTGAAAAGGGTACATTTTTGGCCATTGATCTAGGAGGTACTAATTTTCGAGTCTGCTCGGTCACCTTGAATGGAGATAGTACATTTGATATTATTCAATCAAAAGAACCCATACCTGAACATTTAATGAAATCTACAAGCAAAGAATTTATAGGACATTTGGTTGATAAAATTCAGACATTTTTGGAGACCCACCACTGTGAATCGTTGCAACATGAAGGTCAAACTGACATATTTAAAATGGGATTCACTTTTTCATTCCCAGTAAACCAAACAGCCATTAATAGAGGTACTCTTATCAGATGGACCAAGGGCTATGCCATTGAAGATATGGTTAGTAAAGACATTGTGGTGTTACTTCAAACAGAATTAGACAATCGCAAGCTTCCAGTGCACGTATCTGCCCTAGTAAATGACACTGTTGGTACTCTCATGTCTCGTGCATACACAAAGCCTTGTGGAGGCCAAACTTTAGTTGGCTGTATTTTTGGGACAGGTACAAATGGCGCATACAGTGAGAGAATCAAAGACATTACTAAATTCAGCTCCAAAGATACCTCTTCTAAAATTATGTTGATCAATACTGAATGGGGAAGTTTCGATAATGACTTGGAAGTCTTACCAAATACTAAGTATGATCAGCAGCTCAACCTAAATTCTCCTAATCCTGATTTCCATATGTTTGAGAAAAGAGTTAGTGGGATGTTTTTAGGTGAGCTGCTTCGACTTTGCCTATTAGATTTGGGCTACAGTTCTAAGCAGCTGAGCAAACCTTGGAGTTTGGACACATCTGTACCTTCACTGATTGATAATGATGACAGTCCAGAACTTGATGAAACTAAAAAAATTCTTGAAAATGATGTAGGTTTAACCAACACTACGCTAGAAGAAAGAAAAGCTGTTCGCATTATCAGTAAAGCTATTGGGCGTCGATCTGCTCACTTGAGTGCTATTCCATGTGCCGGTTTAATCTTGCACACTAAAGCTTTAAGCAAGTTTCCCACTATTGATATTGGGGGAGATGGTAGTGTCGTTGAGTTTTACCCCAATTATCAGACCATGATGCATGAAGCTTTGGCTGAAGCAATTGGCGTTGAAGAAGACAAGAAAGTAACAATTGGAATTGCAAAAGATGGAAGTGGAGTCGGGGCTGCATTATGTGCCCTGGTAGCATAAACCTTTGTCACCTATTACCCAAGTTTATAAAATATTATTAGACATTCTGACATTGTCCATATAGTTTTACGTGAATGAATTGAAACGAAATATTAATGGTTGAATATAAAAATTGTGTAGAAATCATTTCGTCTTGACAGAATATTTACTTTAGTCTATACATTTACATAAAGTCTGTAAATTTACTTAAAGTACTTAAAGTCTGTACAAAATGTTTACTTTGGTCTCGATTGTACTGAATTATCCATTAGTCTCGGTTGTTCACATAAACAGATAAAAAAATTCAAGATGTAATTTTAATGTTTTAAAATAGTTGTGCATAAATTAAAAAGTCTGAGATCATGTATTATGAGAATGAAAATCTATATGAATGCTAATATGAAATGCATAATTGATAGAAAAAAGAACGAATAAAAAAAGACTGAGGCATCAAGCAAAAGGATCGTTACGTAACTAAGGCAAAAAAAAAAATAATGAAATAAATGAAGGTCATTAGCAAGACTCAACGACAGGAGCGTCTCTTGGAACAGGTCTTCTGTGTTCAGACCTCCAGCCTTGTCTTTTGTTTTGGAACCAGATTTGGACAGTTCTTGGGGTCATTCCTAATTCTTGGGCCAAGTCCATTCTTTGATCAGACGTTGGGAAAAAGGTTTGTTCAAATACCTGGTTCAGTCTATTAATTTGGTCAACTGTAGCTCTCTTTCTTTTGGGTTTAACCAGTCGGTGCTGAGTACGAGAATTAAGAGGTTGTTGAGACTGGTAGTAAGTGTAGCTGGAAGGATGAGGCTGGTGTGAATGGGGTGCAGGATAAGAGTAAGGATGAGGAGAGATGCAATGATGATGGGGAGAAGGATGAGCTGGGTATGTGTGAGGATAGGGATATGGGCTTGGAGTTGTCCTAGGAATGTATTCGTAAGGAGTGGCATGATGATGTCCTGGTGGAGGTGGTGGTGGAGTGTATGTAGGAAGAGGAGGAGGATGATGAGCCAGATGCTGTTGAGGTTGAGGAGGTGACTGTGATGGCTGTTGTGACTGAGGAGGTGGTGATTTCAAAAGCGAATTGATTGAAGGTAGCTGAATTTGAGTCATTATGCTGGTAAATGTATTGATTTAAGAGCTTTTTAAATATAAGCCTATCGTGTAATGTTGAATTAATAGTTATAATGGTAGATGAAATAATCTGATAAACGGATCAAGATGATTATTTATAAAACTGGAGTATTTCTTTTTTTCAGGTACCAACTTGAGGATCAACTATCAATGCAGGTTTTTGAAAAAGAAGAAAATTTATAAAAAACAAAAAGGGTTTTAGCTTGTTCATTAAATTCTTGAGATTGATGAGATGAGATTAGCAAAAGTGAAAGCAATATAGATTTGTTAAACGATTAATTAAAATGTTTTTTCTTTTTTGGGCATTAATGTTACACTTTGGAAAACTGGTAGATTTTTTGTGTTCTTTGTTTGAAAAAGGAAAGTTCTTTGAAATAAACTAGAAAGACTGTTAAAATTATGACAAAAATATGGAGAAAGAAATGCCATTATTCCGAGCATGAAAAACTGGACTCTCTGAGCTTCGAGTAGAACACAAAACGAAACAACTTATAAGGGCGTAGTCATAATTTTGAAATGAGATCTAGCTTGAAAAATCCATGCAGAGCATTGAGCTATTAAACCTTTTTTTATGGATCTTTTGTTCTTTTGGTGTTGAAGGGCATTGATTTGTGTGAATAGAATTCTGATCACATCGTTCCTTGAACCATTTTTGAGACCGTTGCTTTTGTTTAGTAGCTCTTTGTGTATCGCGATCAAGTGAACAGAATTATGCCAATTAAACATAATCAAGACAAAGTTTTTGGGTTAATTTGGATATTAGATCTTTTGTTAATTCATTTATTTCCATGTAATACGAGTAAAAATATAGCTCTAATTAAACATGTATTTCATATATATTTTCTCCTCACTTTTCAAACACTTTCTCTTTTACAATAGTAATTCGGTAAATAGTTTTTCGTTTTATAATCAAGTCAATTTGTGATTTAATATGTAAAAATTAGTTCCATTTTTTCCTTTGAATCAACTAATAAAACACGGTAGTGTTAATATGTAGTGGAATGATTTTTTGGCGAAATCAATAATTATGAATCAATCAAGTATATAAATTATTGTTTTGTATTTTCATCAATTGTGCAATGATAATTTTACTGTAATTACAATATCATTGAGAATAAAAAATGTGTTGAGAGACTTGAAACCGAGATGAAATGTGTGAATTATGATGAATCAATGAGAGATGAATTTATTAAAGTAGCGAGAATTAATAGATTGTATATTAGAGATGAAAATTTAATGTATTTCATACTGAAGTTTGCTCTATTGGTGGGGTTTTAGATTGATAATTTAATGAAAATTTCATAATTATTTAAAAATATGGGCATTCAAGAATATGATTTTATGTAATTTTCAAACACCGTGTTTATGACAAAGGTGCCTAGTAGAAATCAATAGTCTTTGTAGAATTCGCTTTCATTTTTCTGGAATAGAGGAAAGAATGAAAATTTGACTCAATTATTCTTTAGTCGAAATGAAATTTAGTAGGTGAAATTTGTTGTAATCTTATCAAGAGTCAATCTAGCTAATAAATTATATATTCAATCATGTTTTATTAAATGTGTCGTCAACTAAACCATTAACTAAAAGATTCAAAAATGAATGTTTTAGTAAAAAAAAACAGTGATTTTATTTTAAAGTGATTTTACTTGACTGAGTACTGATTCAAGTTTTTAATGAATCAAAAAATTGTGAAGATTGAGATCAAGAAAAGGTTTCAATTAAGATGTAAGTAGCTGAGTAATGATTTAAACATTCGATTAATACAAAGGTCGGTTAAGATAATGGTGTTGAGTAGGAAATTAGAATGAAATTAGATAACATAATGTATTGAATAGATTTTTTAGAGATTAAAATGTGAATATATGCATATTTGAATGAATATTATAGCAGTAGAAAAGAAAAAAATATGAATAATTGAATGTGTGAATGAGGGATTATTTGAGCAATAGAAAAATAAAAATTCATGAAGACTATTAGAAAAGTTGAAATTTAAAATACAAGAGGGATATCAAAACTGATAATCTTGGAATCATTGAAAATTTGAGAGGAATATTGAAATTGATAATGTTGAAATCAATTGAAGAAGACTCTTGGAATTATTGAAATTGAAGACTATAAAAATCATTGAAATTGAGGAATATTAAAATCATTGAATTTGAAGAATATTAAAATCATTGAATTTGAAGAATATTAAAATCATTGAATTTGATAAATATCAGAATCACTGAAAAATCCAACATTAAAATTGACGAATATTAGAATCAAAATTCGAGACGAATTTTAGAAACACTTAAAAATCCAACATTAAAAAACACTGCAGAAATCTTAATCACAAAGCTTTGATTTCTCGCTCAAACATGACGATAATTTTCCTTCAAATTATCATGTTTGCTGTTAACGGTCTACGTTGCTCCTCAGCAAACGTTTCTTAGTCCCTTTGGCTTGTGCACAACTCTTACATAACGGAAACCTTTTCTTTCCACTATACACACATGTACCGATATGTCAACTCGACATATCTTGGAACTTGATGCCTACGTAGCGTTTACAAACCTTAAACAAAACTAGATAATATCTGGCGTCTAGCTAGGAGACAAGAATGTGCTGCAACACAAACGTACCTGGACAGGCAAGAATCTACAGTATGGCGTCCTAGACTCTAGTAGCCAGAACACGAAAACTTAATCAGCGAATTGCTTTGTTGTAACAAAAGATTGTTGTTTAATGGTCTCGATTTCACACTCATTCTGCCAGCTTTGTTATCTTTTGAGTTTGACCCAGCCCACATGTCTTCTAATGCTTAATTCTGGTGTGAACATCTGTCGAAGATATTTGTAAAGCTTAAAAATGCTCGATCACCATCACTTGAAATTAGACCGAAAATCCAGAAGGTTTGAAAATGAATTGAGCAAGAACATGTGATATCATACTTAAGCTTTCTTTGTGAATTTCCTAAATGGGTATATTTTTTACTTTATTGAGTTTTTCTACATTAAAGCTAAAAATAGACAACATACACAGCCGTGTGCTACTTGATTGCTGTATGAAAAGGGATGCATAGCATCGTCATTACATGGCGGATGGGCTGTAAAGTAGACAAGGATACAGACGGGTCGGGTTTAAAAGACGGTTAAGATCCGGATGGGGTATGAATCAAGAAGGAAGATTACATGAGGGTACATTCCGATATTTGTAATGATATCGAAGCAAAGAGAGTGGGTATCGATGAGAAGATCGGATTAATAGAAGGGATTAAATTTTGCGAGAATTTATGTTGAAGATATTTTCTTTGGTGAGATTACTATTGAACGGTTGTTTGTTGATGGGTGGTAGAGCACAGAAACGCCTTTTTACTGAAGGAGGAATTTGAAACAGGTCAAACGAGGAAGGGTTAAGAATGGCGAAATGGAAAGAGGCCAAACGCAAAAAATAAATTGTAATCCAAATGAAACATGAATACAAACGAGAATTTGAGCAGAAATTCAGACAAAATAAGAATTTGGCATTTGAACAAGATGAATTCAGCAAAATAAGAATTTAGCATTTGAACAAGATGAATTCAGCAAAATAAGAATTAAAGCAAAATAAGAATTAAAGCAAAATAAGAATTAAAGCAAAATAAGAATTAAAGCAAAATAAGAATTAAAGCAAAATAAGAATTCAAACAAAATTGAGCAAAAAATCAAAAAAAGCAAAAATTAAACTCTGAGCTAGAAAACAAAATCAATCAAAATACGCAAAAATTCAAGAATAAAGCAGAATTTCGTTTCTGTAATTTTTCCAATTTCTTTTTTCGTTTCTATTCTAATCATACTATTGTTTAGACTTTTGTTTTCTTAGCTCAGAGAGTTTAATTTTTGCGTGGTCTAAAATAAACTGAAAACTCTAAACAACAGCTTCACCGCTGTTTACTAGTGCCCTCGTGTTATTGAAGCTAATAGAAATATGAGCAATATGTAAAAGATACAAGAAAAGCATTCAATTGAAACGACAAATACTCGATAAATACTCGACAAATACTCGACAAATATTTGACAAACATCCGACAAATATTTGACAAACACCTGACAAACATTAAACATTGACAAATATTTATAAAAAAAAAGATAAAAATAGCAAAAATTCACCAAAAAAAAAAAAAAAGGGGGTCAAGTATCAACATTCTCGTTTGGAAACTGTGCATATCCACTACAGTCTTTGCAGTATTCTGCAGTAGTATGAAGCAACAACCTTTTGGTGGTGTTACCACCAAAAATCACACTATATTTGCTTTTTCATCTTTTTCATTTCTTTGACTTTGTAATAGGCCTAAGCCTAAAATCGTTACAAACAGACCGATACAAGAAAAAGAGCCCTTTCCCATGTTTTCTCATTTTTTTCTTTTTATCTTTCAATTTCTTTCCCTTCTCACTTCCTTTCTCTTCTTTCTTTCTCTTAATATTTTTTGTTCAGGTAGCTTTGTGGAGATATACAAGCACAACATTCCAGCACAGCAGCACTACCGCACCGTTCAACATTAGTAGCCACGAACAGTTATGTCTCTCGCTGATTTCATTCTAAATTAATTTTTTCTGTACCGCAACTCGTTGTTTATAAGTAACGCCTTCACTCGTTTTTTTGTTCAATCATGGCCCAGATACCCTTACAGCCTGGTAACTCGTTCTACCACTACCAGCAGTATCCTCCTCCTCGCTCATTGACTCCTTCTTACTACCGTTCCAGTTCGTACTATGGTGCCTCTTCTGCTCCTCCCGTGCAGCAGCTTTCGCAGCCCTCTTTAATCAGGCCCCAGTCTGCTTTTCTGGACTCGGACGCTTTCGCTCAGTCCAAAAACTCCATTGCGTCTTCGTCTACTCCTGCTCTAAGCTCGCTACGGTACTCCCAGCAACGCTCGAGATCCCACTCGTTCTCCTCCAACACCCAATTAAGTTCTTCTGCAGTTTCAACCCACAGCCAGCCTTCCCTAGTCGTGGCCCCTGCTCCAGATAGATACCACAGAAGAAAATCAATTGCCAATACTGTCAATAATAACACTAACACCGCGCCATCTGCCTCCTCCGCTTACTCTGGCTCTTCAACAAACCTGTCAAATCAAGGAAACATTACAACTTATACTATTTCCAATTCAGTATCCAGTAATAACCACACCCATTCTCAATCTGCATCTTCTATCCACACTAATAATACTTCTACTGCATCTTCATCATCATCTGGTTCAACAAATCGTTCTACTCCTTTGTCATCCACTAACTCAATTCCTTCGAGTCCTATTGAAAAATTCCTTGAAAGTGAGTATTTTTTTTTTTTTTTTATTTTTTTTTTTTTTATTTCATGTTTTTTCATGTTTTTCATGTTTTTCATGTTTTTCATGTTTTCCATGTTTTTCATGTTTTTCATGTTTTTGTTGGTTTCTCGTTTCTATTCTCGATTCCAACTAAAACCCCTTAAAACACTATTTCATGTGCATCAATTCACACTAGTTTTGAGGACACTTTGAAACTCTCATGCTGAATACTAACATGTCTTAGGTAAAAAACCATTCATTGCTGCTTCTGTGACTCCAGCTCCTACAATGCCTCCGCCATTGGTATTGCCTTCTGAAATTCGAAGAAGCTCAATGGCTAATAATCCAAGGTCTAATTCTCCTAGTGTAAATCATCAGTATCACCACTCACAGCCACACGTTTTAGGAGCCTCCCGAACAGTTTCGTACTCGGAATACACTGGCCGTCCTACTAACCCCAGATCCAAAAGCATGACTACTTCTACTGAAAACTCTTACTCTAAACAAGAATCCAAAGGCCACCAAAAATTGAAATCTTCTCAATCCTATTCTACCCCAAAGCAGCAATTACAACAACAACTTCAACACCAAAACTTTTACCAAAAACAGCAATTCCCGACTGCTAAGTCGACTACTTTGGCTCCACAAAAGTCCGCTCCCCAGTTATCAAATCTTTCTAAAGAGCCTTCTAAAAAGGAAAAGTCTACGTTTGGCCAAAAATTGAAAAAAGCTTTTACCTTTGGTAAAAAGGATTCAAAGCAACCAGAAATTAAGCAACTAGAAACAAAGTCAACAAGAACCTTTTCTCTGTCTTTTGCAAAGAAATCTAGTAGATCAAACACTATGAATTCTTCTGTTCTTCCTACTCATGGCAAGTCTCGCTCCATGACGTTGTCGACTACAAATGGCCATTCTAGCAATAGAAGATCTGCTTCTGCAAATATTCATGCCTTTGAAGGCTTTGAATCTGTTGTCGTGGATAAGAGAAAGTCTCGCGGAAAATCTGTAGTAGAAAATGAAGATAATGCATCGGTACATTCAGGCAACTCTGTCTTGTCTTATACCACTTTGAAGAAGATGGGTAAAAACCTACTCTTTAAAAACTCGTCTTCTCCCGCAACCCCTGCAGCTCCAGTTACCCCTGTCCCAAATACTACTTCACCTTCTACCGCCACTGGAAGCAACACTACTCTACAAGACTCAGCTTTGCAGCACGGAATTGCAATAGATTCTCCCATTTTGACCCAACATTCGCTCCAATCCAGTCCTAGTCAAGCTGGCGTTGTTAAAAAGTCTCCTTCCGTTAATTCCATTCCGAGACAAGCTCAACTCAATGTTCATAAGTCATCAAAGTCTATGGCTAGCATTGTAATTGATTCTAACAATTCTCAGAGTTCGGTTCAATCCGAGAAATCTGAAACTGATTCCATCAATACTGATGCTGCTTCAACCATTAAAGCTACTAATAATTCGCCTGAGGCTCTAATGTCTCCAGTTTATCTTGGTGATGACTTTGACGATAATTTGAATGTTGCTGACACGATATTTCCAAAAAAGTTGGATTCTCTTGCTGTTCAGTCTATTAGAAGTTCATTAGATAGAACTAAAAGTTTGGAAAGGAGACGTTCTCGTCGTTCTAATCGTTCGATTCGCTCTGTTTCTTCTGAGAGTCCTGAAGATAGTAGCAGTGTACAAGTCCATGTCCCATTAGATCAAGCATCTTTCAACGAACCATCTAGCCATTCTCAATCTCCTTTGGGAATTCTCAAACAGCCCACTATAACCATTGCTCCTCCTACTCCAAATTTGAGAACTCGTCGGCAACAGCAGAATTATTCACCAAACTTGTCACCACCCACTCCACCACCTAAATCAGAAACTGAGCATTCTGTTGATAAGCCTGTTTTACAGCAGCGTAATAGAAACTCAATGAAGGCCTCACCTTCAATCTCCTCTATTTTCGATTTTGGCGAAAGTGACATTAATTTAGATTTGCAATTTGACTTTGCCCCTGCTGCTGCTGCTGGATTGGAAACTGAAGTTAAAAAGTACAAATCCAATTTGAAATCTAAACCTAAAGACTACCGACGTAATCAACAATTGTTGCAGCAGCAACGACAATCGTCTTATGATCTTCAACATCGATCTACTAACAGTAGTTCTTCTAATATTCAAACTACTGTTACGTTTTCACCTAGAATCATAATTTACGATACTTATGACCCAGTTGAATATGATAGACATGCTGAACCAGCTACGTGCAATCGCTTAAATCCCATGATTGCTCAACAAATTAGAGAAGAGTTGAACAATCTTAAGATGGAGATGGAAGTGCATGCTGAGTCTAGGATATACACTCATTTTTTTTAAAAACACCATGTACGCTTTACCAAAATTGATGGATTAATTGAAAAATGACGTTTTGACATCTATTATAAGTACATAATAAAAGTATAATATACTTTTTTTTTTCTAATGATGTTTTTTTGTTTTTGTAGACGTTTTAAAAATGTTTTTGTAGACGTTTTTAAAATGTTTTTGTAGACGCTTTTGGGAGATGTTTGTAAGCTAAAATTTTCTTGTTCCCAGAGGATTGTTTGCACTTTATACACAACCAACTCGATACTTTGATATTTCATGCCTTCTTTTAACAACGTAAGTTAAGTGTGAAACCATTTAAAAGTTTTGTTAACAGAATAATTAGACTGAACATTCGCATGGTGCGAATGATGAAGCGTTCAATGAGCTCTTGAATCCTGTTTACAAGGGCAAAGAACTTACAGATAAAATTGATACAGCGACTGATAAATGGAATCTGCTACCAGCTTTCTTAAAGGTCAAAGGTCTTGTGAAGCAGCATCTTGATTCTTTCAACTATTTTGTGGACGTTGACTTGAAGAAAATTATCAAGGCTAATCAAAAGATTGTTAGTGATGTGGATCCGCAATTCTATTTCAAATACCTCGACATTAGAGTCGGAACACCGCAAAGACAGGATTTGGATAGCTTCAATAACTCCATAACGCCCCATGAATGTAGATTGAGAGATTTGACATACGCGGCACCTATCTTTGTGGACGTCGAATACACAAGAGGCAAGAAAATCATTTACCAGCGAGGAATTGAAATTGGACGAATGCCCATCATGTTGCGAAGTTCCAAATGTGTTTTGAATAACAAATCAGAGCTTGAAATGGCAGCCATGAAGGAATGTCCATTAGATCCAGGTGGGTATTTCATTGTTAACGGAACTGAAAAAGTTATTTTGGTTCAGGAACAATTGAGTAAGAATCGTATCATTGTTGAGGCTGATGAGAAAAAAGGCATTGTGCAAGCTTCTGTTACTTCTTCAACTCACGAACGTAAATCAAAAACTTATGTTTTGACAAAAAACAAGAAAATATATCTAAAACACAATTCAGTCAGTGAAGAAGTACCTATTGTGGTGATGCTCAAGGCTGCTGGATTGGTCACAGATCAGGAAATTTTGCAGTTAGTTACTGGAAGCAACCCGAAATTTCAGGACCTTTTCGCAATCAACTTCGAAGAAAGTGCAAGAGTTGGAGTTTATACTCAACATCAAGCACTTGAGTACTTGGGAACAAAAATTAGAACTGTTAGACGTGCTAATGCTCCTAAGCTCACGCCCATTCAAGAAGGTATTGAAGCCCTTGCAACTACTATCATTGCTCATATCAACGTCGACAATCTGGATTTTAGGGAAAAAGCAATCTATATGGCTATCATGACTCGAAGAGTTGTCATGACTATGGATAATCCAAAAATGGTTGATGATAGAGATTATGTTGGTAATAAGCGTTTAGAATTGGCAGGTCAGCTCATGTCCCTTCTTTTTGAAGATTTGTTCAAAACTTTTAATTCTACATTTAAAGATCATATGGACAAGCTGTTGAGAAAGCGTAATTTGGCATCTGAATTTGATGCACTTACAAGTATCACTGCTCAAGGTAGGTTCATTACATCAGGACTCAATCGTGCAATTTCAACCGGTAACTGGTCACTTAAGCGTTTCAAGATGGAACGTGCTGGTGTTACTCATGTTCTTTCACGACTGAGTTACATTTCAGCGTTGGGTATGATGACTCGTATTTCCTCACAGTTTGAAAAGTCTAGAAAAGTGTCTGGTCCAAGAGCTTTGCAGCCTTCACAGTTTGGTATGCTATGCACTTCAGATACGCCAGAAGGTGAAGCTTGTGGTTTAGTTAAGAATTTGGCGTTGATGACACATATTACAAATGATGATGAAGAAGAGCCTATAAGAAAATGTTGTTTGGTTTTAGGTGCTGAAGATATTTCAATTATTGGAGGATTGGAGTTGTATTCTCAAGGAACTTATGGTGTTTATTTGAATGGTACTTTAGTCGGTGTCACAAGATTTCCAGCCAAGTTTGTTCAGAGATTCAGGAACCTCCGTAGAACTGGTAAAGTTTCAGAGTTTATTAGTATTTATCAAAATCATCATCACTGTGCAGTACATATTGCTACTGATGGAGGAAGAATTTGCCGTCCATTGATAATTGTGCAAAACAAACAATCACTTGTTACTGCTGAGCATCTCTATAAGCTGAAAACAGGTGAAATGCAATTTGATGATTTTCTACGCCATGGACTAGTTGAGTATCTTGATGTGAATGAAGAAAATGACAGTTATATTGCATTATATGAAAAGGACATTGTTCCAGAAACTACACATTTAGAGATTGAACCTTTCACAGTGCTTGGTGCAGTTGCTGGTTTGATTCCGTATCCGCATCACAACCAGTCTCCTAGAAATACTTATCAATGTGCCATGGGTAAGCAAGCTATTGGAGCTATTGCATATAATCAGTTACATCGCATTGATACGTTACTTTATCTTATGGTGTATCCAGAACAGCCAATGGTCAAGACCCGTACGATTGAGCTGATTCAATATGACAAGCTGCCAGCAGGACAAAATGCTACTGTTGCAGTCATGTCTTATTCTGGCTATGATATTGAAGATGCTCTGGTTATAAATAAATCATCGCTAGACAGAGGGTTTGGACGTTGTCAAGTATTGAAGAAAAACACCACAGTTTTGAAAAGATATGCTAGAACTGCTGACAGATTAGACGGAATTAAATATGAGCAATCGCGAGGTCATGAAGACCCAATACCTATTCCTCAACACTCAGAGTTGGGACCAGATGGACTTGCAGAAGTGGGAGTTTTAGTTGAAACAGGTAAGGTATATGTAAACAAATCTGTGCCGTTGAATTTAGGAGAGGATGCGGATACAGTTGTGAATGGTTATACAGCGGACGAATATCGAGAGTCGCCAGTTACATACAAGGCACCTGAAGGGTCTTATATTGACCAGATCATGCTTTCATGTTCAGAGTCTGAAGAGCCAGTAATCAAGGTGCTTTTGCGTCAAACAAGACGCCCTGAGCTTGGAGACAAGTTTTCGTCACGTCACGGTCAGAAGGGTGTTTGTGGTATTATTGTTCAACAGGAAGACATGCCATTTAGTGATCAGGGAGTTTGTCCTGATATCATCATGAATCCTCACGGTTTCCCATCTCGTATGACTGTTGGTAAGATGATCGAGTTAGTTAGTGGTAAGGCTGGAGTTTTATCAGGGTCGCTTCAATATGGAACATGTTTTGGAGGATCAAAGCTTGAAGATATGTCTCGAATTTTAGTTGAGAAAGGGTTCAACTACAGCGGGAAGGACATGTTGTATAGTGGTATTACAGGCGAGCCTTTACAAGCGTATATTTTCTTTGGTCCTATTTACTATCAAAAACTGAAGCACATGGTTATGGACAAGATGCACGCACGTGCGAGGGGGCCACGAGCGGTACTTACTAGACAGCCTACTGAAGGTAGATCTCGAGATGGAGGGCTCCGTTTGGGAGAAATGGAGAGAGATTGTGTTATAGCATATGGAGCATCTCGATTACTTTTAGAGAGGTTGATGATATCTTCTGATGCTTTTGAAGTGACGGTATGTCAGAAATGTGGGTTGATGGGACATGATGGGTGGTGTACTGGATGTCAATCTGGCCAGGAGATGGTTAAGATGACGATTCCGTATGCAGCAAAGTTATTATTTCAGGAGCTGATGGCAATGAACATTGCACCGAGATTGAAGCTTGAGGATGTGTTTTAGAGCTGTATTTAGGTTTATTTAATATTGATCATTTGCATCAAACGAGCTGAAACCATTGTAAATGTCTTCAAAGTAGCAAGTGATTCACTTTTACAAGTTTCAATTAGAAGTTTTGGTAGTAGATTATATGAGATGAAGATGAAGGAATAATACGGTGAATAGTTTACATTTGTGATGAGAATGTATCTGCAAGTCTAACATTAGGAAAATGTTTCGTTATCCCTATTTCGACTCCTTTGAGCATAAGGGAGACTGAGACTATGGGCGGATAAGTAGAAAAATGAGTTTAAGAATGAGAATGAGCATGAGCACATGAGAAAGCCAGATATTTTAATTTTGATTATTTTGATTATTTTCATTATTTTAATTTTCATAATTTTTATTATTTTAATTTTTAATCATTTTGAATCATTTAATTAATATTTTTATTTTTTAATCACCTAATTTTTTTATTTTTTAATCGTCTAATTATTTTTCATCTTTTTTGATATTTAATCAATTACTTAATTATTTAATCATTTAATTAATTATTCCATCATTTATTTAATCACTAAATTATTTTATCATTCATTTTATCATTTATTTCATAATTCATTTCATAATTAATTTCATCATTTTAAATCTTCAACTGATTATTGAATAAGCTGATTTCATTTCATAAGATTGTTTATTTTACAAATGTACATTGTTAACTTGACTCACCGTTTTACATGGCATATTTCTGTCAAACCGGGTGTTACCACTGCTAGTACAACTGATAAACCTGCCGTGAAGAAACTCTTAATAAGGTCACGTACCGACAGAAATTATTTCGTTTCCACATCAACAAATCCTAGCGAAAAATTTAAAACTCAATCAATTACTGACAAGTAAAAAACTCAATCAATTACTGACAAATAAAAAACTCAATCAAAAATTGATGGAAAACAAAATTGAATTTATGCAATTTTTCAATCGACAAATTTCAATTGACAAATTTTTCCAATTGAAAAAATTCATGCAATTTCGCAAATTACATATTTTGTCACCCACATTTATGAAACAAAGAATTGCTGAATTTTTGCTCTTTTACCAGTTCTTAACACTTTATTAATTTTGACCACTTTGGGAATTTTCTCACGCCAAATCTACGCCAAATATTAGTTCAAAATGCACGGTCTCCGTTTGAAAACACGCGCAAAACAATCCGCCTCAGCTGAAACCTGCCAGAAGTGAGCTGATCCACTTTTCCTGGACTCATGGATTCTAAGCGATTTGAAAAAAAGGCGGTGATTCATTTTAAGTTGCATGGCTTAAATCTCGTTCATTCGGAGCTTAATTCCACACATTTTTAAACTGTCCACTGTTTGATCACGAAACGTCTCCATTTTTTTCCTCTTGTTTTTCTACCCAATCAAAAAACTTAGATTAGCACGGCTTTTACATTCTTAACTTGCAGATTCCTTCCAGAAGCCTGCTTCTCTTTTCGACTGCACCTAAATGCGGCCCTAACTAAACTCTATTCTGCGAGTCACATGATACGATCACGTGATCTTTTATTTTGTAGTGTCAATTTTTATATTAAATTTTTCAGTGTTTAGGTCTTCAACAAGATGCTTCGATTAAACAGAGTGCTAATAAGTAGAGCTCAACAGCTTGTTATTGGGAGTAGTAGGACATTTGCTACTGATTCAGTATTAACCAATATTTTCAAAAAGTGAGTTGATGAGGATCATGATTTGATCTTTGAAGGAAAACTAACTTCTCTGACTACAGGATTGATGAATTAGAACCAAAATTTATTCAAAGTAAGTATTCTAAACTTATTTCTATTCAATTCAACTAACTCTTCAGGGCTTAAAAATGCTGTTGAAATCCCTTCGGTATCATCAGAAATTGAAAAAACTCCAGAACTATTCAAAGTAAGTTGATCGCTTCTTTTCAAACATCCAATATCTAATGTTTTAGATGGCAGAATGGTTGAAAAATGAAGCCAAAAATCTCAACTTTAGCCTAGAAGCTCGTGACATTGGAATACGTAAAGGCGTTCCTGGTAACGTGAAACTACCACCCATCTTGGTAGGAAAATATGGCAATTCTAAAGACAAAAAGACGATTTTGGTCTATGGACACTATGACGTTCAACCTGCCAGTAAAGAAGATGGCTGGGAAGGTAACCCTTTTGAAGTTTTAGAAAAAAAAGACGGTAAAATGATAGCTAGAGGCATTACTGACGATAAGGGTCCAGTAATTGGATGGTTCAATGCTATTGAGTCCTTTCAAAAGTATGTCCTTTGCCCTGTTTTCACTTTAAATCCTAACATTTAACTCTAGCGCTGGAGTCGAGCTTCCCGTAAACGTTATCTTTTGTCTTGAAGGAATGGAAGAGTACGGTAGCGAAGGATTGGAAGATTTCATTAAACAAGAAAAAGACAATTTCTTCGCTGAAACAGATGCAATTTGTATTTCTGATAACTACTGGCTGGGGACTACCAAACCAGTGCTCACTTACGGTCTCCGAGGATGCTCATATTATGCAATTACAATCGAAGGCCCAAATACCGACTTGCACTCTGGTGTTTTTGGAGGAACAGTTCATGAACCGATGACTGACTTGATCCAACTCTTAGCAACTCTTCAAACTCCTAATCATAAAATTGCCATTCCTGGAGTTGCTGAACTTGTTGATCCTGTAACTCTTGAAGAATCACAAATCTACGATACAATTGACTACTCTCTCTCAGATCTCGCCGAATCCCTTGGTAATAGAAATCTCAATCTTCATTCCTCTGTTAAAGAAACATTAATGGCTCGTTGGCGTATGCCGGCACTATCTATACATGGTATTGAAGGAGCGTTCTCTTCCCCCGGTGCCAAAACCGTCATTCCAGCTAAGGTTACTGCCAAATTCTCAATCAGAACTGTACCATCTATCACTCCAAAAGACCTCGATAAACTTGTTTTCTCTCATTTAGAAAACCAATTTGCTGCTTTAAAATCAAAAAACTCATTAAACATTTCCTTGTTACATGCCGGTGCCTGGTGGGTTTCAGATCCGAACAACTGGAACTTTGAAGCTGCAAAGCTGGCGACAAAAGCAGTTTGGGGAGTCGATCCAGACTTGACGCGGGAAGGAGGGTCTATACCCGTAACTTTGACTTTTGAACAAGAACTAGGCAAACCTGTACTTTTACTTCCAATGGGAAGAGGTGATGATGGAGCACATTCAACAATGGAAAAACTTGATCGTCAAAACTACATCCAAGGAACAAAGACTTTAGCATCTTACCTATACTACGCAGCAAAAGTCTAAAGAAAAAATGCAAGTGAATTGATACAAATAAATAACTGGAAATGGCTGTAGATATTTATTCTTCGTCTGAATCATTAGGATATAGCAGCTTGTAATCAATTTTGAGTGTTTTCAGCATATATTTCAAATTGAATTCAGATTCGTTTTTCTTTTCAGTCTCTTGATTCACCTCAGCTTCATACTCATCCTTCAGCTCATCATATCGCTTCTTTTCATCTTCAGTAAGAGTTTCGTAGTCAATTTCATCTTCAACATTGTTATACATGGCCTCCCGCTCAGATTGTCTTTTCAAGTACACTTCAATTCCGCCCATGGCTTCAATCCTCTCACTGGCTTTCTCAAAAAGTTTATCCGCAGCTGTTTGTGCGGCTTCTCGCCAAAGTTCAGTCAACTTGTCTGTTTTCTCGTCCTCGTCCTGACGTTCTCGGTACAACTTTGCTTGCTTAGCTGAGTCGACCATCCTTCGCCATTTCAACAGCTCTCTATCCAGGGTCAGCTCAGAAACCTCATTTGGCGGCGGTGAAAGTACCGGGAAGGGCCGGTCTTGGAGCGAAGGTGTCCTTCGCTGCTGCATTAGCACAGGCGAAGAAAACGAACGACTCTTGATGGGTGTTGTGGCTTCGGGTGGCCCGCCAGCAAGTAACTGTCCCGGCTCAAGACGCCGGCGCTTTGAGATCTTCAGCGACCCGCCGCTGGGCAAGGGCAGAAGCGGAGTGGTCATTTTGGGTGTCTTGATTGGTGATCGCGACGGTGTTTCCGCCAGAGACGAGACTCTAGAGACTTGTTTTTCGGGTGTTGTTGATGTAGACATTAAGATCACAGTGCCAGTAATGATAAACGAGACAATTGACTGGTGATTAAAAAGAAAAGGAAATAAAAAAGAAAATGCGCGATGTGTTACGCGTCGTGGTTTATGGGTAAGGGTACGTTCTGAAATAATTAAGATGTGTAAATATGTGACTGGGAGTTGAAATATTTTTTTTTTTTCAATTTGGGAATTTGTGAATCAACTATATCAATATGGGTAGAGCGACGAAGGCCACAAGAAAGTTTCAAAAGAATCATTTAAAGCGGACTATTGACCAGCGAAGAATTGAAAAGAGTTACAAGCAAAAGTTTGGTAAGAAGGACAAGAACAAGTATGTTGGCCAGGAAGAATTAGCGAAATCAGACAATCCAGAGAACACTGTTTTTGAAGAAGAATCAGCAGAGAAGTTTTTCAATACTGAGATTGATGCTGCAAATAGTCTTAAGAATAGAAAGAAGAAGAAGGCTGATGATAAAGATGAAGATCTTGAAAACTATTTGAATGGTGAAGGGTTAGAAGTTAAACAACACAAAGAAGAGGAAGAACAAGAAGAATATGTTGATCTTGGTGATATCACACTTAAAAATGTTGAAGCGTGGAAAAGTGCGCTTGAATCAAAGGGCTCTAGCAAAATTTTGAAGAAAGTTGTTGCAACATTTAGATCTGCTGTCAAGGCACCCGATAGTCTAAAGGACCAAGTGTACGAGAAATTGGTCTTGTTAAATCTACAAGTGGTTTCAAAATCTATTCAAGGCCAAATTCCATTATCAGCTCCCAAAGGAAATCCTAAAGGAGCAAAGAAATCGGTTGATGTTGAATGTAAGCAATTCAAATCATTGTCTTCAACTCTTAAACAGTATGCTTCAGCTATTGCAACATACTTGACTAATGCTACTGATGCATCAACAATTGAACCAGTTTTAAATACAATTCTCAAAATTTTGGTTTATATCAGCTCAATGAAAAAATCTGTCAAACAAATTTTTGAAGCTGCTGCTAAATCGTGGTCTGGAAACGACAAGGAACTCAATGCTATAGCTTTTCAATTTTTGAAATCAGCAGGTCAAGACAATAGGCCTTTGATTGAATTAATCTTGAAATCAACATACACAGAATTACTCAAAACAAGTTTAGAAACCAACAGCAATACAATCGAGACAATCCAAAGTCAAAAACAATCTGCGGTAGAACTGTGTGGGTTAAATCAAGTTGAATCTTATGATATTGCTGTTCAGTTTGTTCGCCAACTCAGTCTTCATCTTAAAGCCAGTACTTCTAGTAAAAATCCTGAAGCTTACAAAACAGTTTACAATTGGCAATTTGTTCATTCCTTGGACTTTTGGGCCCGAGTAGTTGCTGCTTATTGCGATGTTGACAAAGAAGCTGCCTATGGTAAAAAATCACCATTCAGAGAACTACTTTATCCTTTAGTTCAAGTAATTTTAGGAACAATTCGACTGATTCCCACCCCTCAATATTTTGGTTTAAGATTCTATTTGATTAGAAGCTTACTGAAAATTTCTAAAACTGCCAATGTCTACATTCCTATTCTTCCTTTAGTTGTGGAAGTATTAACTGCAAACTTAATGGCTAAAGTGCCCCAAGTTGAAAAGCTAGATTGCATTGATTTTAATGTCACCATCAGAGTGCCAAAATCTTATCTGAATTCTAAGATATATCAAGATGCTATTGGTGCCGAATTTTTTGACATTATCGTTGAATTCTTTGCTCTAAACTGCAAAAACATTTCATTCCCAGAACTTTCTGTTACATCAATCATTGCCTTTGAACGATTCTGCAGCAGAAGTAAGAACCAGAAATTAAATAATCAACTTTCAAAATTAGTTGCCCATCTTGAAGAAAACTCCAATTTCATTCATTTAAAGCGAAACAATTTGAATTTTGGCCCAGCAGACAGATCTGAGGTTGATGTGTTTTTGAGAGACTTAAACTGGGAAAAGACGCCATTTGGAAATTTTACTCTTATTCACAGAAACACAGTATCACAAAAGCTGGCTCTTAAACAATCACCCATTTCAGAAAGTGATGAAGAAATGTCTGATGCATAATCACTTGGTAATTATAGATTATTTTTGGAAAAAAAAAGTTAATAGATTGAAGTTTTGTTAATATAAAATTTGATGGAGTTATGATGTAGACTTAATGACGATATTTTTTTTCGTATTTTTTTGATTTTTTTGACTTTTCAGTCTCAGCTTCAGGATTTTCTAGTGCCTTTTTTTCCTTTAATTCTTTCAAAAATCCAACAATAGATTCTTTTTGCACAATTTTGATATTTGGAATAGCATGGATTTTCAATTTCACACCTTCAGGAGGAATTGGTCCATTAATTCTTAAATAAACATGACCATATCCAAAGATTGAAAAGTCAGCACCAGCAGGACCAACTGTTACTTCCATGACTTCTTGTGGTATTAATTCAGGTTGTTCTTCAGGAATGTAAGCCTTTGAAAAAAACCAATCTTCATGCATTGGCTTCTGGAGAGCAGAAGTTTCAAAAGCTTTTTCCAGACTGGTAAACTTTCGAATAACTTTATCATAAGTTTGAACAGCAGTCCAAATGATCACACTGCATTTTGGAGGAAGCTCTTTGAAAGGAGTTATAAAGGCAAGACCAGCTAACGATAGTGTATTACCACCACTCTTCAAAACAACTCTTTTGCAAGCTGGAATCCCGGACGTTCTAAACAAATGTTTACCTTTGATGAGATATTTCAAGTAATCAGGTTTAACAATCGAGTAAATAGCGTCATTTTCATTTCCAACAGGAGGAAGATCAGTGAGTCGTCGCTTGTTCAAATTATATGCAATTTCATTTTTTGTCATTCCTGGTGTTTCTTGAGCTCCAAAGTATCGTTGTTGAATTTGAATTGGAACAAACATTTTGGCGTTATCTTTAGTTGCTAAAGCGTGCGCAAGAGCAGTTTTACCAACATTGGGGTATCCCACAAGATATCCATCATCAGGAAGATGATTATAAAGAGCGTTGATACCGAAAAACCTTTTAGCACTGACTGCATACACATCATATTCGTGAACATTGTAAAGACGTTTTAATTCACTTCTATAATAAGGTAAGAATCGTTCATTGATATATCTATCATTTTGAATCAACTTATCACTTTTATTAACAACCCACATAATTTTTCTTCCAGCAGCTATTTCTTTGATTCTTGGATTGATTGAAGCGGGAAAATCGTTTCCATTAATGACGTGAATCAATGTTCCAGTATTTGGAATTTTTGCTAAAACTTCTGAATCTGGCATTCGATTTTTCAAGCCGTCAATGATTTTTCCATTCTTCAATTCTCTACAAGGAACGCACAATCCGTTATTAATGTGTTGCTTTGACGATTCTCCTCGTTTGATTAAAATAGTTCGGTCATTATTATCACCAGTAATTTTTAATTCGTTTGCAATTGAACCATCAATGATTTCATTTTCGTTTTTGATTTCGGTTTCGGTTTCGTTTTTGATTTCGTTTTCAAGTTTGTCTTCAGGTTCATTTCCAAATTCATTTCCAGGTTTCGAGGTATCTGTTATTGTGGCTTCATCAAGCATTTCTTCAACCTGTTTAGAATCTACAGCAGAAGATTCATTTATAGAGCTCTCGTCTTCAATGATAGAACCTCGTTCTTGAAGTAGAACCTTTTTCTCATTTTTTTCTAAATTGTTCAATAGTTTATTGTATTGTTCCACGCTTTCGTTTTTCATGCCATTTGAATTGTGAGAAGTTGATGGTTTCACAAAAAACCCTCCAGCAGTAGAGTCTTGATATTGAAATAAGCTACCACACGCTTGACATTTTGGGAAAATGTCTTTAGGTAGAATCTCATGATGTAGAATTGATAGTCTTTTCGCTTTGTGCACTGATCGCGACCGCTTTGTAATTATTGGCGCATGTGTGAGCTTTTGAAACACATTTGGACTGCAAGAGTTGATACTAGATCTCAAAATGCTGGATCTGATTATAGAAGTTCTCAAGACTCGTCCTATCGAATTCTGAAACATTATATACTGGCATGAATCAGTCAAAAAAATTTCAGATTAAGTCTACTTGGGAGAAAGTATTATAGTTGAGAATGTAGACCCAATATAAAATAAAATTGCAGCCAGCCCTAGATCAAGGTGAACCAATCAATTTCCGCCACTCTCGAAGAAACACAATCATGTCAAACAAAAGACTGACTTTTAGATGCCAAAGATGTGGATTGAGCCTGTATCCTCATGAATCACTACTTGATCTTAAGCCCGCGCAATTGCAGCTATTAGCAAATACTACAAATGACACCACAGAATCAGTTGGTTCAGAGTATCCTGATAAACAAGACTGGCAACATTCAAGAGATCTTCCAACAGTTAACGTGCCTTGGGGTCTTTCACAATTACCAGAAACTCAGAAATCTGCATTGATAGGGAAACATGGATTGATGGGCTCGTTCGTTGTCTTATCAGACTCTATGATTACGCCTTCTTCAACTCCAACATCTGCAAAGAAGAAAGATCCAAACTCTGATATGTTTGCACGTACAAATTCATTAGAAAAGATGTTTGAAATTATATCCTCTCAAACTGAAATTGATTTTCCAGTGTGCATGGACTGTGAAAGTTCGTTAATTGAAGGGTTCAAACACAAGTTTAATGAATCGTGCAAGGAAAGAGATTCTTATATAGATTTTCTAAATACTTTAAAAGCTGAGAGCGAACCTACAGAGAAAGAGACTACACAACTTGCTATGGACATTAAAAATTTGGAAATTGAAAATGATGAGTGCTTGTTAAGTTTAAAGGAAGCTGAAGAGGAAAGACGAATTATTGAAAGAGAATTGGCCAGTCTGGAAAGTGAAATGAAACAGTTGGATCAGGAAGAAGAAGAATTCTTTAAATCTCGAAACTCGTCTGAGCTAGAGGTATCAGAAATAGTGAATGAAAAGGATAGAATTGAGTCTCTATATGAAAAAGAATCAAATCACCTACTAAAGCTCACAAAAGTCAATGTTTATAACGATGTGTTCTGTATAGGATATGATGGTTACTTTGGAACAATCAATGGATTACGATTAGGAAGACTGAAAGACAGAAAAGTATGTTTCTCGTTTCTTTTAATATAAGATTTGCTAACTTTCTATAAACAGGTTGAATGGTCAGAAATTAACGCTGCGTGGGGTCAAGCCTTACTGTTATTAGCAACAGTTATAAGCAAGATTGATTTTAAATTAGTTGGATACAAGCTACGGCCTCTTGGTTCTACTTCACGAATTGAAAAGTACGAGAAAGACGAGCGAACTGGCGAACCAGTTAAAGTAGCATCTTTAGAGCTCTACTCTTCTGGTGACTACTCGTTTGAAAGACTATTGAATCATAAACGTTTAGACGCTGCCATGTTGGCATTCCTGGCTATTTTGAAACAGCTTTGCGATTATGTTGAATCAACAGATAGAACCCTTCATCCGCCACACATGATATCTGAAGATAAAATTGGTGGACATAGTATTAAGCTTTCTATGAGCGCGTCTAATGAAAACTGGACAACAGCATGCAAATACGTTCTAGCCAAGTGAGTATTCAACTCTTATTCAATTCAGTATACTAACTAGATGAAATAGCACCAAATGGATTCTGGCATTTGCAAGTGCGAAAGGATAGAGTTTTTGTGTCTGCAATTTTCTTGTTACTCCCACCCATCACAGTAACTTTTTCATCAACTAGAAAAGCGGATGCAGCAGTGATTGCTAATTATTTATGTTTGTACTAAAACGAGGTAAATAGAGTAAATGTATAATGATTGACTGGCTAATAACTCCCAGACGGTAGAAAAGAGCGTGTGCATTTTGACAAAGTAAGTTGATTTTAAGAATTCCAACCATGATACTAATCAAAGATTAGATCACGGCAAGAATCTTTAGACTATGTTATGGACTAGATTATAATGTTGTAGATCCAGCAATTATCACACAGAAAGTCATTTCAGGTGTTTATCATGGAGTAACAACTGTTGATTTAGACAATCTAGCTGCAGAGACAGCTGCATCGCTTACAACAGTTCATCCGGACTATGCTATACTGGCAGCACGAATAGTAGTGTCTAATTTGCATAAACAAACACATCGCGATTTTTCAAAGGTAATTGAAGAGCTTTATCGGTCTTGGAATCCGAAAACAAAAGAGATTGATCCTATTGTGACGGAAAAAATGTACAATATTGTAATGAAACACAAAAAGGAGTTGAATGAAGTTATTGACTACGAACGAGATTTTGATTACACTTACTTTGGAGTCCGAACATTAGAACGAGCCTACTTGTTACGAGTTGAGAATAAGATTGTAGAACGTCCACAACATTTATTAATGAGAACAGCGATAGGTATACATGGTGAAGATATTCCAAAAGTTATTGAGACATACACGCTCATGTCTAGACGTCTGTTTACTCATGCTTCACCGACGCTGTTTAATGCGGGAACAATTCGTCCACAAATGTCTTCATGTTTTCTTGTTGGTATGAAAGACGACTCAATGCATGGTATTTACGATACTCTCAAGACATGCGCGCTAATCTCAAAGCACGCAGGAGGAATAGGTCTTCACGCACACAACATTCGGTCTGCAGGAACTTATATAGCTGGAACAAGTGGAACATCTAGTGGAGTAGTTCCAATGCTTAAAGTATTCAACGCGACAGCACGTTATGCGGATCAAGGAGGAAACAAACGGCCAGGCGCATTTGCAATATATTTGGAGCCGTGGCATGGAGATATATTTGAGTTTTTAGATATCCGAAAAAATCATGGGAATGAAGAAATGCGAGCTAGAGATTTGTTTACAGCATTGTGGATTCCTGATTTATTCATGGAAAGGGTAGAGAACAATGGGGAATGGTGTTTGTTTAGTCCGAGTGACGTACCAGGACTGGTGGATGCATATGGAGAGGAATTCAAGAAACTTTATGAAGAGTATGAAGACAAGAAAGTTTACTTGAAAAAGGTGAAGGCACAAAAGCTTTGGAGGGCGATACTGGATGCACAAGTTGAGACAGGAGGACCATTTATGTTGTATAAAGATGCATGCAATAAAAAGTCGAATCAAAAGAATATTGGGACAATTCGTTCGTCAAATTTGTGTACAGAAATTGTTCAATATTCGTCTGCAGAGGAAGTAGCAGCTTGCAATTTAGCATCGTTAGCTTTACCCAACTTTGTAGATCAGGATGAGGAGAAATCTTGGGTAGATTTTGACGCGTTACACAAGGTTACGAAGGTAGTTGTTAAAAATTTGGATACGATCATTGATTTGAACTGGTATCCAGTACCAGAAGCAGGGATCAGCAATAAGAAGCATCGGCCAATTGCGGTTGGAATTCAAGGATTCGCTGACATGTTGATTAAACTCCGACTTCCGTTTGAGTCAAACGAAACTAGACGGCTCAATGTTCAAATATTTGAGACAATATATCATGCGGCAATAGAAGCATCGATGGAGTTATCTAAAGAGAAAGGCAGATATGCGTCATATGAGGGTTCACCAATATCTGAAGGGCTCTTACAATTTGATTTGTGGGACCATAAGCCGAGCGAGCTTTGGGACTGGGAAAAACTGAAAGATGAGATAGCCAAGTATGGAGTGCGTAACTCATTAGTAACTGCATTAATGCCTACGGCATCTACGTCACAGATATTGGGATTCAATGAAAGTTTTGAACCGTACAGTACGAATATTTACACACGCCGAGACATGTCTGGGGACTTTCAAGCAGTAAATCCGTGGCTGTTGAAGGATTTATCGCGGCTTGGGTTGTGGAACGATCAAATTAAGAGGCGGATGGTTGAGCTGGGGGGATCTATACAAGAGATTGAAGGGGTGCCAGACGAGTTGAAAGCACTATACAAGACTGTTTGGGAGATACCACAACGGACGATAATTGATTTAGCGGCAGAAAGAGCGCCTTTTGTTGATCAATCTCAAAGCATGAACATTTATATGGACGAGCAAGCTGCGAGCGTTGGACGGTTGACCAGCATGCATTATTATGGGTGGAAAAAAGGACTAAAGACAGGAATGTATTATTTGAGGACCAAAGTTACTACTGCGACGGGCCCGATTCAGTGCTCTATTGGAGGAGGTATGGGAGGTACAGGACGGAGGGCTTCATTGGGACGAAAGACTAAGGGACATGTCAAGTATGAAGAGCTTGATGCAGGTGAGGAAGAGATGCGTCAGTCTCGGATGATTCTTGAGGAAGCCAATGGAGAGGGAGGTAATACGTTACGCGTTGTCTTGCCTACGCAGTGCGAAGATCCAAAGATAGCTCATCGGATGAGTCTGTATGATTTTGTGGGCAATTCCAAGGAGTCAATTGACAGTAGAGTGGGTGATGGGAGAAGCATTGAGCAGCAGAGGAAACGCAAGTATGAAGATGACGAAGGATATGAATATGAGAGCGTCGGCGATCATGAGGCTGGCCATGGGGCTAGCCATGGAGAGCGTAATTGAGAAACGTTAGAGAGTTATTGAGGAACGTGAGCAAAAGCATATGGACAAATGAATAGCAATAGAGTAGAGTGGAATAGTGCGAGTTAGAAGGATCGACAGTTTTGAGTATGCGTAATGATTGCAATGAGAAGTTGATCAATGTCACATTATGAGATGACGGCTTGACAAGTGTTTTTGTGATTAAGGTTTTCATTGAACTAAATAGGTATTCAAGATTTTTTAGGAGACACTTTGAATGAAAATTAGCAATCATTAGAACATTAATAATAAGCATGGATTGTGAAAAATGAGAGATGTGTGTATGCGTAATTAAGCGTTAAACGTCATTTTAATAGAAATAAGGTTTTAAGGTATTTGAACAGTTCCAACGGCCCGGTTCCGTCGGTTAAGAGGATGGCAACGTGGCACGAGAGGTCAGTTGACAAACTTTTAAGTTTGACATAGGGAACTGACTCAGGACGGGTGAGATTTAAGTAATTGAAAGTCGGTTAGTGACGGTAAGATTAGATTAGATTCAAAGTTTAAAGATATTCGGAGATAAATTTACCGACAAATTTTGTTGATAGGATCTTTGTGTGAATCTTTGTAGGGCTATTTTTTAATAATATTTTATGATTTAGGAATGTTGATTATTGACTGACATGTTGATTTGTTTGTTGATTTACATGGTGATTTATTTGTTAATTCATATTAATTTACATGGTGATATATTTGTTAATTCATATTAATTTACGTGTTGATTTATTTGTTTATTCATATTAACAATACAATCTCATTTTATTTACAACGAAATAAAATCTCATCTCATCTTGTAACATGTCTACTAAATAATAGTCTCATGTGAACACGTGCTTAAAGATTAAACAATAAAAATAGATATAAAAATAGACACAATAAATAAATTAAAATAATAATGGTAAATTCTCCAACCAACTCAACTCATAATCCTTTTCACATAGTGCCTCAAGACCCATAAATGGAGCGGGCATTTGAAACTCTGGCTCTACCGGTGCAATTGTGCCACGATTTTCAAATAACGTAAAGTCCTGAATAAATAATGGCTCGGGATCATCAACCATTATGGGCATCGTAGCTTTTGTAGAATGCGAGTAGTTTGAATCTGTAGGGAAAAGACTAATGTCGGAACACGGAGATTGAACAGGCGAAAATGTAAAAAAGTTGTCGTTAGTAAATAAACAGGGTGATTCTGTAGATGTATTAGTAAACGTTGAATCAGAACGTAGAATCGACGATGAATCGCTAGACATGAATGATGTTGAAAGTGAAAGAGCAGGAGGAGTAAATGGATTAGGCTGCTCAGCAAGAATTGGAGTAAAAATTGGTTCAAGATGATCCAGTTGATCAATATTTGTATTAAGCTGTTGATCAAGATTTGTCTCTAGATTGTTATCAAGACTTGCATCAAGATTGGTATCAAGACTTGCATCAAGATTGGTATCAAGACTTGCATCAAGATTTGCATCAATACTCGAATCAAACCCCGAATCAAACCTCGAATCAAGATTTGAATCAAAACGCTGACCAATTTTAGGAAATACCAATGCCAATTTGTACACCATTTCATCAAATTCAAGCAGAGAATCAATGAATTGTGATAGAATATTGGTCAAATAATACTTGTCGTAAAGCTGATTCAGAAATTGAGTAACGTTTTTTGGAGATTCTCTCTGATTAACCAGCTTCTTTGCCAATCTATGAATCTGAACAGGAATCTGTTCTTTGACAAACACTGGAGTTAGTGGTTGATTTTCGAGCAAAAACACATAAGTTTCCTCTAATAAAGATAACTCAATTACAGGATACTCAGAAGATCTAAAACGTCTTCGACCATCAGCCCAGCGCTTAAGAGTATTAACAGGCATGTTCGTTCTAACAGAAAACGCACCAGGATCAGATAAATCAGTTTCAAAACAGCTAGGCTCAAGGGAAGACTGCTTTCTTCTGTGCTTTTTTAACACAACAGACAAACATGTAGAAGGATTCAAAGCAACTGGACGACATTTTCTGCCTCTTCCACCGGAAGTTTTGATCTGTAAACCTCTGCTCCTGATTAGGGAAGAAATTGTGGATTGTGGGAACTTTCTGCGATAGCGATGTTCTGCCCATTTCTGAATGTCTTTAGTCGATGGTCTGGGTGAAGTGCAAGTCAAGTATTGGCAGATTTCCTCTCGAGTTATGTAGTCGATGGATATCCTATTTGATTTGGATTTAGATTTCAAAGGTTGATTCGATCTAGCTGGTTGACTGACGTTGCTGCAGGTATATGTCATTTAAGTTGAGGATGGTGTACAAAAAAAAGGAAGGCGCGAAGCTATAAAGAAGAGAGAGAGAAAATAGGAAAAAACGGGATTATTTATACAAGGAAGATCATAAAAGCTGGAGATGTAGGAACAGACGTTGATTGATTGCATAGAACAGACCAAAATGATCCATTTTCGACATCTCAGCCTTCCCAGACTTGATAATATATAATTTCTTTTGTTGCCCTGCAATAGAATGGCCCTTAACGTTTTTCGGCATTTTCTAAAACCCGACTACCACAACTACGGCCAGGTCTGGGGCTGTTGCTGAGTTACCAAAATTTCTTTTCTAAACTTTACTGCGACCACGTCCACCATGTCTGCATCTTTGCTGCGACCACATATTTCATGACGTGACAACACTGTCAACATTGACAACCTTGTAACTTGCACGGGAGAGGGAAGCAGATGCATGTTAGTCACCACAACAAGTGAATGGACAAAAGTGAGATCTACAAGCCAAACAGGAAAAGGAAGTCATGCCAAGCGTTTACTTGAGCTTCGTTTTCGACATTGCGACTGTGTTCCGAGAAATTTTAAGCGAAGACAAATGACGGGGAAAGAAAAGTAGGATAGACATGTAGAACAGACATTTAGAACAGGATATGAACAGACACCATTGCAAAAACTTGAAAAACACTTGAAAAACACTTGAAAAACATTTGAAAAACAATTGAAATACACATTACAGAAACAATGACCACATCATAATTGATCTTATTATCTATAGCCAATATTCCATGCTCATCAGCCCTAATCACTCACCATTTGTCACTGTGCCTGAGCCCTGCCTCTTTCAATTCAGCCCTAAGTCATAATAAATGGCTATGTCCGAGTGCGGTCGATTACCATCACGCACGGATGCATCCGAACATCCCCATCTCTTCCAATCATCCTTGCTGAGTCCCGTTTGAACGAAGCTTAGCAAAACTTTATGTGGATCTGGGTCTGCATTTACAGATCCCATGACCTGCTTTTTTCTACTTACGAAAAATACCGATAAGCCTCAACGGTTTCTATCCTTATCAAGCAATTTTTTACCTACGAACTCTTTGTGTCTTTATCTTGGGGTCATGTGAACCTTACATAATTTTAATTGTATTGATGACACACTTCTAACTACGGATCCGGGCTCTGAAAAATGCTCTTTTGTACTGTCAAGAACCGTTTGAGCAAATACCAGTGTGAAACCCTTGACCCGAATCTACCCTTACCGAAGCCAAGTACCTTAATGATTAGTGTGAACATGCAGTAAGTTCTAGCACTTCTATTGGCTATTTATTGAGCGAACAAGAGACTTGCATTAGTGTTTTTTTTCGAATACTGATTTAATGTAAACTTTTAGTGATTATTGTTCCAGGTAATAAGCCCCAAATAGTTTTATGAATTAATATTAGCCTTTCCAACAGTCTAACGATGGATGAACAAGTGTTTGAATAAACGGTGAACAATTGAACAATTGAACAATTGATTAGTTTAATCTATTTTTAAATGAAACTGGAGTGAGTGGAAAGAGTACTAAAAAATACAAGAGAATACAAAAAAATACAAAAAAATACAAAAAAATACAAAAAAATATATGAAAAAGTAAAAAAGAATAGGATTGTTCTAAATCAACTTGGATCAAATCAAAATCAACTTGAATCAAAATTAAAACCATCAAGATTCAAGAATTAAGACCAAAATAACTATAAATATCTATTCTTCAATAAATGTCAAATTATGAAAACTTTGAAAATGTCAAATTATGAAAACTTTGAAAATGTCAATATATGAAATCACCAATTACACTCAAAACCCATTACATTCAAACATCATTATATCCAATGCCATATCCAATGAAATCAGCAATACTCACTTATCATCCAACCGATACAATTAAACCCTCAACTACCCAACCTGATCAATGCCTTCATCCAGGTTGGCTCAGCTGCCGGCTCCATATAGGCCCCATACTTACGCTCAATTCATAACATCCTGGGCTGTACACTTTAGCTCCACTGCTTCATAACATCTCGCCGCTACTCCACGGCCTCCCACGGGGCTTTTACCTGCTGATATCTTCGACCATCGTATCTTTTTTATTAGTCATGATTTTGATTTGATTATGTAGTTAAAATTGAGTTTGACAAGTCAGGTGACTAATTCTGTTTGAAAAGTCAGGTGACAGTTTAAATCTAGTAATAGGTTCAGTCAGGTGACAGTTCCAGGTGATAACTTTATCTCAACTTTGAGTCATGTGACTTTTCTTAATTTGTTTTGAGTCAGATAATTTTTCTACTTGCAAAAGGTGATTAACCTTATATTCAGGTTCCTCATTAACTTTATTAAAAAATAATCATGTGACTCGGTCACATCTTTATCGTGAATTTAAAAACACGTGACCTCACTTTGACTTTAACTTGTTTTCAAATCATGTGACCTCACCACTAGTCCACAGTCACCTTAAAAAGGCCAACACGCCAGTTACCTATTCCGGAAAGTTGCTCGAATACGATGCATATTTTTCAACTCCTAGACACTTATGCCTTAATTGCACAAATTCTCTCACTATTAAACCTGTTCCTATCTTTAGCCCTTACCCTTGTGCATACCACACTGAAAATTTTACTAGCGAAGAAAAAAATTTCACATCTTTTTTAGCCCTCTTCTTTTCTCTTCTTCCTTGTTACCACTTTTTATATCCTCCACCCTCCCTTGTAAATAGCTTCATCAGGATCCTTCCTTGAACCTATTTATTCTATAGTATCTCTTCCTCCTCCCCTTATACTATTCATATAAAAATAAGTCACAATGGTTAACTTCACTGTTGATCAAATGCGTGCCCTTATGGACAAGGTCACCAATGTTCGTAACATGTCCGTCATTGCCCACGTCGATCACGGTAAGTCCACTCTTACCGACTCTTTGGTCCAAAAAGCTGGTATCATTTCTGCTGCTAAGGCCGGTGAAGCCCGTTTCACTGATACTAGAAAGGATGAACAAGAAAGAGGTATCACCATCAAGTCTACCGCTATCTCCCTTTACTCTGAAATGGCTGACGATGATGTCAAGGAAATCCAACAAAAGACCGTTGGTAACCAGTTCTTGATTAACTTGATTGACTCCCCCGGTCACGTTGACTTCTCTTCCGAAGTCACCGCCGCCCTGCGTGTCACTGACGGTGCCCTCGTCGTCGTCGACTGTGTCGAAGGTGTCTGTGTCCAAACCGAAACCGTTTTGCGTCAAGCTCTCGGTGAACGTATCAAGCCCGTCGTTGTCATTAACAAGGTTGACCGTGCTCTTTTGGAGTTGCAAGTCACCAAGGAAGATCTTTACCAGTCTTTTGCCAGAACCGTTGAGTCCGTCAACGTTATTATTGCCACCTACAACGACAGTGCTCTCGGTGACGTCCAAGTCTACCCCGAGAAGGGTACCGTTGCCTTTGCCTCCGGTCTCCACGGTTGGGCTTTCACTGTCCGTCAATTCGCTACCAGATACTCGAAGAAATTCGGTGTTGACCGTATCAAGTTGATGGAACGTCTTTGGGGTGACTCTTTCTTCAACCCCAAGACCAAGAAGTGGTCTAACAAGGACAAGGACGCTGATGGAAAGCCTCTTGACCGTGCTTTCAACTCTTTTATTTTGGACCCCATTTTCAGAATCTTTGCTGCTGTTATGAACTTCAAGAAGGACGAAATCCCCGTCTTGCTTGAAAAGCTTAACATTCTCCTCAAGTCTGAGGAAAAGGATCTTGAAGGTAAGGCCCTTCTTAAGGTCGTTATGAGAAAGTTCCTTCCTGCTTCTGACGCCCTTATGGAAATGATTGTTATCCACCTTCCTTCTCCCGTCACTGCTCAAAACTACCGTGCTGAGACCCTTTACGAAGGTCCTATGGACGATGCTGTCGCCATTGCCATTAAGAACTGTGACCCTACCTCAGATCTTATGCTTTACGTCTCCAAGATGGTTCCCACCTCTGATAAGGGTCGTTTCTACGCTTTCGGTCGTGTCTTTGCCGGTACCGTCAAGTCTGGCCAAAAGGTCAGAATTCAAGGTCCCAACTACCTTCCCGGTAAGAAGGACGATCTTTTCATTAAGGCCATTCAACGTACTGTTCTTATGATGGGTCGTTTCGTCGAACCCATTGATGATGTCCCCGCTGGTAACATTGTCGGTTTGGTCGGTGTTGATCAATTCTTGCTCAAGTCTGGTACTCTTACCACTTGTGACACTGCTCACAATCTTAAGGTCATGAAGTTCTCTGTCTCCCCCGTCGTTCAAGTCGCCGTCGAAGTCAAGAATGCTAACGATCTTCCCAAGCTTGTCGAAGGTCTTAAGCGTCTTTCTAAGTCTGATCCTTGTGTTCTTACTTACATGTCCGAATCTGGTGAACACATTGTCGCTGGTACCGGTGAATTGCATCTTGAAATTTGTTTGAAGGATCTTGAAGAAGACCATGCTGGTATTCCTCTTAAGATTTCTCCTCCTGTCGTTTCTTACCGTGAAACTGTTTCAGGTGAGTCTTCCATGACTGCTCTTTCCAAGTCCCCCAACAAGCATAACCGTATCTACGTTAAGGCTCAGCCTATTGAAGAAGATGTTGCCTTGGCTATTGAATCCGGTAAGATTACTCCCCGTGAAGATTTCAAGGTCCGTGCTCGTCTCATGGCTGATGAATTCGGTTGGGATGTCACTGATGCCAGAAAGATTTGGTGTTTCGGTCCCGATGGTAACGGTCCCAATTTGGTTGTTGACCAAACCAAGGCCGTTCAATACCTTGCTGAAATCAAGGATTCCGTCGTTGCTGCTTTCCAATGGGCTACCAAGGAAGGTCCTATCTTCGGTGAGAACATGCGTTCCGTCAGAATCAATATTCTCGATGTTACCCTTCACCCCGATGCCATTCACCGTGGTGGTGGTCAAATCATTCCTACCATGAGACGTGTTACTTACGCTGCTTCCCTTTTGGCTGAGCCCCGTATTCAAGAACCCGTTTTCTTGGTTGAAATTCAATGTCCTGAAAACGCCATTGGTGGTATTTACTCTGTTCTTAACACCAAGCGTGGTCAAGTCATTTCTGAAGAGCAACGTCCTGGTACTCCTCTTTTCACTGTCAAGGCTTACTTGCCTGTTAACGAGTCTTTCGGTTTCACCGGTACTCTTAGACAAGCTACTGGTGGTCAAGCTTTCCCTCAAATGGTCTTTGACCATTGGGAGACTATGAACGGTGATCCTTTGGATACCTCTTCTAAGCCTGGTATGATTGTCCAAGAGACCAGAAAGAGACAAGGTCTTAAGGCTGAGGTTCCTGGTTACGAAGAGTACTACGACAAGCTCTAAGTTTCCTGAATGTGGGTCATTTATCTTGATTTTATTGTGTGTTTTTCGATGATATGTAATTTAAACGAGTAAAAAAAAGTAATATAATCGAAATGAAATTGTTGATGAAACTAGTCTATTCTGTATTTTTTTAATCAATGAAAGTGTTTACTGCCATTCCAAAACTTGTACATGAACATCTTTCTCGACAACTTTTCCCACAACTTGACGGTTTCCTGTTCCATTTAAATTTGCAGGACTTTCGATACCAGACAAAAGCTCTTCAAAACGAACAACAAAGCCATAGCGGCCAGGATCTAGAAGCCAAAGTCCCAATTCAATGGTGGTCGTTTCGCCTGGAGGTATACAAGACACAGGTTGAGAAAGCGCGCCAGTTGCAATGTATCGAGAATATACTGTGTCCGAGGTAATAGTAAGTCTGCCAATCAGTGGAGTTGAAGAGTGATGGTTGGTGAGAACAATTGATAAAGTAGTCGTACCAGGGTGAGTTGACGAAGATGGACAAGGTGGTGGTAGAGAAAGTGTTAGTGTAAGCGGTAGTGTTTGAAGATATGGAAGTAGTTTAGGAGTAAGTGTAAGTGAATGAAGAAAATGAGACTTCCAGGAACCGTATCGATACTGATCTTCACTTTCTTCATCTTCATCGGAAGAGTCCACATCTGAAACCTTTTTAGGTATTGAGTTCCAAGAAACTGAAAGTTGTGACATTATATGACTTCTTGACCAGAATAAATTTCGAGCGAGTTCAAGTGATTCAGTAGTTGTATTTTTCTGAACCACAAATTGGCGGGTCTGGACAATGCTAGTGATACTCGTTTGCGAAATAGCAGAAGATTCTTCAATAGACATTTTAGTAATTGGTATCATAATTCTTCTTGTTCGTAATGCTGGTATTTGTTTCTTGATTATTCGCGGGTGATCTATATTTGTTGAGGACAGCTCAAATTGTATCTGTAAAGGACGGGCCCACGAATTTTGAATATCCAATATAAGTAGTGCTGTTCGTTCAGGGTCCAAGGAGAACGACTTTAATGGTGCTTTTTTGGATTCAAGCGCAGTAGAATATGGCATTATCTCAGAATTTATCAATTGAAAGCTAGGTTTGACTGAAATTTGAATAGGTATGGTAACACTTCTCCACCATTGCGAGTCTTGAGATGTAGCATATTCCACACTGATAGCTCCATCGGTCAATCCTTCATACCCACTTACTTCAATGAGAAACTCTTTGCTTCCTGCTCCTTCAATGATGCAGTTATCTTCATTTGCAGTTTTTTTAATCCATTTGAATGCTTTTTCCTCCCACAGTTTATATTCCAGCTCGTGGATTTCTTCCAAGGTCAAGTTTTTGGCTTGCAACTTGCTTTTCAACTCCTCTGATCTAGAATCGGTGAATTTCAATTTGACACTCTTTGCATCAACGTTTGAAAGATTGTTAATTGTCAAATTGAATTGTGTTGTTTCGCCTTCTAAAATAGTTATCCATCCTCCATCCAGTGACATTCCGTCCATTCTTAAAACTGGCTGCTTTTCGATTACCTCAAATTCAATTTTTTTGTTGGTTAGTCCCTGAGTGATTTCATTACATGAGGTCTCTGAAGAAGGTGTTAATGCTGTTTGGCCCATAAGTTTAGTTTTCTCGTTTACTGAAAACCCAATAGATGGGCTACGTAAAGGAAATACTTCACTCTCACAGTTACCAATCTCTATTCGACATCCAGAAATTGCAAGCTTTCCAAATCCTACTGGAATTGCTGAAACTTTCAGGTCCATAACAGTCATTGGCCCAATATAGTTTTCTCTAAACAGACAATCTAACTTAACATCTTCAGAATCAGATATCAATTGAAGGCTTTTCACTTGTATTTCAAAGGCAAAAGGATTTTGTAATTTTACCAAAAATTCAATTCTTTCACCTTCAACTATTGTAGAACCTACTCCCAATGATTTCTTCTGTCCAAATGGATTGTGAAGAAACATACTTTCTTCGACACCTTTTTTTGGAATTTTCTTAATTGGAGTGAGCGAGCTATTAATATTGTCAGTTATCAATTGGACATCTCTTAGAACATTTTTATCCCAATATTTTGCCAATATAACACCTTTTTTTGATCTTTTTGAATTCTCAGTAGCTCTTATAATAGCTCTCAAAAGATTGATTTGATCATGGTTTTCTAATATATCTGCCAAAGTCGACAGTAAGAGTCCTGCGTATTTTATGACACCTTCCAAATTGTGAACAGTCTCACACAGAGTTAATGCAGTTTTCAAAAACGAAACCTTTAGTTTCTCCCATCCAACTCCAACAACACCAATTCCAAATGTTGAACAAATACCATCCAAAAGTTCAATCAAGCTGGAGTTTTTTCCGTGAGCTAATAAATCAATGTTCTGCTTTAAAGGACCCGATAGATTTGCCAACAATTCTCTCAGCAAAAATGTTCTTTTACGCTGAAGCCCGTTTCTAGAATAAACCGACGCTAGCCCGCAAGCTACGCGAGCCTGAGCAACTATACCCAAATTGCTGAGTTCAGTTGCATAGATTTTTGTGCACCAGTTTGATATTTCCTGAATTGTTGGACTCTCTTTAGTGACATTTGGGTTCATTTCAACATTCCTAACAATTGAATTGATCGACGCAGCATTCCAACCTCCAGTGTTTCTCGCAGTAGTCAGTAAACTAGCCAATCTGAGAATTGTTTCAGCATAAATAACCTGGGGAACAGATTCTTCAGGTACGCTTTGAGATTTACCATAATATCTTAAAACAGCTGTAGTATTATCAGATAGAAACTCTAGTAAATGTGGTATTGCAGAATAATTTTCTGAGGGTTCTGATCCAGAGGCCGCTGCTATAGCTGTTAGAGCGATTGGTGGTACAGCAATAGGCATGTCAATAAAACTTAATAAAACCATGCAAACAGCGATTCCTTCTAAAGCTGAACCCAACCATAAGTAATCACTAGCATTTTTGAGAGTATTAGCAGCATCAATGAATTCTTTGAAGGCATCTTGCCAGTGACCTGCAATTAAGTACATGTTTGCTAAATACTTGTGCATTCTACCGTTTTGCTTGGATTTAGATCTGTCTGACAGATTTAATTTGATTGAGCCTGTAGTTTTTCTAGAGAGAGTGGATGAAGTGCTGTTTGTTGGTGAATGTAAACTAGCACGACTATCTTTTCTAGCCATTGATACTTTGAATGCTTTTAAACCAGCAGCAGGTTTTGTGGGAAGTGGGAAATCTAATTCCTTCAATCCAGGTGATTTGAATGGTGCTACCTGGCGAGCCATTGCCAGGATGGACAATTCTGACAAAAAGGTAGAGGTAAGATCACACATGACAGTTCCTAGACTTGTGATTGTTGATATACGTGAGGAAGGAATCATGACGACATTAGGATAAGTCGATTGATGATTATGAGGAGTACCAAAGACCAAAATTTTGTGCATCACTGGTCCAGGGTACATTCTACGCAGTTTCAGTATACATTGGGTGAAGTATTCTTGATCTGCATTATAACGAAAAGTTGTCAAAGCGTACACCTAGAGACGGTTAATGCTTGGGACTAATGAACGAGAATGAATGACTTACACAAAGCGTCTGTCTCCAAGGTTCCAAGTCTTGTAGGACTTTGACTTCTTGTTCATTCCAAGATTTGACAAAATCGTAGATAATTTTACCGTTTGGAAATCCCTGAGGACTAAATATGGCTGATAAATGAGTTAGAATGATTCATGTCTGACTGTTTAACCTTACATTTTTGAGGGCTTCTGTCTGGGGTAACATCACCCAGTCTTACTTCTGCGACACGCGCTAATCGGGTAACATAGTGTTCAAAGGTTTCTTGTTTTAGTTGTGATCCTAAAGGGCATACGTAGACACGGACTCTTGCAGGAGAAATGTAAGAGTAAGGATCTGAAGGCATAATTAGAAAGGCGCTTTGATGTTAAAAGAGGAAAGAAGGTTGGAAAACCATTTGGTTCTTTGATTCTGGAACCCTTACGTATAGTACTTAACACTTGGGAAATATACTGAATCAAGTGAAATAAAAATTAATATAAACTGGAATAAAAAATAATCAATACAAGAATCAAATACAAGAATCAAATACAAGATTCAAATACAAGATTCAAATACAAGAATCAAATACAATAATTAAATACAAAAATCAAATACAATTATCAAATACAAGATTCAAATACAAGATTCAAATACAAGAATCCAATACAAGAATCCAATACAAGATTCAAATACAATAATCAAATACAATAATTAAATACAAAAATCAAATACAATTATCAAATACAATAATCAAATACAATAATCAAATACAATAATCAAATACAAAATTCAAATACAATTATTAAATACAATAATCGAAATTAAATAGATATTTGAAAAAAAATGAAATGAAATATTCAAAATAAAATGATTTAAAATAAAATAATTAAAAATAAAATAATTAAAAATAAAATAATTAAAAATAAAATAATAAAAAATAAAATAATTTAAAAATGAAATATAAAATATTAAAAAATATAAAAATATAAAAATATAAAAATAAACACAATAATTGAAACAATTTGAAATAAAATTTGAAATAAATTGAAATAAGAAAATAAATAAATAATAAAAAAAAAAAATTGGGAGATATTAAAACAAACTGAATTCTGACTCTTCCAAACCTCGACAGACATAATGGCTAAAGACACAAAGATTACGGTACTGATTTCGGGATCAGGTACTAATTTACAAGCTCTAATTGATGCCAGTACCAATGGAAAACTTAGTGGTGGTCAAATCACTCGAGTAATTTCTTCTTCTTCTACTGCATATGGACTTGAAAGAGCATCAAAAGCCAATATTCCTACCGTTGTTCATAGCTTACAATCTGAAAATTACTATGGAAACATTCCTAAAAGTGATAAAGTAGCCAGAAAGCTGGCTCGCGAACAATTCAACCGAGACTTGGCTGGTATAGTACTACAAGAAAAAACTGATTTGATTGTATGTGCTGGTTGGATGCTTATTCTATCACCAGCATTCCTTGAACCACTAGAACAAGTCGGACTACCAATCATTAACTTACATCCTGCTCTACCAGGTGCCTTTGCCGGTATCAACGCCATTGAAAGAACCTGGGAAGCCGGCCAGAAAGGCGAGATTACTAAAGCTGGTGTTATGATTCACAAAGTGATTACTGAGGTCGATGAAGGAGAACCTTTAATCATTAAAGAACTTGAGTTAAACAAGACTGAAACTGTTGAACAGTATGAGCAGCGTGTTCATGAGATTGAACATATTGCTATTATTGAAGGTACCATTAAGGCCATTAATGAATTATGTAAATAGATGCAAATTTTTACCAAAAACAGTTTTTTTCCAATTTTTCATTCTCTTCTTCCTTTCTATAACACACTGCATAGCGGTAAAAATGATTAATTGCGCCAGAAAAATTACCGTAAAAAGACTGACTCCACTCACTTCTTTGCGGAGTGTTTCTGATATGGTTACAAGACGTTCCCAAATCTTATCAACCAATATAAATCATGTTGGAACATTTTCAACTTCTTCCTTTTCACTATTCAACTCAAAAAACTCAAACATGTCTCCCTTGACCGTCGATAAACTCAACGTAAACGTCGTTAACGCTAAATACGCTGTCCGTGGTAGACTCGCCCTCAGAGCTGAAGAACTTAGAGACCTGCTCAAAACGAATCCTGATTCAGTGCCCTTTAAAAATGTAGTTAACGCTAACATTGGTAACCCCCAACAGCTCGATCAACAACCAATCACCTTCTACAGACAAGTCCTGGCCCTCGTCCAGTACCCTGCCCTCTTGGAAAACCCAGACGTAGAACTCCTGTTCAAAAAAGATGCCATCCAAAGAGCCAAAACCCTCATCGCAGACATTGGCTCAGTAGGTGCCTACTCTCACTCTAAAGGTGTTCCAATTGTAAGAAAATCAGTTGCAAACTTTATTGAGCAACGTGACGGGTTCCCCTCCGACCCAGAGAG
This sequence comes from Geotrichum albidum, assembly GCA_003707475.1. Taxonomy (NCBI): domain Eukaryota; kingdom Fungi; phylum Ascomycota; class Dipodascomycetes; order Dipodascales; family Dipodascaceae; genus Geotrichum; species Geotrichum albidum. Next base: position 304,431 of record PPJE01000003.1, read on the forward strand.
AATCTATCTCTGTGCTGGAGCTTCTTCAGGTGTTACCCAACTCTTGAACACCCTGTCTACTGGCCCTTCTTCAGGATTCTTGATCCCTATTCCTCAGTATCCTCTTTATTCTGCTACCCTCACTCTGGTTAACTCCACTGCCGTTCAGTATCATCTTGATGAATCTAAAGGCTGGGCTACCGATGTTGAAGAAGTCTCAGAAATCATTAAAGCTTCTAAAGACCAAGGTATCGACTTGAAGTCAATCGTTGTCATTAACCCCGGTAATCCTACCGGTGCCGTTCTCTCTGAACAAAATATCCGAGATATCATTGACGTCTCTGCTAAAAATCATTTGGTTATCATTGCAGATGAAGTCTACCAAGCTAACGTTTTCGTTGGAAAATTCATCTCTTTCAAGAAAATTCTCCGTCTAATGCAAAAGGAAAATCCCGATGGCAAGTATGACGATGTCCAGCTTGCTTCGATCCACTCCACTTCAAAGGGTATGATTGGTGAATGCGGTCAGCGTGGTGGATATATGGAACTTACCGGTTTCCATCCCGAAGTTGAGGAACATCTCTACAAGTTGGCCTCCATCTCATTATGTCCCGTTGTTACCGGTCAAATTTTGACCGAATTGATGGTTCATCCTCCTGAGGTTGGCGGAGACTCTTACGAAACTTTCATCTCTGAATACAATGGCATTTTCAATACTTTGAAACACAGAGCTAACAATCTCTACACTGCTTTCAAGAAAATGGAAGGTGTTGAACTTCAAGAGCCCCAAGGTGCAATGTACTTATATCCAACAATTACTCTTCCCCAAAAGGCTATTGACGCCGCCAAAGAACTCAATGAGGTTCCCGATGAATTTTATTGTCTCCAACTTCTTGAAAGAACAGGTATCTGCGTTATCCCAGGTTCCGGTTTCGGTCAAGTTGAAGGTACTTTCCATTTGAGAACTACTTTCTTAGCTCCTGGTGATGAATATGCCAAAGACTTTGTCAACTTCCACGAGGAATTCATGGATAAATACAGAGATTAAAGTATCTGCCATTTTCTCTAGTAATTTATCGTTGATTTTTACGTGTGTCTCCTATAAAGATATTAGAATGTGCTATTTAACTTAAAACATTCGGTGCAGTTTTTTCAGATAAGCTGTGTCCATAATATAGTAAGAATTTTGACTAGTCATCTACTTGAAGAGATGAGAATATAAGCTGTAACACTTGTAAAGCGCTCGACTGTAAGTTTCAGAGCAATCTGATATAATTCAATAGCCATTTCATTGCCTTGAGGATCCCCAGCTACTTCTCCAGCTTTTGGCTCGTATTTGCACATTTCGTGCCAATGAGTCTTATCCAATACCCAGACCACAGTATCAACCTCAGCCGTGACTGTAGCAGTTCTCCAGGTTTCACTGAAAAAAGGAAGCTCTCCACAGGTTGTTCCAGCTAGAATAGACTCATAGAGTTCGCCTTGATCAAGTTTGTATTCCGCACGAAGAATTCCAGATTCCACAATGTAAAATCCAGTTGCCTCTGAGTTAGATGCATACAAAACTGTGCCTTTCTTAATATGTTTCTTAGTGAAAAAAGAACTTAAGCGAAGCCAGAATTGAATATCTGTTTTCTTTGTTAGACCTCGGAATGTCTGAAGAAATAGTGGAATGGGTTCTTTGAGGCGATGGAAATCACAAGTATTTTCGTGGTCTTCATGAACTCGTAAAGCGGCATTTTTGGCGAGTGTCTTAAGTCGAGGAGTAGTACCAAACACTGAAATGCTATTATCTATATCAGATTTCGAAGATGAAGAAGACAGTTGAGGGACATTGAGCAAGTGTTCATTGGTAATTTTAATGGCATTTGAGTTTGACAATTTCACTAAAGCTTTTTGCTTCAAGTTGAAATAAGTTCTCAAAAACTGATTTTCTGACCATTCTAAACTGGAGTTGAGATTTGGAAATAATCTTACAGAAGATAAAGTTTGATAGTCATCAAGATACTCATGTTCATCTTTTGAAAATGAGTTTTCGACATCTTCTTTATTTTCTGGAGAATATTTTACCATTCCAACTGCAATCATAGATTGAAAAATTGGACTATCAGGCTCTAAACCGGCAATAAGCATAAACACATTTTTAGATTGCAACAGCCTGTTGATCCGACTGAAAGTCTCTGCCGCAGAAAAGTCTATCCCAGTTACTGAAGTCATGTCGAAAATCAGGTATCTCATCGGTTTTTCTCTAAAATATGCATCGTCATCCATAAGCTCTCTAACCGTCTTTTCTACTCGTACAATAGTTCCAAAAAACAAATTCCCTCCCAATTTTAACACATAAATTTGATCTCCAACATCTCTCAAAAATTGTTGTTGAATAGCGTTTCTTCTCACTGTTGAAGCAGCAGCTTGACCTGTATATTTACCTTTAATTGCACTCTTTTGAGATGCTTGTATCACCATTGACATGCAAGCTAATAAGATACCAACTACAATGCCAATCACAAAATCAACAGCTCCCATAGTAACAACAATTACCACAATTGTAAAGTACTCAAATTTTGATACTCGTCCATAAGTATCAAAAAGCGCTTCCTCTAAGAGTTCGAATCCCAGTAAAAAAATCAAAGCCCCTACAACCATAATAGGGATGAATCCAATAACATCTGGACCTGCTAACATGATTCCAAAAGTCGCAAAGGCTAGCATGACTCCTGCTAGCCTGCTGTCACCTCCACTTCTCATAAACAAAAGACTATTTGTGTACACCAAGTAATTTTGAATACTTCCTAATAAACCAGATAGTGCATTTGACACTCCATGTGCGAGCAATTCGTGATCAATATTGACGTTATCTTCACCAGTTGAAGCAGCCAATGCTGGGATATTGATGGGCACATGAAGAATTCCAAAGAATGTCAATGCAAACATTGCGGGAACAGTTTTAAGTAGTGCCCAATAGTCCACATTTTTAAAGTCATAGAGTGTATAAAAATACCACCAAGGCTCGCTGGTTGTAGGACCTTGGAATAGCCAGCCTGCATCTCTAATAAATTGATAAGAAAAATTTGGAATTGCAATCACAAGTATGTGGAATACAATAAACACCGACAAAAAGTATGCTGGAACCAATAATGGATGATGTGTAACTTTTTTCTGAATCAACATTAGAATTGCTGCCAGAAGAACCGGTATCATCCATTTAACTAAGATCAAGAGACCAAATTTATCTTGAGTAAAGAATAAATAATTTAATGTATCCCAATCATATTGAAGATTTCCATGCATTCTCGACGAAACTTCTATTCCAGTCACAATTAAGAACCATCCTACACCTCCAATACAGCCCACAAGAATGTGCCTCGGGAAGAATCCTACTAATGCTCCTAACTTGGCCCATCCCAAGACAAAAAAGACAATTCCAGTCACTATTGAACTTAAAGCGAATGCCACAATTGTCGTGGGAATAACAGTTTCGGGTTTATCAACACCTATTTCTGTCATCAAAGTCTTAGCCATAGAATGAAAGAATGGAACAACTTCAATCATTTCAGATCCAACTCCGCTAAAAAATGCACTTCCTCCAAGCGAGTATGTGAGTTGAGAAACCACACAAGAAACGTAAAACATGGATAATCCTGCAGGTCCCAGGTGAGCAAACATTGGCTCAGCAACTGGGAACAATATCATTCCATAGGACAGGCCGTCTAGTATATTTAATAATAGACCAACTGATACAGCTGGTATATAGCTCATTGGTCTGGCTAGCAACTCAGTGAACAAAGTCTCTTTATTGAATTTTGTTTCCATAAAATTCTTAATCTGTTTGCGCCATCTTTTTGTTCTAGTATGATAAAATGGAGAATTATCCTCGTCAGACCAATTTTGAGACACAGTTGGCTGTTGGCCATATCTACCTACATGAGCTGAATGAATAGATTTCAGTAGAGGAGATATTTCAGTGTCAGAAATTGGTTCCTGATTCTGTTCTGCAGCTACACTTGAACTACTGTAAGAAAATCCAGTAGAGATTTGGGCTTCATTATCTTTAGGAGCAGCTGAAGGCTGAGCAAGTTCACTATCTTTCAATTGCGCTACATTAGAGCTACTCAAAATAGTGGTAAGGTACGATTTTCCTCGGGGTTTCGAGGTTTTAATCGGGGATGGACAAAAGTTAAACTCTTCAGAACAATTATCTTCACTCAGTTCCAAAGCTTTTGCACCGCGGGCAAAGTGTGAGAAGTCTTTAAAATCTTCTTCCAAAGCTCTTGAAGCAAGATCAGCGGTTTGTTCTCTCAAAAAGTGCGGTGAAGCTTGAGTGGGTTTGTCTGGCCTAGTTAGATGATAACAGTCGAAAAACAAGATTCAGCACATACCTTGATTGAATGAAGAGCTATTATGGTGTGAATAATAGCTTCTTGTCCAATTTCTTATTGGGGTTGAATAAGAGTTAGAAGACCCAATTGAGCCATAATGCTGATTTTGAGACGGAGTTGTACTATGTGTATCAAAATAATCAGAAGAGGTTGTTTTCCTCCAGTCTTGAGGACTACCCGAGTCAGTCATGTCCAAGCAATTCAGATAGTTTAGGGAAGGGCGAGACCAGAGTTCTATTGCAGAAAAAAGATTTTAAAGGAAGAATATATATATATATACTTTTTTTTTTTTTTTTTTCACTAAAGCATTAGAACAGCTCCTACGGGATCCTGCAAAAAAATTACAACACAAAAGACAGTTACAGTTGGGAAAAAAAGCGTACTCAACTTTAATTTATAAACAATTCTCATTTTTGAGTAGCTTGTCATTAAAAACAGCTTCAAGATTATTAGTGCTGAGATGTTAGTTATAAATGGGCAAGTTGGTTTTAAATAGAGTATGCAGCCACTAAATATTTGGCCTCTTATCGATAAGAATAACTGGATAATAGCAGCTGAAAAAAGTTCTTTAGTTCAAGGTTTCCAATCTTCAAGCCAACTACGCTTTTCTGCAATTAAACTCTAACACAAATTGGCGTTTTCACCTGAAAATTGCGTCAAAATGTGGAACTAGATTTTGCAATATGATGAATTGATTGAGTCAAACTCACGACTGAAATAGTTGGTATAGTTAGTATAGCTGATTTGACTGATTTAACTGATTTAACTGATTTAACTGATTTAACTGATTTAACTGATTTAACTGATTTAACTGATTTAACTGATTTAACTGATTTAACTGATTTAACTGATTTAACTGATTTAACTGATTCAACTGATTTAACTGATTTAACTGATTTAACTGATTTAACTGATTTAACTGATTTAACTGATTTGACAGATTTAACTGACTTTTACTTATATCACTAGCTTTTTAGTTTACATCTTAGCTGGGCCAACACTGAACTAATTCTAGGTCCTCCCCAGAACCGTGCTATAACACTCAATCTTTACCACGAATTGTTTTCATTTACTTCTACTACACTTTTACAGTAAACCACTTTCACAGTAAACCATATTCACAGTAAACCATTTTCACAAACCATTTTCACAAACCATTTTCACAAACCATTTTCACAAACCATTTTCACAAACCACTTTCACAGTAGGCCACCGTTGCACATTCCCATGATAATTGTAAAGCATTCAGCAACAGTTTCTTTAAAGCTCCTTCTGCTTGAACTATACAAATATTACAATGAACTTATGTAATTAGGTTAAGGGTTATTTAAACTCCCAACTTGAAAAAAAATTACCAATTTGCTTAGTAACTGCATGAAGGTTCAAGAAAAATTTTGGAGACCTGAAAAAATCAATATTAGCCATATTCTCTTTCTCCAAGATAAACAGAGTGCTACATCTGTTTACTATTATTTATATCAACCAACTGGAAAAGAAGCATCTTAATTCAATTCATAACAATGGCATTTCATCAAACCAGCGAACAGCAGCAACAAATGAATCACCAACTGGCTTTAAGCGGCCAGCCAGGTGGTGTTTTGATCCCCCAAACTGCTTGTACAGTCTTGTGTTGTAACTGTGGTAGGCCCATGGACGGAACTCAAGGAACAGTTATGTGCACAGACTGTATTAAACTTACTTGTGATGTTACTACTGAAATTCCCCGTGAAGCTACTGTGACGTTTTGCAGAAACTGTGAACGTTTCTTACAACCTCCTTCTCAATGGATTGCAGCTCAGCCTGAAAGTAGAGAACTATTAGCACTCTGTCTGAGAAGATTAAAAGGTTTATCAAAGGTCAGATTAGTTGACGCAAAGTTCATTTGGACTGAACCCCATTCTAGAAGAATCAAAATTAAGCTCACTGTCCAAGGTGAAGCTATTCATAATACCCTGATCCAACAGAGTTTTGAAGTTGAATATGTTGTCGTTGCCACTCAGTGTCCTGACTGTGCCAAAAGTTTCACTGTTAACACCTGGAGAGCCAATGTTCAAATTCGTCAAAAGGTCCCTCATAAGCGTACTTTCTTGTACTTGGAACAACTCATTTTGAAATATAATGCTCATATGGATACTATTTCAATCAAGGAAAATCGTGATGGTCTTGATTTCTATTATAACCAAAGAAATCATGCTTTAAAAATGATTGACTTTTTATCTGCCGTCGCTCCTGTCAAGTATAAGCGTTCAGAAGAATTGATTTCTATGGATACACACACTGCAGTTAAGAGTTATAAATTCTCTTATTCAGTAGAAATTGTTCCTGTTTGTAGAGACGATTTAGTTGTTCTTCCTAGAAGTATTGCAAACTCACTTGGAAATATCTCTCAAGTCGTTCTCTGTAACAAGATTACAAACAACCTTCAATTTTTGGACCCGAACACCCTTGAAACCGCTGAAATGTCTGGTCCTATTTACTGGAGATCACCTTTCTACTCCTTAGCCAACGCATCAAATATGGTTGAATTCTTTGTTATTCATATCGAACCTTTAGGTCCTATGAAAGGAAAGTATGCTTTAGCTGATGTTCAAGTTGCAAGACTCTCTGATCTTCATCAAAATTCTCAAACTCATATTCTGCGTACTCATTTGGGTGGTATCTTAAAACCAGGTGATACTGCTTGGGGTTACTATCTTGCTAATTCTAACTTCAACAATGAGGATTGGGATAATCTTAGAGCTGGTGCGCAACCTGATGTCATGCTTGTCAAGAAGTCATACCCGAGTAAACGTAAGAACAGAGGTCGTAACTGGAAGCTTAAACGTATGGCTAAGGAACACAATCTTGAAGATGATGCTCGTACCACCAAGAACGATTTGGCTCGTGTTGAACAAGATTATGAAATGTTCTTGCAACAACTTGAAGAAGACCAAGAATTGCGTACTACTGTCAATTTGTATAAGAAGAATGCACAACAACCTGCAGTGGAAGGTGGCATGGATGCTGAAGACAATTCTGCTGCTGTTCCTCAAGTGAGCTTGGATGAGCTCCTGGAAGACTTTGAAGATATGGAATTGAGAGATGCCTAATCATCTTTACTTTGTCAATTGTTTTGCTAGTTTTATGGTTTGTTTTGTTTAAATTTTATTTTTGGTTTTTATAAATAGAAAAAAAAATACAATAGTGCATTTATTACAGGTTCAGAAGATGATATAAGAGCTCAAAGTTGACTGTGACAATTTTGTTCATTTTATTTACTGATTACTTCTCGTGCAATCAACTTTACAAGAAAAAATTACTTGTTTGATTTAAAATGATATTATTATAATAAATAAATGCAAATAATAAGTATTAGTTGTGTTGATCAACACCAACTAATTGAGTAAAGATAAAAAATTTGGTCAATTAAATGGACTGGTCTCAGGTATTGGGGACCTTAATCCTTTGCCATCTCGATATGGAGAACCTCCTTCTGTTCCATTTACCACATACATCGAGCTTTGGGGGGCTGATGGCATGGAAGGTTTCTCAGTGTATGCAATATAATTATGAGACTGTAATACATCTCTTCTAGGTGTCGACCTCCCTGGACTTCTCAACAGAAAAAGCGGCTTGTTGAAAGATTCATCGATACATCTATCTTTGATGTTCATGTTGAGATGTGGCGAGAAATAACCATCAGGAGCTGAGGATTCTTTCAGTGTGGGAGATGGGCTTGCTAAGCTCAAAGTGGGATTAGATAAACTCGAATGAGCTTTATGTTTAGTTTTCCTGGTCGGAGATTTAGGAGCAAAGGCAGAAACTGTAGGCAAGATTGGTTGTGATCGTTCACGTTGATGTCGCTGCCAATGAGGTCGATTAGATCGGCTAGAACTAGGAATAGCAGGAATGTAACTCCCCAAGCTTGGTGAGTGCATCAAACTATTTCTTCTACTAATAGTTCTTTGAATTGAAGCGGATGACATGTTTCGGTCCTGAGCAGCATTACTTGCTGGCTTGTTAACCGAGCTGTACATTCCAATGTCTGACATATTAGGAATAGAAAAGTTGATCAAATCTTTCGTCAATTCCTTGACCAATACAGTGTCGTCAGATTCTGACAGTAATTGAATGCTTCTGTATAAACCTGTTTGCTTTATCAATAGAAACTTTGGTGGATGATAGTCAAGGATGGTTCTAAGTAATCTCAACAAATTTAATCTCAGCATTGGTCTAGGGATGTCTAGTTGTTTCTTAATTAATAAGAACAATTCAAGATCTGCCAGTCTTCCACAAATAGCGGGGCTTGATCTCATAACTCTTTGAAGAGGCTCGAGCACTGCATCAAAAAAGGTGCCTCTAGCCTCTTTCAAACCTTCAATCAACTGTTTGATGCTCTTTTCGTTTAGAAGATTCTCTTCCACCTTAGCAAACTCTTCTTGTAGCCAAGTAGCAATTGCTTCGTAAGCTTTAACCTGCCAGTATGGATCGTTGGTTAATTTAAGGTAAGTCTCCAAACCATTATTTTGCCAAAGTGCTCTTCGACAAATTTTACCAGAGTGTGCCATGTCACAGAGTATAGGCAAAGCAAATTCTTTTAATGGCAAGTCTGCAGAAATGGCTTCTTGAAGGACAGGTATAATTCCAACAGATGCAGCTTCAGCTTGTCGAGACTTTGACAACCTACACAGATTATACATTGTGTGTAAAATTTGGTTGGCAAAATCTTTAAAGTAAGTCTTTCTAGTCGATGACGCGAGGATACATGTGAGATGTTCAATAGCATTCGAGTTTTGAAGTTCAGGTAAAATCTCAGGCATTGATGACATATTCTTGATGAATTTAAGCATACTTAATTGATGCCTAGTACTAAGCCTGAAAAACACCTTAAATACATTGTAAAATAGAGTTCGATTGGCAACGGCGAGCTTAACATGACTTTCAGTTTGAGAAAAGTAAACAAAAATAGAGACTATTTTGTCGACAAGGTTTATATTTTCATCAGGATTGCTTAACAGTAAATGAATCAAAACTCTTGAAAGAGAGTCAAGAACAGAATTTTTAGAAAGTTTTCGGCAAATATCGTTTCTTGGAGCTGAACCTTGTAACTCAAATACACTCCAAATACCATTGACTCCAATTGTAACAAAGTCAGACTGGGTGTCAGTGTCTTCCTCAATAAATTCGGCTAATATGTATAAGCCTCCACAAGCCAAAAACATAGGAAGTCCATATTTATCAGAATTGTACAAAAGTACAATAAACATGGCGGCTTGCATTCTGATTTCATTTGAATATTTTTTGGAAGTGAATTGAGCTACCAAAGGAATGCCACCAACTAGACAAAAATTTTCAAGGCTTTGATCGCTATCTTCAAGTAGAAAGAAAATCATTTGTAACAATCTAGGAACCAAAACTTTATCTTCGACATGAATCTCCAAAAGATCCAGTAATAACAATAAACCATGGGATTTGGTAATTGTCTTGCTGGTTTCTGGAAATTCGTATAAAATATTCAATAATTCATCAATGCACTCATATAAATACTGTCCTCTCATATCTTTGTTCAATTTATCAAGTATTGATTCAACATGGGATTGTGCAAAGGCCAATCTTTCTCGAGCAACATTATCAACAATATTTGACTCACTGTAGTCATCCTCAAAACCGGCAAAAGGATCATCAGAGTCATTCTCTTCGTCTTCAAACTCAGCATCTGGTTTACCCTGGAATTGCTTAAGTTCAAGTGAACTCTGACCCTTGAACATGGCGGAATAATCAAAATCTTCCTCATTTTCTTGGAAAGAATTGAGAGAAATAATTTTCTTTGGGGAACTTTCTGGAGAAGGAATAGCTGACTTCAGGCCAGAGCTGGATTTTGGTGGTGTGGCAGCATCGTCGGGACCTGGTGAAGGTGTTTTAGGGATCCCAGGACCACTCCCTCCAGTGAACATATTCGTGATATCTGTAGGTGTGTATGCAGATAAATTGGGTAATCTAGTTTTGCTGCTATCTGGAAGCTTTCCAATGTCCAGTTCGCCTATAAGATCTGAAAAATCGTCTTGATTAGGATCTCTGAAAGGAGAATTAACTCCTAACAAATGTCTATTTTGTTGAGATCTTCTAGGAGTTCCAATCAAACTTTTATCACTCTTTTTAGGGTGTTTTATAACGCTTTTGATATTATTATCATCAAGATCAAATTCGTCACTTGAGGAAGAAGAAAATGTGTGCATTGCTTGTAAAGTAGAAGCAGCTCTTGTTTGATATCGATGTTGATCTGGCCTGTTGCTCTTTTTCAATTTTACTGAAAGATCATCTTCTGCAAAATCTTCATCCCAGCTTTCAGACTGTGTCTCGCTGCTGCCTTTGATTTTATTCCTCTCCATCATTCCCCTGAATTCCAATCTTCGAGTTTGGCTAAAATTAGTTAAAGATGCAAATGGGTAACTGTCAGATTTGGGAGTCGTAGAAATGTTGTCATGATAAATTGAAGCATTTCGAATTGTTCTTTTGCTAGGAATTCTGTTTGAAATTTTGGTATTTGGCGGAGTATCTTGATTTATTGCTTGATTCCATTTTTGGACGGTTTTAACAGCTTCATCAAATTTGGATTTTGAATCGTTGTTGAGAGAATTTTTGGCATTATTTGTGATCCAAGGATGCTTTAGTAACTTCTTTGCTGTTACTCTCAAGTTATGATCTTTCTGAAAGCACTGCATCAAGAAATCTTGAACAACAGGTGAGACTCCTTCTGGGATAGGTGGGTGATCGTTATTTACAATCGCAAAAAGTGCTTGCATCTGGCTCAATCGATGATAAGGGGGGTTTCCAGTGAGTAACTCGATAACTGTACAGCCCAAACTCCAGATATCGGAGGCTGTTGTAGCACCATTCAACTCAATGACTTCGGGTGCCATCCAGTTGGGAGTACCAACTACAGATTGGTTCTCTTCCAGCTTGTTTATCTTGGTAGCCACTCCAAAGTCAGCCAACTTTGCGTTGCCTTCTTTTGTTGTCAAAATATTTGCACCTTTAATGTCTCTATGAATAGTACCTTGATCGTGTAGAAATGCCAAACCTTCTAGTACTTGAGAAATGTAAACAGCAGCCAGGTTTTCTGGGAATTTTCCAAATTTCTTGCACATGTTCGCCAGCGAACCGTTTTCACAGTATCTAAAAAGTTAGCATTGAGAAAAGCACGAGAAGTCGCTCAACTTACTCTAATATAATGTTCAATGTATCTGAAGTCTTTATAAAGCCATGGTATTTGACAATATTTGGATGATGGAGGTTTTTCAAGAGGTCAATTTCCATCATGATTGTATCCAGATCGTATTTTGCTACGTCGATTAACTTAATCTGCTTGATAGCAACGGTTCCACCTGTGCCCCAATTGATGGCTCTATAGACTGTAGCATAACCACCTCTACCTAGGCAATCACCCAAGAACTAATCTACATGTTAGAAGGAACAGGAACGCATATCACGGTAAACATACATAATTACCCAGTGGGGCCACATTGTGACGAAGCTTTTGCGCGGGAGTCGAGGAGACAATGTCTCCACCGGCTTCACCGAATCCGTATGCTACAGAGTTTTCACGAAGCTTTTTAGGAGTCTGAGGTTCCATCTATATTTCGACCTACAATGATATGGCAATTAAAGAGCAGATCTGAGGGAGCGATAAGACGATGATGAAGAAACAAATAAAAACGGGCTTTTGATTGATGCTGATGCTGATGATGATTGTAGACACTTCAATACAATGAAAAGATCATGGTCAGTGTAAGTGTAAAATTGAAGTTGTGGTTCACAAAACAATCTCCGAAAAGAAGCAACAAATAAATATTGAATAAAAATAACATGAAAATCGATAATTTTTATTCCATGAAAAAGTAGTTTTTGATCGAAGTTTTTTTTGTTTACTTTTTCCTATTTTGGAAAAAACACAAAACAAAAAGAAACGGACCTAAAGGAATCACTTTCCAACACCAGGGTTAGGCTCAGGTCAGCATCAAATCACAGAAGATAAATCTCAACAGGACTGAGACCAGCGGCTACTTTGACGGACCCGGTTATATTACAAAGAAGGTTTGAGGGCGGGCTTTGAATAGTAACGTAACTGCGAATAACGCAACTGCGTTGAAGATCTTGGTTGATGATTGATTGGTTGGCTGATAAAGTCTTGGTGACAATAAAGTCTTGATGATAATAAAGTCTTGATGATGATTATAGTTTCGGGACTGTTCTAATTACGTCTACGTTCTGGGGTTTAATCCACTGACATTCCCCAATCAAGTTTTAAAATCAATCGTTTTTTAGAATCAAATATAGCCATGCATCAACGCTACCTGTTTCTAATGGGTCGTTCTAACAATACAATGCATTCACACCTGCAGTCAAGATCTAACTCTTAACTACTTGTAATTCATGGAAAACAACAATGCAGTAGAAGCCAGGAATTGAGTTTACTACTTTTCAATCATGGGGTTTGAGCCAGTTGACCTCAATTGTGCATGGAAATAAACTTTTGAATATATCATGGCCGTTAAATCATGGCTCCAACCCGACGTTATTTTGGTCCTTGCAGTCAAAATATTTATTTAAACCATGACAGTTTTTGTTTTTCATGACAGTTTTTGTTTTTCATGACAGTTTTAGTTTACCAGTTTTTGTTTACCATGGAAGTTTTTTAAATCTATTAGCACTGTCTTCACATTTGGCATGCAGTATAAAGAACTAGCTATTGAGAGATTGTGCATACTTGAATACAAGTTGCGAAGGCGTTTCACATGATTGGAATCTTTTTGAGGTTTACGATTGGTCTTCATGATAGGTCTTAACAGAAAAATCTCAAATCGGTAGAGGGTCTCTTCTTTTAGTGTTAATCTCTGTTATTAAGATTCTTTTAATCCATTGTTTGAATATTTCAATTTTTATACGTTGAGATCTGAAAATAAACTATTTAATTTCATTGAATGTCATAATCTTGAGATTCTTTACGGGGGAAATGGTTCAGTTTTATGGCAAGACGCTCCACAAATTTCACACATAGTCTCCACCGTACTCGCAGATGAATTTGAACTGAGATAACATTGTTCGGTTGCTAACTGCTAAGTAAATTGAAGATTCATTACATAATTCAATCAGTTGAACGGGTAAATATTCTTCTTTGGTACCGGATATGAAGCTTAAACAATATTTTAATTGTTTTTTATGAGAATCATGAAATACAATGATTATACTAAAATACAAAAATACGATGATTATTTTAAAACACAATAATGATGATGATAATAATAATGATAATGATAATAATGATAATAATGATGATAATAATAATGATAATGATAATAATGAAAATAATGATGATGATAATAATGATAATAATGATGATGATAAAAATGATAATAATGATAATAATAATAATAAATAATAATAACACAATTAGAATAATAATAATAATAATAATAATAATAAATAATAATAACACAATTAGAATAATAATAATAAAAATAAATAATAATAACACAATAATATAATAAATAATAATAACACAATAATTATACCAAGATACATGATTGATTGAGATGTTGCCATCAACATTGGTAGCTCATTCTTCTCCATAACCATAATCCAAAATAAATACATGGTATAATTAATTTTCAAATTCATAGAAACCATATTATAACTATTTTTTTTCCGACTCTCTATATAATGATTGCATAGAACAAGTCAATTTGCAATTTCAAATGTGCCTGGTCCAATTCGTCTCTACATGTACATGATGCGTGACAAGATGAGAAGTACAATCATAAATATGGCGCAGCGGGACACCAGTTCTAGACTCGGTCGCTGGAAATTGGCTACAGAGTTCGGATGGAATACATGAAATTAAATTCGAAATAATATCCTGATCATTAAAAAATAATCCGAAAAATTACAATCCATTGTCTTATCACGGATTACAAAGTCTGATCCAGCTTAAAGCTTTCGGATCGAAAGTTTAGACCCATACTTTCTCTGTCTCAGAAGCGCTCAATCATGAATGGGTTTACTACGTACTAAGGGACTACTCCTGATTTTTAACTGAATCCAGACTTTATTTATAGACCACAAGCGTTTTATCCCTGAAATCATATTCCTAAGGGGTTTTGGTAGAATCATCTTGAGGCACATTGGGTAGCTACGATCTTAACAATTTTTCTTCACAAACGCATATGAGCATGTGTAAGCATCACAAATCCTCATTCTGAACTTCAGCAATGACCCAGAACGCTTCGGCTATGTTTCAAATCGTGCTTTGATCAATGATGGTTGAATCCATATTCCATGTTTGTGTTACCAAATAGGAAACTACTTTCTAATGTTACCACTTAAGACTTGGTTCAAGACATTAGGGCTAATTTATGGGTCAAGGGTTGTGAAAATTAGGGCTTTTTAGACTATAAAATAGTGGAAAAATTTCCAACCTTCTAATTTCTCAACATTGCGCATCACAATATAGTGAGTATATTCCAACTGAGCCTTTGCAAGTTTTAAATTTCATTGCTGTGATGATCCAATTTTTGCATTTTCTGGCATCTCTAATGCTAGCGACCTGTTTCTGGGGTCCCGATGAATAAAATTTTGACTATTATCTGATGAATATGAAATTCAAACTTTTGGCTAATGTTTAAGACCTTAACTAACTTTACATGTAAGTTTTTAATATATTAAATTTTTATCTTTTCTTGATCTTCATAAAGAAATTTCCAATCTTCTATTTCTTCAGCCATGCCGCGTAATTTATCTTTCATTCCTAGAACTCCACAGGATCCTAGCAAAAGCCGCAGTGGAGGAGTTTGACAATGGCCAACCTGTAATGTCAGTAAATAGTTACTCGTAATTGGTGATCACATACTTCCCAAATAATTGACGCTATCTTGATTGTACTAGTAGCCATGATCTTGTCTAGATCTTTTGTAAACTCTTCGCCATACTCAGCAGGAGTATCTTTATACACTTCAGACAGTTCTTTCATAACAAAGTGTGAAGAGATTTTAGTTTTAGTCAAATGATATATTCCAGTTCTAAATCATCAGTTAGTAAGTAGATTTAAACCTTCAAGTCATGACTTACGGCCGTGCAACGCTTATTCCATCTTCTTTAGTCCCTGATTTAGCGTATCCGGTTTCAATTATTGTCACTCGACATCCCAGATGTTCCACTTCTATTGCAAAGCTTTCTAGTAAACCTTCCGCTGCCCATCTTGTAGCGCTATAAGGACCGAATCCAGGAGCCCCCAGTACTCCCATTGAAGAGGTGAAACTAATGATGTGCCCCCCAATTGGTCTGTTTGGTGACCCAGTTGATTCGCTCTTTGCCTCTGTTGTCAAGTACGGTAAAACTGCTCGAAGTGTATGAAACAAGCCTGTGAAATTGACTTCAAACTGGCTACGCACTTCAGATTCAACTTGATCTTCGCATGCTCCTACCACTCCGTACCCAAAACAAGTAACAACGACGTCTATTCGACCGTAGGCCTTGATGCATGCCTCAACTGCTTTGTCTACAGAGCAGCGCATTCGCACGTCGCACTTGACACGTTTGCACGAGCCGTTGAACTCTTTTTTAATGTAGAGTAGAGGATTAGGTCTTGCTTTTTTCTCTCTTGGAAGAGAGGAATCATCACTGAAAGGTCTTTTTCTATTTTCTGTGAATATCAGATCAGTGTCATCCCAAGTACTGCTATCATATTCTTCATCGAGAGCAGCAATCATTACTTTATCACGCCGTTTGATGGTGAGTCGTGAGATTTGTCGGCCCAGAGCACCGGTTCCTCCAAAAATGAGCCAGACTAAAGGAGGTACGTTATTTTCCAGGTATTCTTTTGAGGTCACAGCTCCACAGCTTTCTGGAAGCAGAGAATTGTCGATTACTGAAGTAATTTCTTCAGGAGTCAAGTGTAAGATGTCTGTCATGTCGAAATATGGTTACAAAGAAGAAACAAAATATATTGCGGGGCCCTAAACAGTGAAAGTTTACTGCGAGAATTGCCGGAGTTAGAACGGCGCTAAGATTAATTTTCAGTCTGATTTAGGATTCGTTAATGAATCAAGATCAATACGGTAGTTTTTTAATGAATCAAGATCAATATGGTAATGAATCAAGGTCAATATGGTATTTTTTTAATGAATCAAGATCAATATGGTATTTTTTAATGAATCAAGGTCAATATGGTATTTTTTAATGAATCAAGGTCAATATGGTATTTTTTAATGAATCAAGATCAATATGGTAGTTTTTTAATGAATCAAGGTCAATATGGTAGTTTTTTAATGAATCAAGATCAATATGGTATTTTTTAATGAATCAAGGTCAATATGGTAGTTTTTTAATGAATCAAGGTCAATATAGTAGTTTTTTAATGAATCAAGGTCAATATGGTATTTTTTAATGAATCAAGGTCAATATGGTAGTTTTTTAATGAATCAAGATCAATATGGTAGTTTTTTAATGAATCAAGGTCAATATGGTATTTTTTAATGAATCAAGGTCAATATGGTAGTTTTTTAATGAATCAAGGTCAATATAGTAGTTTTTTAATGAATCAAGGTCAATATGGTATTTTTTAATGAATCAAGGTCAATATGGTAGTTTTTTAATGAATCAAGATCAATATGGTATTTTTTAATGAATCAAGGTCAATATAGTAGTTTTTTAATGAATCAAGGTCAATATGGTATTTTTTAATGAATCAAGATCAATATGGTAGTTTTTTAATGAATCAAGGTCAATATGGTATTTTTTAATGAATCAAGGTCAATATGGTATTTTTTAATGAATCAAGGTCAATATGGTAGTTTTTTAATGAATCAAGATCAATATGGTAGTTTTTTAATGAATCAAGATCAATATGGTATTTTTTTAATGAATCAAGATCATTACAATAGTTTCTTAATGAATCAAGGATTTGTCAAGTCCAATAAGATATAAAAGACATGAATATAGTCTAACATGATGGTATTATCGAAATAGTCTATTAAAGAAGTCGACCATGATGTTTACCGAAATAGTCAACCATGATATTACCGAAATAGTCTACCGTGATGGTGTTTACCGAAATAGTATTTACCATAATAGTATTTACCGTCTTACCATCGTAGTTTTTAAAAGACTATCATACAATCAAATCAACACAACAACAATCGAGCAATCAATAGAACAATAAATAGAAAAACCAGTGGACAATAGAATAACAGAACATATAACTATTTAACATAGAATATATAACTATTCAACATACAACAATAGAACATACAACAATAGAATATATAACAAGAGAACAATAGAACAATAGAACAATAGAACAATAGAACATTCAACAAAAGAACATATAACATCGTCAACAACTTTTACTCATAAAACATCCAACACTTGCAAGAAAACTAACAACTGACAGTATTCTTATCAACATCTCTAAATTTCGACTTAAATAGCAGTTCATTTCATCAGCTCGCGGCCTAGATTGTATGCGGACTACAGTAAAAGAACTTTGTTTTCATTGACAATTTTTTTATTTTTTCCTCCCCTACTCCAGACCCAATTCAGGACAACTACTAAATCACCTACAATCCACAGTCTCATCACTAAAACACAGGCTTGAGAGCCCCTTCTCATCAGTTTTTCCCGCCATAATACCTACCTCCTCCGAACAATTGCATGGTCGGAAAATATGGTAGACACGCTTGAAATGCTAAATGATGGTTCCGACTTGAAGAGATTCGACTCTTCAACAGATTTCGTCGCTGACAATGCAAACAATGAACAACAACCTCTCGAATTTCCAACTAGCGTTGAAGACAAACATGATTATCCTGATATGAATGAACCACTACCACCACTACCCACGCAAAATGATCAAGCTAATGGTGAAGACCTGCCTTTGGATGGAACCGCTGAATTCCCAGAAATCTTTCCAAATATCTACGATAATAATAACTATTCTCCAGGCCAAGGTACAACTGAAGATCAGGCAGAATTCATTACTCACACAACAACTCCTAAAGGTGTAGATGTTACTACAAACTTGGCTCCAGAACTCTCAAGACCTCCAAACGGTGTTTCTACACCTCCAGCTACTGATAGCGCTCCGTCACCTCGAAGACCCCGTGCTAACAGTAACGATAGATCAAGAATGCGAGCTGAAGAAATCTGCCAGGAAAATATCAATTTCGTAAGATGCCACGAAAGATTCCAGTTTCGTGTTTCTAATTTTTTTTTTAGGTACCTAAATTCGAATACAAGTATAGTGACTGTAACGATTTCGTCCCAGAGATTGAAGACTGGTTCTTATACGACTCAAATGACAGCTTCAACACAATAAAATTTCAATTCTTAAATAATCATAGAATCGACTGGAGTGAATGCACCTCTGAACAACGAGAGTCTATCGTTGGAAACCACATTAAAGAATTAGACTCGAATGATAAAGTATCACGAATCGTTTCAGTTTCGTGTATCGCGTACATTGCAATGGGTAATTATGGGACAATCGAATCTACTGAGCACCATATTACATGTATCAAAGAAAACACCAAGTTTTTATGGAAAATGAATGTTCTACCTCCATTGTATCAAATGATGCAAAAACTCATTGACATGAAAGTTCCAGAAAATATTTTCGATTTTAACAACCCACTAGACGACTCTACCGATTATAATACTAAAAGAACAGTGGATCAAGAGCTTTTAAATGTCTTGACAATCTTTTATTTCATGGTGGAGTCTAACAAAAACGACCCTGATTTTTCAGATGAATTAGATTCTCTCAATCCAAGTATTCTACAATATCTAATGAAGGCTGTCGGGAGGTTGAGATGGGGTATTAATGGGAATCTACCTTTGCGAAACATTTTACTTTTATTTTGGAAATTGATGTTGACTCTGATGGGCGGAGCAGTAGAAATGAAGAAAACACAAGAGTATGTGCTTGAAAGGTATAATTTACCAGCTGATTCAAATCCTGATGAAGTAACTGCTTCTCCTTTAGATTATCATGCTTTTCGTCAAGATACTGTTTCCAGATATCCCTCTTACATACCGCCATCTTCAATGTTACCTGAAAACTTTGAGAATGCCCACAGTGTATCGCATTACATTGAAATTCCAAGACCTGCGCACGCTCAAAACTCTAACAAAGCATTACCGGCTCCAACTGTACATATTGCGACCCCTGCTCCTTCTCCATCTTCCTCACCAGCTATAGCAGCTGGCCAAAAGCTCAAAAAATCAGTGTTCATGACAAATCAAAGCTTCCCATTCATCCACCCCACTGATGATACAGTTCCACAAAGTATTATTGAGGCTAGTGAATTGTTTGCTGATCGAGTTCGAACAACACCTGCAATGATCCAACTATGGGAAGAAAGAGATCGTTTTATGAAACAAGAGAGAGGATGGGATAGAGACATTGGGAGTTCAAACGACGACTCGAGTTCAGACTGTCGTGAAAAAATTATATTGGATAGAATTGAAAAATTCTATGTAAGTATTTTGAGTTTATGATGAATCTCTACTAACACCTAGCAAACAAGATTGATACAATTCTTCAACTTAATTCTTTTGTAACTGTTATTCTAAAGTTCATGTTGGCCAGCATGTGCTTTAGCTCCTCTGAGGCACAAAGTAAGAACTCAATTATCAATCAGACTCTATAGACTAACAACTTTAGTTGACACCTATTATAGTTTACATCAACAAGCTAGTATTCCTTATAGAGCAAAAGATCTTGGAATGAAAGCGGTATCCTCTGTATTGGATGTCATGCTCAAATGGTACAAAATTTCCCGTATGTATTCTGAGCTTTTCTCGTTATCAAATTCAGCATCTAATATTACCCAGATATTGTCAAGTTTGAGTATTTAAGCAGTCTTTTATTTGATTCAAAGTACTACATGTTGGTGTTTAAATACTTTTACATGCACTTACCTCTAGAAAATGCTTTGAAAATCCCAGAAGTTCCAGAACAAGGATTCTTCCAGTGTGTTAGCAAGTCTTCGAGCAAATGGAGTCCTAATAATCCTTCTGTCCCAGAACCAAAAAAAACTCTTAGTACTCTACAAGCGCAAGCTACGGAAGTCATTACCGAATATTCACATCGCTACTTTTTTACAACTATAAATCTTTTGTCAGTTTTACGACGAATTGTTACGGGAAAAACCCAGAGGATCATCATTTTAGCAGAGTTGCCTCTCACGACTTTGAGAAAGGCATTAACAATATATCAAGAAGATATTTGGGAAAACGTATTGGAAATACTAAAGGAAGAAATTCCATTTAACGGACGCAAATGGAAGTACAATAATATGAATATTGTGTCTGCTATTTACATGCATTGTAAAACGAAACTGAGGGATGATTGGCTCAATAATGGAGATGTTAACCAAGAGGTTGAAGATTCCCATTCTCAGGAAATGGCTATCAAAGCTCTAATTCAATTTTACAATAATAGACTAAGAGGAGATGCTGTGAGAAATCAAATGGACTTTTTCGCCATGGAACTGGAATCTATGACTATCAATGATGCAGCTTTATGATGAATTCAATTTTCTTTTTATTAAAGAATATCAATTTTATAATAATTTATTTATTATGGTTAATTAATCAATTAATTAGTGTGAACATTTTGTGCTATAGCTATGAAATTCAGGAAATAATATTGGAGTTTTTGTTTGGCATATTTATCGCGTTTATATCTGTGAACTAAGTTACTGCTGACACACTGAAAAAAGTTGGGTCTAAGATTTCAATCATATATTCAACTCACAACTTACCCAAAACAAACTCACAATGGATCAAAATCAACCAAACAACGATATCTGGTATCAGCGGGTGTTTGGTAAATTAGTTGATAATGTCATTGGTGGGGATGTATTTGAAGAAGACAAGGCTAGTTTAGTAAACAATTTATGGGACATTGCTACCAGGTAAGTATGGGAGACTCACCTGCGCGTTGATGTTATTGAACTGACAAGTATCTAAATGTTTCTAGCGAGCGAGAGGAAAGACCGTTAAATTATTCGGATTTGAGATTCATAACCGACAGAATATATGATGAAAGTGAGTTTGGATTGATGGAACGACGGTGCTTGATAAGAAATCTTTTTAACATCAAATAGTCCAACAGGAAAACCCAGAACTGGCGGTTCAATTCATCAATACGGCAGCACAATTAGAATCTGGACATTCAAGACTACAACACCCTGCAGAGGCAGTTTATTTCTTAAGTTTGCTAGCTGGAACTGGTCGAAACTCGAGTTCACAACAGCCGTACTACGCCAACAAGAGATTCAAATACATGGGATTATATGATATACCTGAGAGTTTCAGAGGCGATAGAAAGGAAGATGTTGAGAAAGATCTGAATATGAATGAATCGGGCCAGAACAATGTTGTAGACGAAATGGACTCAGATCAAATGAGTCTAGGCGAAATATTAGGACAGTTTAAACGAGCTCAAGGTATGCATTTCGCGTCTTTAATTTTCAATTGAAAGCTGACCCATGATTTAGAGCCTACAGATGATGAAATGCTAGCTGATCTTCCTTACGTATTACAAGGTATCACCACTCCATCATTTCCATGGTTTGCAAGCTCACGACATGCCGATCAACCTACAACACTAGGAATACCAGAGAATTTGATCTGGCCTCAAATGGGGTTACTGAATCAATTAGTCGAACCTGCGATTCTTTACAAGGACATAAAAATTAAAATTGAGGCTCGTGAAGCCACTGGTAGACGAACAGAGGGACGAGCCGTAGGACTGGTAGAACAGGCTCTGTTTAGTGCGATAGAACATGAATTGGAAGATTACTTGGCTCTCATCGGGGTTGTCGAGGTCGAAATTAGGAAAGAACAGTTGAAAGATTCAAGGACACCAAAAAGAATCACGGTGAGAAAATGCATTGTATTATTACAAGAAGCTACGTTAGGACTGAGGTTGATTCATTCTGTTGTAACAGAAGCCAAAAATTTAATTGGAGGACAAATTTTGTCTTTGATTCATGAATATACTTTTAACGGAGATGAGACAGTATCTAAATTTGCTAACCGACTGCTACCATTAATTTCAGTACCCTTTTACGAAATGCTAGATCAATGGATAGGAAGTGGACAGTTGATAGATCCTCACAATGAGTTTTTCGTGCAACAAGGGGATGAAGATTCTATGTGGGATGGTAGATTTCTACTTGAAGCGGACAAGGTTCCAAGTTATATGAGTAGAGAGGTTTCAGAAAAGGTCTTTCAAATTGGAAAAACATTATATTTTGTGAGGGTTGCTTGTGATGATAGGGATTGGGTTGAGGAGCGACAGTCTATTACAACGTCGACTCGACAAAACATAGTTTCTTCAGATCATTTGGCCAAAAGAGTGAATGAAGCGTATATAGAAGTTGTGAAGCACTTGAATGAGATTTTGAGAGATAGGTTCAGTTTGGATGCACATTTAAGAGGATTGAAAGATTACCTGTTACTTGGAAAAGGAGATTTTGTACAGCTGCTAGTTGAAAATGTTGCTTCAAGTTTAGATAAACCTGCTGTGCAGCTATTCAGACATCATCTAACAGCTACTCTTGAAACCGCCATTCGAGGATCAAATGCACAATTCGATAACGATGAAGTTCTTAAAAGTTTAGATGCTCGAATGCTTGAGCTTGGGCATGGTGATATTGGATGGGATGTTTTTACTTTAGACTACCGTGTTGAGCAACCACTTGACACAGTTATTTTGGATAAATCTTCAATGACAGAATATCTTCGAGTTTTCAATTTTTTGTGGAGAATTAAAAGAGTTTCTTATGCTCTCAACATAACTTGGAGACTTATGGCAACTTCGGAAAGAGCAGGCCTTTTAACGGTTAAACTACCTAACGAGATGGATATCATTGATGATGCTCATTGGAACAAGCTTTTAGAAATTTCTACCTATATTCAAGAACAGTGGAAAGCAGTTCGCGCAGTTTGTGGCGAAATGCTTCATTTTATTGGAGAATTACAGTATTATATCAACTATGAAGTAGTTGAAATGGCATGGGCTGAGTTGCAAAGAGAATTGAATGGTGAACCAGAGAAACCATCTCAAGAGCCATTAGTTCTTAGTGTAGATGAGACCATAGCTGCCCACAAGAGATATTTAAAGCAAATCACATATAAAGGCTTACTTGGAGGTGGGGATTTATTAATGGGTGAGCTTCATGAAATTTTGAAGGTTATTTTAGCATTCAGGACTTGTGTAGATGGATTACATGAAATAACGGGTAGATTAAATATGGCTGACGGAGAGTCTAGTGTTACTGACGAGAAAAGGGCGTTGAATATTGGCATGATGATTGGAGATTTGAGAGGAAAATTTGAGAGAAATATTGAAAAGCTTGTGGATCAACTGCGCCAGCAAGAAGATAGTGAAATGAGATTTTTGGGTGTTCGATTGGACTTTAATGGTTTTTATTCAAGGATGAGCGAGAAACCATAATATATGTTTTTGTGAATGTAATTTTGTGTTCTACTAATATATTTGTATAGACAGAATACAGTTTATATTGCAATACCATATTATGAAAAAAACCTGATTATAGGAGGACGTAGAGAATTCATTAATTCTTGACTCGTGAGTAAGCAAGACTTAAACCTAAGAGAGAAGCAGGAACAGCGGCACGCATAACTCCTGGACCTCTTACTCTGGCAGACAAGTTGAGTAACTTGGCCATTGAACCATTGACAGTGATAGGTTGTCTCAGAGTCAACAAAGGAGATTTATTCCAAGTGATGAATTTTTGGAAAATACTGTTAGGACCAAAGGCCAATTGGCTATTTCCAGCTGATCTATTAACAGTGTTAGTGGCTTCAACAGAAGAGAATTTGACTTTGCGGGCAGTTTCTTTTGTTTTGTCTGCTACATCTTCAATTGAGCGTTTTGCTTGCTTAGCGGCTTGGTCAACACCTTTTTGGGCATTTTGCTTCAAATCTTCTCCAGCATTGGTAGCGTCTCTTAAAGTCTTTTCAGCATTTTCAGCACCATCTTTGACAGCATCGGCAACTGAACGAGCAGCATTAGCAGCTGAGTTAGCAGCATCTTTAATACCTGAAGCAGCCGAGTTGTAAGCTTGTTTTAGTGAAGATTCTATAGAGGAACTGTCAGGGGCTTGCTTTGCTGCTTGGTCAATTCCATTCTTTACGGACTTTGCAGCTTTCTCTGTAGCCTGTTTGGCTTGAGAAGCAGCAGATTGAGCCTTGTGTTTGGGAAATGTTGGGGAAACCATTGATAAATTTTTAATTTAGAAGTTTAGATTTGAATAAAATAATTAAAATAATTGATAAGTATTGGCAGATTTTTTACTCTTTATATACATTTGCAAAGTGAACTCAATGGCGTTTAAGTATGTCATTGATGTCATTGATATTTCATGTATTCATCATTCATGTGTTTTTAGCTCTGGAGCAAACTTAAATGCAAACACAACACCAGAAAATAGAATATAGCAGTTGCTGAACATGATTAATGGTAAAAACTAGTGGCCAGTTATTTCCTTCGGTGGCATTGTATCAATTTGGATTCTGGTGTTTGGCTGATGAGTATTCATTGAAATTACGATATTTACTTTTGATTGATCTGGAAGTCACATAATTGATAGAGAAATGTCCTTTACAATTTATTGTTATATACACATTTAATGCATTATAGTATGAATGGCAAGACAGCAGTGCCGAAAAAGAGTAATTGAGGTATTAGGGACGTTTAGAATCTAGAGAACTGTTTTTCAAGTCGTTTAACATTTCAGCTTCCAATTGCTGCCTAGAAGTTATAACTTTTGCCTGGGAAGTTGAAGAAACTGGAGATTCACACTTCATGCAGAGTTTTGATTGTATGAGCGCATTAGAATTTGTTTCCACAGGCAAAACACAGTCTAGAGACTTTTGCTTGATCTGCGTCTTTTGATTTCTGAGATCTGTATTAAGGATACTAGTATCGCCATATAGAGTAGACGATTCCAGCTTACTATCTTCATCTCTATTCCTAAAAGTCAATCTGATTTCTCCAAAAACGTAGTATCGTCCTTTACCTACGCAACCAATTTGTAAATGAGCTGCTCTTACTAGATGCTTCTTATTTCGACATTTTTTGAGATCCGATTTGTGGTCTTGCTCATTAGGGCTCTCTATATGAGATTTATGTCTCATGACAACTTTTTCCCCCGGATTCAAGTGGGACACATCGT
The DNA here is from genome assembly GCA_003707475.1 of Geotrichum albidum. Lineage (NCBI taxonomy): Eukaryota > Fungi > Ascomycota > Dipodascomycetes > Dipodascales > Dipodascaceae > Geotrichum > Geotrichum albidum. The sequence continues at coordinate 330,034 of PPJE01000003.1, forward strand.
AGGGGACTAAAAGCACAATGACGACGCCCGTTTGTTTTGAATTGGAGACTAGTAGCTGTAACCTCCCCTTTGGCGGTACTCTATAACCCTTTATCTTTGTATTTTTTTGCTCGTAAACGGCAGTCAAGTCTATGGCTGCCACATAGGGGCTTCCCTTACCGGCGATTCCAGTTTCATGTAGTTCATGGTCAAAGAAAACGGCTTCAAAAGGGGTAGTGAGATGAGCAGGACACTTTAATTTTGCGGGACAGGTGGGACCAAGGCCCAAGACTCCCATGCGGAACTCGAATGGGACAGGAGACGAGTTTGGAGCAGACATACGACCAGAGAGCAGGCTTTCTTCGTAAGAGCCTACAAGAGAGAGTGGTAGAGTGTCAGTGTATGAGGAACGACGACGAGGGCCGCTGAGCAGTGGCGAAGTTGGACTATCGTCTAGAATAGTTGGAGTTGTGAATGCTTGTGTTTTACAGGAATTACATAGGTTAGGTCTAGTAGATGAGTATAGGACATTAGAAGTAAAATCTGGGGAGTGAGAAGATATGCGATTAGAAAAATTTGGAGATGAGTGAGTCTCTTCATTAGAAGTTGCACTTTCAGAGTAGCATAAGCTAGATCTTCGTCTACGGCCGAATTTTTTTGCTACAGCTGTTTCAAATTTTGTTTTATAGAGATCGGAGGTTGGATGGGCAAATACTTTAGTATTTGGTATGCTAATTGTCGGGCTTTTTGATTGTTCAATATGACTTGGGGAGAATATAGGGCCGGGCATTATTATACCATGAGGTTTAGTACTTTGATAGCAGAGATAATAAATAGGATATAGTAAAGTGATGAGAAGAAAGAAGAGTTTATCATAAATTCCTTTGATAGTAGTAATAAAGCAACCTGCTTAAAATGAGTCTCATACAAAAAAACAAAAAAAACAGGTACAGTAGAACGCATGATCCACATGCTATTGTGACCTTTGAGGTTAGGTTTACAACGGTTTTGTTTGATTTGAGGCTGAGGGTTAGGGCAATGTTAATTTGTGGTAACCGACGATGACCGACGATGAACGACGATGACATGAATCAAAATCAACACTGACGTCAACATCAGCACCAAACCAAAACAAACCAACGTCAACACCAAACCAAAACAAACCAACACCAGATATAATCAGTTACTTGAGAAGATTTATTCTTTTAATTATACATGTTTGTTTCGTTAAAATAGGGTCTAAACCATTTACTCAAGTTGGACACCACCATTCTTAGCAATCAAAGCCTTTCTATCTTCATCAAGCTTTAACTTAGTAATGACGACATTTGAAGGGTGGATGTTGATGGGGACGGAAGCACCGCTGGACTTTTCCTTGGAGATCTTGTCGACTTGGACAGAGAATTTAAGTCTGTAAACTTGCTTGATCTTACCCTCACGGCCCTTGTAGGAACCACGGACAACTTGAACTTCATCGTCCAAACGGATGGGAAGAGATCTGACCTTGTATTCCTTGCGCAAAGCAGCGGAAAGAGGAGCAGACATCAAGACTCTTCTAACATGAGAAGGAGCAGTGAAGTGAGCCTTGCGGGACTTGCTGCGGGAGCTAGAGACGTCTAAAGGTTGAGTTAGAGAGAGTTGGAGGGTTTGAAGGGGAGTTGGAGTGGAATGTGAACGAGATGAATAGGATGATTAGGACGGACTGGGACAGATTGTAGGATAGCTAGAACGGGATGTAGGATGACTAGGACGGGATGTAGGATGACTAGGACGGGATGTAGAATAACTAGAACAAACTGTAACTATAACAAACCATAACTAGAACTGAACATCAACTAAACATCAACTATTTCATGCCAAGTTTGAAATTTCGTTCAATTCCACCACTAAAACCACCTTCCTTCAAAACAAATTTACCTACCGTTGGAAACCTTGACCATTGTGATTTATCTTTAGACGGATGAGAGGTAACAAGTCGAAAAAATTTCTCGTCGTAGAAAAAGGGAAGGAAAAGAAAAAAAGCTGTAAAAATTTCTTTCGCCCAGAAAAAAATTTCTGTGTTACCCGCTTCATCGTATAGAAATTCAGACTGTTCAAGTGAAATTTAGATTAGGTAATGACAAATTTGATTGCTTAGTAAGACGTTAAAAGGACTGAGATGTGTACATACTGAGATATACTTAGTGTGAGAATTATTTCCTAATTTAGGAAAGGAGTCACACAACGAAGATAATTTATTGTGATTTATTGTGATTATTATTTATTGTGATTTATTTTTTAATGTGGTTTATTGTAATTTATTATTTATTGTGATTTATTTTTTATTGTGATTTATTGTGAATTATTTTTATTGTGATTTATTGTGATTTATTTTTTATTGTGATTTATTTTTTATTGTGATTTGTTTTTTATTGTGATTTATTTTTTATTGTGATTTATTATTTATTGTAACTTATTATTTATTGTGATTTATTATTTATTGTGATTTATTATTTATTGTGATTTATTACAAGTTATTATTTATTGTCATATATTGTTATCTATTTTAATCTATTGTTATCTATTGAAATCTATTGAAGTCTATTGAAATCTATTGAAATCTATTGAAATCTATTGAAATCTATCATGATTTATAATTTATCATAATTTATCATAGTTTATAACCATTTTGTTTTCATTACTTTATTCAATACTCATTCCCAATTGTTGATTAATTTGGTGATCAAATCGGTTAATCTTAATCAAACTTGATTGTTGATTAATCTCAACAGTTGTCAATTATCAATCAATGATTTCTTATCTGATTGCTAATTCACAAGTCTTAAAATGGAAACCTCGGCATGTGGGGTACCTTTACATAATATCAACATTGCTTAGTCAAAATGACGATTGACTCAGCCAACTCACGCGTCATATAAAGCCGGTGCTCGCCCCAGATTTTTTCTTTCTTCAAAATACTCATTTAATACCATGCCCGCCTCTACTTCTAAGTTTTCACTGTTTCAATCCTTATTCAAAGGTCCAAACAGTCCTGTTCACCATTATAAATCTGCAACTATTTCTGCAGATGAAGCCATGAACTTGGCAAGATCAACAAATTCTCTTGCTAGAAACACTTTAAGGAAAGACAAATATCGAGGAATCGGCTTGGTGGCCGCTTATTCGGGACCTTCTTTGTTTTGATTGTCTACCTATTTATATTCTGCAATGATCCAGTTTTCACTGGTTTAAAGATCTTTTTGGGGATCACTAATGACCTACTTTTTATCACGAATTTTTACGATACTTATAAATACAAGTTTTTTTTTTAATTCGGTGCATCATATTCTTTATAATGCAACTTTGTTTAATTTCCGTTGAAATCTGTAAACTTGATTTTGATTCATATCTATGTTGTGAATATTAGTTGTAGTTTTTAGTTTTTAGTTTTTAGTTTTTAGTTTTTAGTTTTTAGTTTTTAGTTTTTAGTTTTTAGTTTTTAGTTTTTAGTCAGTTTATTGAAATTTTTAGTTTAATGTTGTTTTTAGTTTTTAGTTTATTGTAGTTTTTAGTTTTTAGTTTTTAGTTGTAGTTAGTTTATTGAAACTTTTAGTTTATTGTAGTTTTTGTATTTTACATTTTTTGGTTAAAATTGTAGTTTTTGACGTTTTTGGTTCATTTTACTTTAAAAACTTTTTGTTCATCGTAGCTTTTGAATTTTTGGATCCATACTCCAGTTTTTATCAGGTTTAAATTCCAGCTTCTACCTGATTTAAATTTACCTGATTCAAATTTTACTTGGTTTAAATTCTATTTAAATTCTTAAATTCAAATCATCATGTTTAATTAAAAATATCAAGCACAAATGAATTTCAAACTTGTGACACTTAAAATTTAACAAAAGGGTTATTCGTATAGATTGTCCAATTCAGATTAAGCAAGTCAACATTTTATCAATAATTCATTGTTGCTCCGTATTTTCATTGTTTAAATGTTCTTGTTCATTTAGCCAAAGTAAAGTTTTCTTTTACATGAAAAAAGTTTCAATCTACAACGGTCTTGCACAAATAGAGATTCTAATATGCAAAGAACTTTCAAAAAAGTTCATCTACTTAGAGCTTTTTATACACTGGAGAATTTTCAAGGTTACAAAAATGAAAAATTGAATCAAAGGCAAATTGAAATAGAAAGAAAAATATGAAATGGAAAACATAAATGAAATAGAAGGGGTTTATGAAATGGAAAATGTAAAAAAATTCAAAGAAAAATATGAAATAGAAGAAATAGAAAATATAAATAAAAAAATTGCAATAAAAAAATGGAAAATAGAAAAAAAACACAATATAAAAATACATTACAGAAATTTCCATGTAGAAAATGAATTTATTAAAACTGTTCAACTCTCAGAAACCGCAAAATAATGTTCAAAGAAAATTTAATAAAAACAAAAATTAAAGATAAATTACACACTCATATATAAATATACATATTTAGAAAACATTTGAAAAAACAAACTATTCCAAATCAACCCTTTTTTTATTTCACTCTGGCTTTGGTAATGGCTCATTCATAATGTAGTCAGGAACATCTTGTTGATGATCATTATGAGTCTGGGATTGCTGTCGATTGTTTCCCGGTGGCTGATTATGTTGAAATTGTAATTGCTGCTCTTCCTTTTGAAGTTGTTGAAGATGCTGGTATTGAAACTGTTGTTGTTGAATAAGCTCCTGCTGCCATTGTAATTGTAGAATTTGCTGCTGTAAATGCACGTTACTTAGCTGTTGATTGGGAAAGCCTCCAGCCGAATTGGAATACAAGTAATTGTTGTTTACAGGATATCCTTCATTTTCTTCTTGACTTCCTTGAGGTAGTGAAGGTAGTCCTGGAAGTTGAGAAGGATCGCCTAATAGCGCCAACTGTGAATTTGATGTACCAAGCATTAACCCATTTGACTGTCCGTGCACTCCCATCATATTCATATTGTCATTGTATCCACCAGCTTCCATCATTTCGCCTCCAAAATTTACATTGTTCACAGTGTTGTTTAAAACATCTAGCTCAACAACACCAGGTGCGCTTTGATCATACCCTATCGAATTTGATCTCCCAGTTCCAACTCCTAAAAGTCCTCTGGATCCTCCAGCAGATGATGTCAACCCTTGAGACCCAGGATAATCCCCGTACGGACTTGTGCTAAAGCTCATTCCTCTAGTTCTGTTTTCATGGGCACTGTCATCATCATCATCACTTCGATCCAATATTTCAGGCGTATTTTCAGTCACTCTCATCATCATTGATTTGGAATTTCTCGAAGTAAGCCGGTTTCCATACATTTCATCTTGTTGCATTGGAGCAGAGCTGGTCGACAGAAGCATCATATCGTGATGATGCCTTGCTCTATCCTCATAATGTTCCAGTCCCAAGAACGATCCTGGCATGGGTTCGGACTCCTCATCTCCAGCTCCCATCATATTCTTATGTCTATGATGACCGTCTTCATCCATGCTATCAAGCTCATCAGACAAACCAGAACCACGCTTGGGCAACGGTCCACCAGGCTTGTTTATACGCAATAAGATTTTGAGCGAAGGAAGACAGGCGACAATCATTGCAGTACAACATTCGACAGCAGATAAAATACCTCCATAAGTGACAAGACCGGAGACTGCAAGAATAACCGCACGAGTGATGAAGACAATCATGGTGATAATACCGAGAGAAAATGTTGCAATGAGACCGATAAGTTGTCTTTTAGGCATTGAACCCATAGTAGGGATGATTGAAAAAGGAATGATAAAAATTAAAGCATCGGTAACAAGATTGGCAACGGCGGAGATTGCAAAAGGAGTTCGGGCAGTCGACGAGTAACAATGCTGCACGAAAGGAGGAAGAGCCCAGTTCAGCGAGATAGGCTGGCACAAAAAGAGATTGACGCAAATGATAACGACGAGTGTAGCTGCGGTGAAAACTGCGACGACATGAAGAAAGATTCTTGACTTTGTTTTCTTTGGAATGAGACGATAATAGAAACCCAAGATAGCGCCCTTAATGCACCAGATAGTCACGTAGTAGGGAATAGACGAAGCATAGACGAATTTGAGTACTTTGATTTCAACAAGAGGCCCGCCCTTGACGTGCTCTGTAACATGTTCGGACAGATAGTTGGCTCCGTTGTCCATGAAGCCTGTAGATATTGCGTAGGCATCGAGAGATATCCACGCAAAAAAGAATGCTTGGGCCATTACCAGTAAGATGTCTTCAGGCAAAAGACCCAGTTTAATGACTACTAATCTAACCACCATTCTTGCCAGCAGGAAGATTAGTGAGATAGTAGCGAAAGTCCATTCGACGACGAGAACGGACGTAGCAGAAACCATTGCTATATGGTTTATAAATTATGTGTTTAGAGAAGATAGCAAAAAAAATATATATATCCGGCTTCTTCTATATAGGTGATGAAGGATGGTTCGCTCTCAACCGCAGTCTAAGTAGATTGGACGATGGTACTGCTATTTGTATAAGGATGCAAGAAGAAGCAACGGCAAGCAACCAAAATATAATTTGGAGAAGAGAGAAGGAAAAAAGAAGGAAAGAAAGAGTAGAGAAGGGGGATTATTTTTCGACAGGAAAGGAAACAAAAAAATTATAAAAATCATAAAAATCATAAAAAATACAATATTTTAAAAAAAGTAAAAAAAATTCAAAATGAAAACGGTAATAAAATTGAAAAATAGAAAAGAAATTTTGTTGCGTTTGGGTTTGTACGCATTTGGGTTTGAATAATTTGCACGCATTTGACGGTAAGAGACTTAATGTTTTGGCTGGCTAAACTAGCAAAAAAACCTCTGCACAAAAAAGGATTATCGGCCACTACAAGCGGAAGGGCAATGCCATTGGAAGGGCCGCTTGATTGCAAACGAAGCCTACTTCTGCTGGGAAATTTGACGTTGGAACTTCTCAGTACTGGTCTTGAGGTGACGGTGCATTAGAAATTAATTTCGTTTTTATGGATTCAAATTGTAAAGTATTCGAGCAGAATTAAATCATTACTAAAAGCCAATTTGACAGCTAGCCGTTGTCATTCTAGCATCGTTGTGCCATTGTGGCCAACTGATTAGACCCACGATTTCAAACAAGGTCCTTCGTGGTTCTCAAGGCTGCATAACTGGCTAATTAGAAATCCTAGAGAAGTCAGATATTCCACGTCTGGTGAAGGCAATGTGCAGTGATCTTCCCGAAGTGCATGACCCACTTTTTGCAACTGTTTCTGGTCGACTTAGAGCTATGTTTGTTCTATTGTTCAACGTTCCGCTACAAGTGATGGTGGGTAGACATTTTGCACTCACAAATCTTGAATTTTGAGATTAAAATTAGTTTCTACGGCATAATTTTAACTGCCTTTTTTTCATTACTTTTCCGGTCATTTTTTAGTTGAATAAATTTTAATTTGATGTTTAATTATATAGTTTTTCAAATACTGTAATTTCTGTTTGTTACCAAGTTATGGTTTTGAAGAATTATTTGTAATATAAAACTTGGTTATTCCTGAATAATTCCAATTATTTAGTTAAATTTATTTCAATTACTTTTTTTCTGTAAATTTTGTAATTTTTCCTATTATTTATAATTTTTTTCTTTGTATACATATTTAATTTTTTATTTCCATCATATCTTTAACACTTATTATATATATATTTCAAACATTATTATCATTTCAATATTTGTTAATTGTCTTTTCAATTTCTGTCACTATTCCTGCCTACTTTATAAAACTTTTATTCTAAATCTCCATGTACCTGAATTCTTCCATCTGTCTAAGACCATCTGAATCTCTATTTCTAACGACCCACAACATTCGTGGGCCACAGCAATTGTGGGGAAGCCCGTCAAATTTCAAATACGCAAACCGTATTCATGACATATGAACCCAAAAGTTGGATCTTTTATTGTGACACCCAATTTGAAAGCAAATGCTCTTCCTACACTATATAAGGGTTTCACTGTACGAGACCAATCTACTTCCTCCTGAAGATCTTGTAAAGTATCATCCAACGTCTTCCAACGGCCGGCACTACTGCATCTGCGTACACAACAGTTACAAGCACTATTTCTAGTATAAATACATAAATTTACACAAACCAAGCGCATAAGAGATGGAATTCTCTTCACTATCTTGTAAACCGAAATTCATTGCTTTCCACAATGAAATGTTAAAACTACACGACCTGCCCTGTTTCATCTCTGCTGGCCTTTTTCAGTACCATTAGTACGTAATACGTGTTTTTGTGTTTAGGTTCAACGGTCTAGTGCGGCAGAATTTCTAAAAATTACCCCTTTAAGTAATCCTCATTTTAAGTCTGCAACACTCCACCTGAAATGATCCCAAAAACTACTTTCATGTACCTGAAAAAAATTCAGGTTTGGTTTTTGCAGGTACGGGTTCTATCAACACTTGTAATTTTCCTATTTAAGCTAATACTTGTCATTTTCACAATTTGTAACAGTTCCATGTTCCATTTTACTTCAACTCATTAGTACCCTTTGAATGACCTTTATGGGTGCTGGAAAATATTTCCTTTATTTTCACAATGGTCGCTTGTTCACTATATATCCCAATCTTACATGAACTGGAAAATCACCATTGTTCGATTGATTCTATCAATAAACACATCATCCAAGATTTTTTTTTCTCTTCTTTCATCTCTTCTTTTCCCCATATCTCTAGACCAAATATTACCTCCTTGGATCATCAGCAATGGAGCTCAAGGCTACTCCTAGCAAACCGACAACGAAGATCATCGGTCTAAAAGCCGTTTTGAAGAAGCGGCAGGAGCTGGCTGCTCTAACTGACGAGTACGGATGTATTCTTTGTCCACAAGTACCCCCGATTTGTCCAGAATGCCCTCGTGATGAAATTTGCAATCTTGAAGCACAAACATGTAAAGCCTGTGCTTCAGTTACATGTATCTCGAAAGATATAGTAAGAGCAACTTCCACAATTCTGCCACCTACTGCTACAGTTACTGTCATTCCAACAGATCCTAATTCTTCTCCTCTAATTACTAATAAGTATCTTGGGCCCTTGATAGGTGGTATCACAGGAACCATTTTGCTCTTTAGCTTAGTATTGTTCTTATGCTGCAAGAGAAGAATCAAAAAAAGCGTCAGACTAAATGAATCTCCCCAATTGAGTAAAAATGATAGAGTCTTGGATGAAGAAAAAAGAATTTTCAATGACATTGACACGAGATTAAGCACGCAGATCCTCAACATTGTTGCTCCTCTCAATGTAATTCCGGATGAGGAACCAAACAATAGAATAGGAATTGCAGTTACTACATCAAGACCAAGCTCAGGCTCAAATCAAGTGCGATGGTCAAAATCAAGGCCTCTAACCGATTCAAATTCCATTGCAAATGCTTACTCTATGGCAAATTTCAGTCCTACCACTCAGGATCATTTTATGAGACAATTCCAACAGGAGCAAGCTCTGATTAATTATGACAACACCACTCTCAATCAAACTTCTTTTACTCAAAGACCCCTTTCTAAAGATAGTTCTTTTGCTAGAACAGATCCTTCTGGTAGAACAGACCTTTCTGGTAGAACAGATCCTTCTGGTAGAACAGATCCTTCCGGTAGAACAGATCCTTCTGGTAGAACTGACCTTTCTGGTAGAACAGATCCTTCCGGTAGAATTGAATCTCGTCCTACTACATCATCTACCAGTAAGTCTGGCTCATCTGGCCGTCCTTTGTCTAGTCTTGAGTCACACGCAATTATTCAACAGTTCCAAGAAAAACACAAATTACAACAACAACTACAAGGCTATTCTCGATCTCCATCAGTATACGTGCCAAATTCGCGACTGGTTTCACAAATTTCATCTGTCAATCCAGCTCAATCCCTACAATCTTACCCAACTAAACCTACTTCACGACCGCAAAGTTTCTCGTCTAGCAGTAACTCTCAATCAAGGCCAACTTCTCAATCTTCCTCTAGACCAATTTCACTACAGTTGCAATCCATTAGAAACTCTTTCACGAAATTCTTGAAACCCCCTTCGCGACCAGCTTCCCAGCTTCAACCTGTAGAAGACCCTTCTCAGAAAAATCAAGAACAACTACCAACAATTACACAAACTACACCTAAAATAGAGAATCCAGCACTAGCTGCATCAGGAACCCAGAGTTATCAAAGCTACCTACCTGAACATCTCCGAAGCACCCTTGCAACTACTGCAGCCCACCCTCCGACAGCAATGCAGGCAAAAGTGTTACAAAAGGCATCAGACAGTGCGTCGGCTAAAGCTGAAGATAATACAATTCAATACGGTCCAACAAAGCACACACCGTATGATGAGTTTTTACTTGAGATAAAAAATTCCATGGCCCGAGGATCAAGAACATCATCTCTCGAACATATGTGCATAGACGAAAATGATTCCAATTCTAGTGAAGTTGATTCAAACGAAGTCCGAAGAGCGAATCCAGACTCAAGCTCACAAAAGTTATCATCTAAGGGTGATGATTTGAGTAAAAATCCCGAAACGACCAAACAAGCAAAAATGCCACCTCCAGTAGTGCAGGAGCCTACGAGGCATGCTCAAAGACTAGAACATGACTCTAGTGTAGATGATGCGCTCTATGGACAAATCGAAGCCTATCTTGAACCTAGTAATGAGCAACAACAGCAGCAAGGGCAGGACCAAAATCAGGACCAGGGCCAAGACCAGATTCAAGACCAGAACTGGAATCAGGACCAAGAACGGATTCGGAATCAGGGCCAATACCAGAACCAAAACCAAAATCTGGGCCAAAATCAGAATCTGGATCAAAACCTAGGCCAACACTTGACCCAGCAACAACGCAGCTCTGAGTCCTCAATTCCGAATGCATCGAATGATCCAGCACATGGTTCGGCTAACCAGGAAGATGACGGAAGAAAAAATCAAAGAAGAAGCAGTAACGGGAGCATTGATATGAGAGATAGCAACAGATTTTCATATCCCGTAATTTTTGGACCCTCCGACGATATAGTATTATTAAAAAAGTGATATAGAGCCAAAAAATAAGAAAAAATAAAAATCAGTTTGAGCATTAGCTGCTTTTTACCTGCCGTATTTGTAACTCCTTAGAATAATAATCAGCGATGGAGTTTGAACCTAAATTCGTACATCTTTCTATGCCTTAGCCCGGCTTTCTGGAAGACCATTCTGAACAAAAAAAGTGTAGTAAGAACAAAACGGGTATGTAGCTGCATGAGCACAAGCCAGTCAATTTAGAAAGCAACTGTAGGAATAGAATCCATAGAATTCCATCCATGGAAGTACAAGAGTCCTTGGCTTCACAACTTGAATTCTACAATGTTTTACCAGATAAGGAAAGACAGACGTCTGTGCAGGTTCAGGTATGAGTAGAGCAGCAAATGGCTTGATGCAATGTTAGAAGCGATCTCTTTTGGTTGCAAAAGTCTACGCTTACTCACAACGTAACAAGTTACCATTATGAGAACGCTTTTGTCCTGGAAAATGTTTTCCATGATTAGATTGGGCTGGCCCACAGATTTATTGAGAGAACTTTACAGGATGCAGAGACTCATATGGTTGATTTTTGTTGACTTTCCAGCTTTGGGGTTCTTGTTTAAAAAGTTACAGACAAGAACATGAGACAATTTAGTTTGGCTTCTGTAATGGGCTGATTTTGATATACAAGGATTGCGATAACTTGTTGACGAGCTTATGTGAATTCAAGTGTTTGCATATTTTTATAGATACTAATGATCGACTTGCTGCTTCTCTTTGATTTTAACTTAGCGTATTTTTTTTGTTTAAGCAAAGAAGATACGAACACACAAAAGATAAGAGCAATCAGCACAATCACAGACACAATTCAATGTAAAGACCATCTGGGTAACTCTACTAGTTCAGCAATGATTCTAACCTGATGAACAGTGAGTGTTGAATTACGCTGTGGTTGGTTTTCGATTCACTCACGCGTTTAGATGCTAAAATATTGTAATCTTTCGTAGTTGCTACAAAATTTCATTAACTTGAATGCACGATGTCAGCGTATCAGTCAGCCTTGGACGGTAATTTCTCTTGAATACAGATGCTTTGAGATTGATGGGAATACCTGCAGCTTCTTTGCGCGTAAATCTAAATCTTCAGCGGACACTAGCAATTTGAGAATATTATTTAAAACTAGAAAAATGATTGATTCTTTTAAATTCTGACTTTCAACGGCCGGAACAAATCGCTCACTCCAGAGAAAAGTACATTAGTTCAGATACAAGACATGAAAGTTACTATATAGTGAGAATTAGGCAAGCCACTATGCGTCTATTATGATGAAAAACAGTTCATCCTAATTTGCCCAACGTTCTCGAGTCTTGTCCAGTTCTATCTAAATTAAATTTAATCTGAATTTAATATGTAGTTATTTAACTGAATTTAACATGTAGTTATTTAATTTTCAATCTAAATTTATGTAGTTATTTGATTCAACGTATCTGAAGATGAACATTTTAAATTTAGTTTAAATTTAGTTTAAATTTAGTTTGGAGGTAATTTGAATTTAATCTGATTAAACATATATTTCATCTGATTCATCATGTTATTTTATCTAAATTTAATCTGATTCATCATGTTAATTTATTTAAATTTGATCTGATTAATCATGTTATTCATCTGAATTTAATCGATTTAAAATGTTAATTTATCTAAATTTAATCTGATTTATCATGTTATTCATCTGAATTTAATCGATTTAAAATGTTAATTTATCTAAAATCAATAGATTTAATATGTTAATTTATCTGAAATCAATCGATTTATTATGTTACTTCATCTAAATTGATTAAAAATTCAATCAACTAACATGCCATTCCATTCCATTTGATTTTATCTGAAATGTCATTGATTTGTCTCGAATTTCAGTCACCTTCTTTTATCTTAAACGATTTATCTGAAATATCAATTAATTTGTTTCCATCGATTAACGTCATTTAATTTCATCGAAATTCAATGTTTCAAGACCCTTAAATTAATGTTTCCTAGTTTTGAAAATAGAAAATGTTAAAATAATTTCATTTTTTCATATAAACAAGATATAAATTACCAATTACTTTTTCTTCATACAAAGACCATATCCTAACGGCGTTCATTATCGTATTGAAAGTCAAAGTAACTCTTATCAAAATGATGCAATCTAATATAACCATCTTCTGAACCTGAAGCAAAATACAAACCCCGGGAATCAGTTGCAATGGTATTAATAGGACCGAAATGTCCCTTCATCTCGCCAATTTCTTCCTCGAATAACTTGTGGAAAAACTTTGACTTGAAATCACCTTCTTGAGCAGAAGTAGTTGTGACATCTCTAGCTTCTTGACCACCTCCAACAATAATAAAATCTTTTACTGAAGTAATGGCTGCTGAATTTAATGGAATACCGGCTTCGTAAGTATGTAATAATTCCAAAGTATCGGAAGTAAATAATTTGGCTGTTTTATCCTTACTAGCCGTAACAAAGTATGTTCTGTCTAAAGAAGTTTGAAGATCTTGAACAGAACTTTGATGAGCTGGCTCATAAATGATTCGCTCACCAGAACGAATGTTATATTTAGCGACATTACCGTTATTGTGACCGGCAAGAATATGCTCACCATCGTAAGACCAAGCAGCAGTTGTAACTTTATTCTTCAAACCTTCCAGATTTTCAATAACAAACTCAGCTTGTCCAACCTGTTCACCACCAACTTCTTCATTAATAGGGAAAATGTAAATAGAACCCTTGCAGCCGTAATGTTCATCAGTAACAGCCATCAAGTACTTTCCATCAGGAGAAAACTCTACGTGCTTTGCAGTAGCCTTAGTTTCCCAAGTATGAAAAATTTGACCAGCTCTAGTATTCCAAAGACGCACGGTACCGTCTGCAGCACCGGTAGCAGTAATAAGAGTGCTAGGATGAGCATCAATGGAGAAAATAGCACCGCCATGGCCATTGAGTGTTCCTAGTCTTTCACCATTATGAGCGTACCAAACATTAGCACTACGTGATCTGTTAGTAAAAATGTTTCTTTTGATTCGAATCAACATACACTAAATCTCTAGCCGTAGAGAACAACAAATCGCCTTCACGGTTGAATTTGAGCTGTTCATGAATCGTTAGCAATTGAACAAACATTTAGATCTCAATGGACATACTTTGGTGAGAGGACGTTCGTGACCGTTTCTAAACAAGTTAATAACAAATCAAATCAAACAGCACTTTACTTACAATACAATAGGACGCATATTGAGCTTTGCAGTATCCGACAACGTTTGAACAGAATGGTTTGGAGTGGGAGGTGTTGTAAATTTTTTCTCACAGTTCGGTCTCTGTAGGTGAAATTTTTTAAAATGCCCAAGTATATCGTGGTCCATTCAACAGTATCTTTCAGACTGTATGAATTTAGTTTTTAATTTTTCATGATGATTAAATAGGAATTACTTAAAGAGTTTTTATTTTTCCTGATGATTGAATAGGAATTACTGAAAAGATTTTTTATGATTGAATAAGAATTACTAAAAGGGTTTTTAATGATGGAATAAGAATTACTAAAAGGGTTTTTAAGAAATGTCAACTAAATATATCACGTTATTTTCAGGAAATGCCAATTGAATATAAAGTAAAAATTTACACACGTGATATATCTAATTACATATCTATTACGTAATGTGTTTGAATCACATGACTTGTTCAAAAACCACATCACATGACGCATATTTAGTCCTTCACAAACTTTATCTCTAAATAGAACCAGGATCAAAGAAATCTGAACTTTGATGACCGCAATTCAAAGTTCACAGAAGAAATGGACTGGAACGACAAGAGTCTTTGTCTGCCGTCAAAACCGCATTAGCTCACTGAAGTTGGACCGCATACGACGGAACACAGCATCACCCACCCTAAACCTTGTCCCTAAACTAAAATAGATGGCGAACTGAATTGTTTCTCCTACCTCCCCCCTACAAACTGTGCTTGAATAAACCCGTTGAAACCCGTTGATTGTTTTGGTACAATGGGCGTTTTGGATCAAAGTGATGAGTTTCTGTTGGAACTTGGCTCACATATGCCGGTCTCAGAATTGAAAATTTTAATGCAAACATGTAAAAGACTGTACTTGCTTTACGTCAGTCTAGTATGGAAGAATATAAACTTGTGTCCTCCACGTCTGCTACCTCATCATGCTTTTGAAGAACATGCACTGGAACATCCCGGTACTTCTCTACCGCAGGATATCATTTCACCAGCTATTAACCCAAATATCACTAATGAAAACCTCATTGACGAGTTTCTCACCACGCTGCTGGATAAAGCTCCGTCAGCAACTGCATTGGCCAGTCTGCAAACTTTCGAGTTCGGCCCCAGGTACTTTTTTGAGCGTCCCAACGCGCTCAAAGCTCTGCGAATGCTTAGTAGAGCTAAAGTGCCGAATCTGAAGCAAATCCAAATCAACCTTGGATGCGATAGGTATAAAGTTTCAAAAGGTGCAAAGGCAAATCTCAGAAATAGTACAATTGAATTAATGACTCAAGCCATGTCTGTAATGCATGAGCTCCTCTATCGTTGTAAAGCTGAGCTTTCCATCCAGTCGTGCTATCCAATGAGCTTTGAATCGACTTTTTCTTCTCCCATGATATGTACGTCGTTGAGAGAGCTGGGCCTCACCTTCAACGATAGCGTTCAATCTCACAGTGAATTAGCTGAAGCCTTATCTCGTTGCGCCAATCTCAAGATTCTCAATATTAAAACCTATAATGGTCAATTAGACGGACGCTTACCCGTTTTGCATTACTATCAAGCTCCCTTAAGAGGTTTGAAAAAGCTTGAACAACTCGGAATCGCATCTGGTTCGATTCTAAACAACTTTCATCCCATACATCTACCCCCTAACCTGAAGACTCTATCCCTCACGATTACCCCTTACTATGGTACTAATCCTTTGCTTTGGAGTAGAATTCTGGGAAGAGAATTCGCTTGTTTGGAAAGTTTCTATTTTGCCCATTCGTTTGGTGATGAAGGATTTGATTCTGTCAAAGTAGAAGAAATCAAAGTTACCACCCTCCAAAAGCTGTCCCTAGCAAGAACTCCAGTTTCTCTTGAATTGTACAAGAGAATCATTAAAGCAAATCCCAAACTCGCTTCTATTGAAATAAAACCTGAAATTGACTTTATTAAAGCTACAATTGAGGAATGCCCCAATTTGAAAAACATTTCCGGCGGCAAAAACGTTGAACTTCCTTCTTCACAGATCCTTAGAGACAATCTTAATGATGAGCAACTTGCCACCTATGCTCAAGTCATTAAAAAAGGCACCGTCGGTGCATTATAATGATCAGACCAAAGGGTCTTGTATCACGTGTCTATATATATGTAATTTTTCTTTGTACCTTATTGTTTACATGTCTCATAGTATAATTTTACTCTCTTTTGTTTACATTTCTCTTAATATCACAGATTTTCGCCATTTTTTTCTGTTATTCTAAATGACACTAGCGACAAAGTTGAGAGAATGAATCTATTGAGTCTTCCTCCAGAGATACTTATAAAAATCTGTTTGCACTTAGTTCTTCCTGATTTTTATGTGGGATATATTCGTGTTCAAGAGATTTCATCTGTTGACGGAGACCGATTCCAACGCCACAGAGCTTTTTCAAAAAGACAATGTTACAATTTTTATGGAACTTGTCGAAAATTACAAAGTTTGTTAGCGCCAATTGTCTTTGAATATGTTGACTTTGGGCTGTATTCGCTCAACTATATTGATGCAGGGTTGCAGCGTTTCAAACAGAGTAGGTTGATTTACAAACTCAATGCTGGAAATCAACTCAAGAAAAAAGATGAAATTGAGTTAAAAAGTAGTTTGGAGTATGGATTTACGATATCTGCTCTTAATTTGGAAAATGTAAAGTATGTCGATTTTTACCATTCTCATCGAAATACGGTGGTTAGTGTTATAGAGAAAGGACAGAAAATCTTGTCGGGGCTTCATTTAATCGATTTAATAACACCCGAACTCATGCCAAAGCTTCAGCGCGTGCGAATTGCTGATTTGGATTATACTGTGGGAGGAATTGAAACCATCATTTCTTTAAAGTTACCAAAAGATGCTGTTCTTGAAATCAATTCTTATGAAAATATTTCATGGAGCTCATTGACTGATCTTACCGCTCAACAAATTGATAACCTTAAAATAAACAGATTGACAGTTTTTCATGAAGTTGGAAAAGAGCTTGCAAGAGTTAGTACAGTGAAATATTTGGATTTGACTCGCTCGCCTCCATTATCAAGAAGTAATGTCCCGTTCAGTTGTGCCTGGCTCCCACCGAAAGTTGAGACCCTAATTTGCAGCGGACTGATATTTGAATATTACAAAGGTCAGCTTGAAGAAAGTGAGCCATTGATATCAGTGAAAGAAGCATCTATTTTATTGGATTACTTTTCACCAACTAAACGAATTTTTCCTAAAGAACTTGGATTCCGGAATCTGGAGTCTTTAAACATAACATTTAGAAATATCCTAGGAAACAATGTTGATAAAGAACAGTTTGAGTTTGTTACTCAATCCATCATGGCATATAATCCAAAGATTGATAATGTAAAACTGGACATTGACAGAGCAGAACTTTTCAAACATTTTCTTCTTGGAGATGAAAACTATCTAAAAAATGTCAAGTCGTTAGTCATTAGACCTCTGGGAAATTCAGAGGAGAATTTTGAAGCAGATACTAGGGAGTACGTTCAGATTTTGACACAAAGTATGCCTTTATTAGAAACCTTGGAAATTTCAGTAGGATGTTTCCGTGCGATATCATATCAGTATATTAAATCACTTCTTCTATCGAGTGAGTGCAAGTTAAAATACATTTTGGTATATTTAATGTCTGATATCAAAGGGAGATGGACTAAGCAGGAACTAATTGAAAATCTTTGGCACGGGTTTAGTGATTCGGATCATTTTAGTCTGGATGATTTTTGCGATATAGTTTCTGATCCATCAATTTTGCATCACAGAGTTCTTCATCAAAATGAATATACAAGAACAGATGTTGATTACATTTGTTTAGATTTCAAGCGATTGAAACAGCATCTTTTTAAACATGGACACACTTCTTAACTTGGGCTAACTTTCAACTGAAATCTGAGGTGAAGCTCGAACCCCCAGAAAAACATTCTGAGAAAAGATTTAAAGTCTCTTTTATGGAATACAGGACGGATTCTTAATAGCAACACTTTAACAATGCACCAATCTCGGAGTGTTCTGAGATGAATAATGTACCAACCTCAGATTGAATAACAATTTGAGATGAATAATTTTCTCCATTAGAATTTAGTTTTACTTGTACTTGCAAAGAAAATTGATTGAGATTTGATTTATAGCTCTCAACATATTCCGATTCAAGAAATAAAAATCAAAATGAAAGACAATGATCTTATTTGGTTAAACATATTTATTTTTCTCCAGAATTAATTTGACTTGTTCCCTCTGTATTAAAATAAGGAATTTCTGCCTGAGTAGTTACTCTAATTGCATGTCTGCTTTCAGGAAAAAAACCAAAGCTTCCTCTATGAATTGAACTTCTATTGTCCCATACCGCTACATCATCAGTCTTCCATTGATATCTTACAGATATTTCCTGCACGGTGGTCATTAGTGTGTACAAATATTTCAAAATAAAGTCACTTTCAGATTTAGGTATCCCAAAAATATGAGTGGTAAAAGCAGGGTTCACAAACACACATTGATGGCCTGTAACAGGGTGTGTTCGAATCAATGGATGTCGGTTAGTTTTTGCAGGCCGACGAGGTGTTTGACCATGACGAATGGATTCCTCAACTTGAGCAACAGAAGAATGTACAGCAGAGAGACCAGATAAATACAATTGCATGGACGGAGAAAGTAAATCATACAAAGCAAATCCAGAAGCCCATATAGTGTCTCCACCAGAACTTGGAGCATTGAGCATTTTTAAAGTAGTGTAACTGGGTGGATTTTCTTCAAAAGAAACATCAGAATGCCATAGTTGAACTTGATTCAACCGATGATATGGATCAGGAGTGTTGCTAGACCAAATAGGAAGTATTTCTTCTAGTCCTTGCTTGTGAGCAGCTACCAAAGGCGCATTTGGATGTCTATGGAGTGTGCCAAAATATCTACCCAGTTCTAGTTGTTCTAGTGGGCCGAATTTTGTTTGACTTTGGAAAAATACTACTATTCGATGAGATACTAGTAATGCAAGTTCGTTTTTTTGTAATTCCGTTAAATTTGCTAGATTAACACCAACAATTACTGTACCAATACGTGGAGTCAAGTTATTGATTGAAGCAGCCGATTTGAATAAATGTTTATAGTTGTCAGCAGGATCAGCTAGCAATGCTTTATCTGGAGCATTTGAAATCTTTGTATCGAAATCCCATTTAAGTGAATCATTAACTGGTTTAAGATAGTTGTATTCATACTGATTTTCAAGCTCTATCAATTCTTCTTGTGATAACAATATAGCAGAATAATCAATTGATCCTTTGATGACAGATTTACTTAATATAGTAGCCATTCTATGATAAATTCAAGTCTCTAATCAATCCAAGCCATAATTAACAATGGAAAACGACAGGGTATTATTTATTTAAATAGTTATCTGAAAAAATCTTTCTTCAAAACCTGGAGAAACAATTCAGCCGTATGTTATTGCATCTTATCACGTAAATTTGGGTGACTTTTTCGAAAAGAGTGCGATCAGTAGAGAGATGACAGAGAAGTTTCAAGGTTTTTAAGAGTACTTCGGGTTTTGAAGGTTGAATTTTCAGATCAATTGGGCAATAGTGAGAAAAAGATAGCCGCACATTATGAGTTTCAAGCATCAGCACTTCGTGTCCTCAATTAGGTCTAATTGCGTTTTTCAATTCTAAAACAATCTTGTATTCATTTCACAATATTTATGAATGAAAAAGTGATTCAACTACAGACCAGTAAGATCATAATTCTAATAGTTGTAAATTAAATATAAAAGCTAATCATCAATAAATAAAAAAAATGTATAGAAAATAATACAAGTAATCTAAAATCAATAATCATCAAGAAAAAAAATATGGAGAAATTTCCATCAATAGACCTCCAACAATTGGTTATTCTTCAGTGTCGGAGTCGTCAACTTTTCTCTTATTTTTTCTTTTAAATGCTCCACCATCGTCAACCATTCCATATCTACAAATAGCCCCAGCTGGTAGCTGCTGCTGTTGGATCTGGTTCATTTTTGACCGAAAAAAAGTTGAATTGAATCCAAGAATCTTCTTAGCTGAAGATATTTTGAATTGCTCAAGAGCTTTTCCATGATTATCTTCTTTTTCAGTATTTTCACTTTTTTGTTCAGTTTTTTCTGTTGACTCACGACTGAGTCCTAAAACTTTCTTTGTCTCGGTAATATTCAATGTCAAAGGCGCAGGTGTTGGAGACCCATCGTTTCTAAGCGATATGGTCAATCTCGCTTCCTGTTTGATTTCTTGTTCAAAGGGAGACATTTCATCCTCCAAATCCTTTGTGATTCTCAAAAAACTCTTGACTTTAGGTCTCAAATTTTTTCCATCCGACTGTGGTGTATTTCCATGTTCAATACCATTGAATACATTTGCCGGCCGGGGTTCACTGAAATGCTGGCGCTTAACATTTTGTGAATATTGATTGTTTTCTCCATTTTTACCTTTTCTTTCGTACACGTTTGGAGTTTCCAATTTGTGCTTTTGCTGTTTGAAGGTTGAATTTGGACTTGAAGATGACGATGATGACAAGGATGTAAATAACGATTTTGCACTTTGTAAGAGACTTTTTCTTCCTCCATGTTTAGGAGTATATAACGAAACTTTAACTGGTTTAGGCGACGGTGTAGTAAATGATAGTTGATTATTTTCAATTGAATGAAAATCTCTGTAGATTTTCGAATTCTGTGAAGGAGTGTTTGTCGAGGTATTTGGCGACATATATTCATCAGTTGACATTGTAGAAACGATAGACATATTAGAAGGCATAACTGTACCTGAGTGGGAGAGACTTGGGCGTCTGCTAGTACTACTCATACTCATCAGGTCATCGGAGTCATATCCTCCGTTGTACTCGTCTTCAGACGAAGAAAAGCTTGTTCGTTTGTACTTTCGATCCAACAAAGAAATGTTGCTTGAAATCAAATTAATGTTGAACCCTGAGCTATTAGGCGCGGTGGTAGTAGCGGCCATCATCATTGTCGGATGTTCCAAGGACGGCTGGTGCTGTAGAGTAGGAAATGCACAAGAAGAATTTTGTTTACGCGTAGTAGAGTAGGGAATGCCAAAGGAAGACGCGTCGTTTGAAGCGGTTTCAAAAGTCATATTGACGGGAGAAGTATGAGGAGTAGATGGTAGTAATACTTTATTAAGGCTGGATTGCCTATATGGACGAGGTGTTGAAGTTGAGTTGTTAGACGATGCAATTGGAGTTCGTGGAGAAGATGCTGACGAGAAGAGGTTAGCAGCTGGGCCCGCTTCATGGAGATGATGGTGATACTCCATGGTATTCATTTTTTGAGTGTTTGTATTGTTTGCATGAGAAGGTTTGATGGCAGAAGAAAAAGAACATGAATGCAGGAAGCTTTCCTTCAAAACAAAGGTATGATTACAAGTTCCTCCATTAATCATGTTGTTATCATTGGCCCAAACATTACAACTATTTTCATTACTGTTGGAGTCCATTGAAGACGGTTTATGGCAGTAGCAGCGAGTGGCGTCGTCGGGTTGGCCAAACTTTGAATGGGATAGAGGGCAGACAGTAGCAGCTCCGGAGTTAACGGGGCACAGGGAATCAACAGAAACGGCGCTGTTCCATTTGATCATGATTACTATGGAGGTTACCGTTGGCTTGGTTCAGGCAAAATTTAAAAATGTAAGGAGAAAAAAAAGGTTTCTTGTGTCCCAGATATATATATATATATATAAAATCTTCTCTGGCGGTTTAAACCAACACATCAGCATCTATTAGACTCTATTATGGTATATCAGTAGACTATAAGCTGCTGTTTTTCGAATGTCTCTGCGTTTGAAAACATCAAAGAACGCTGGTAGAGGTGTTTCGTTACTCTCGACCATTCACAAGATCGTCCGTAGTGGCCTTCATTTTCACCCAAATATACAAACATCAATAAATAAACAAATAACCTAATCTAGCAGCTAGCTTCACTGGCCTACAGCCGACTTTCTAGACGATCTCCTCCTGGTTCCGCCTTCTTCTTCAGCTGTCCCGGATCCCGCACTAACAGGGCCCTCTCCTTCAGTAGACGTTGCCACGGGGTCGGGGTACTTTTCTACTGTTTCCATCAAAAAGTCAAAGTGTTCAATTGCCCTCACGGCCTGTTTCAAGTGGGCTGGCGACACTCGTTTAGCGCTCCGTAGTCGTGCTTGAGCACAACTTTCCTCAATTAAGGACACCATGAACAGTTCAAGAGCCTTTGCGACGACGAGAGGGGTGGCCTGTGCGACTTTTCCGATATCGTCGTCTGATTGCATGAGACGTTTGATTCTCGCCTGAAAAAAGGGTTAGACATGAAAGAGGCTGGATTAGCTGCCACTTACCACTGGAAATCTAGTCTTGACTTCACGTTTTGGGATGGGAGTTGGAACTGCATCTTCTGAATTCTGTGGTGGAGTTGAGGACATTTTAAGTCTTTGTGCCTGTGTACCGCTGAAACCGCTATTAAGATGGGTTTGGTCGGTTAGTTTAGAAGCTTATGCTAAAAAAAATTATAAAGTGTTTAAGCTGGTTGAAAAAATAGAAAGAACAAACTGGCTAGGGAAAACTTGGGACTTTTTATACAACAAGCAACAAACAACACTTTCACTGGAAAATTGTGAAAAAAATAAACAGACAAATTATATCCAAAATGAAAGTGCAAAGCCGGGATTGAACCCATCATGTGAAATTTCAACACAAACAAACTACTGAGCTAAAGTATCTTTAAATATTTGTCATGTTTAAAATTGAAATCGTCCAAACACGTGATGTTATGAGTTCGATTCTGGACACCGTTTAACGCGGTACCTCTTGCTACAATAGGTAGCACAAGGCGGGACTCCAAAGCACTACCTCACCTTAAATTAAAGTAATTTGAACCACCCAGCGAAAGCTGTTGTACTAAGAAACAAATGGGAAATTCTTATAATTATAGAGGTTGTACTTTAATAGTACGACTTCGTCGTCCTATATAGTGAAATTTGTTATATAAAACGACAAGTATTTGAATAGTTAAAATTATTGATTGATTGATTGATTCTGGACACCGTGAGTTTTCCATTGTGGTTTTTAACGCGGTACCTCTTGCTACAATAAGTAGCACAAGGCGGGACTCCAAAGCACTACCTCACCTTAAATTAAAGTAATTTGAACCACCTAGCGAAAGCTGTTGTATTAAGAAACAAATGGGAAATTCTTATAATTATAGAGGTTGTACTTTAATAGTACTACATCGTCGTCCTATATAGTGAAATTTGTTATATAAAACGATAAGTATTTGAATAGTTAAAAGGAATCTATCTATTTATCTGGGGTAGGCTAAATTACCAGCGAAAGCTTTTGAATTAGAAAAAATGGAAAATTCTTATAATTATAAAGGTTGTGCTCTAGTAACGAAGTTTGTTTTATGAAAAGATGGTTATTTTAATAGTTGAAATTATTGATGGATTGAATTATTTAAATAGTTAAAATTATTGATTGATTGAATTATTTAAATAGTTAAAATCATTGATGGATTGAATTATTTAAATAGTTAAAATTATTGATGGGTTGAATTATTTAAATAGTTAAAATTATTGATGGGTTGAATTATTTAAATAGTTAAAATTATTGATTGATTGAATTATTTAAATAGTTAAAATTATTGATGGGTTGAATTATTTAAATAGTTAAAATTATTGATTGATTGAATTATTTAAATAGTTAAAATTATTGATTGCGTTAAAAGTATTAATCTGGGGAACGTTGATTATATTCGTCGTCTTATAGTAACAAAGCTTGTTATATAAAAATAAAAAGTTGTAAGATAATTACTAGAGTATAAATTCACCATCATCTTTCTGATTTACAAAAATTTTATCATCTACCTCATTTTAAAAAATCATCCAAGTACATAAAAATAAACGGGATTAAAGAGGTTGTACTGTATAAAACAAGTGCTTGAATTGTTGAAATGCGTTTAAAAAATAAAAAAATGTTTTATTATAATGAAAGATTTTGCAAAAAAATAAGATTTATAGAAGAATATTTCTGGGGTACTTTGTGAATGAATTCATCTTCACTGGGGTGCTGTAATAATCAATCTAATATCTAATAATTCTTCAAGTTATATAATACTTTTCAGGTTATCTAATGATTTTTCAAGTTATATTCAAGTTATATTATTTCAGATTATATAACATTTCTATAAATTAACAAACTGCTAAATTGTCAGCATTGCAAATCCATATTATGATTCGATTCATTTACAAGCTGAAACGACTTCTACTACTATAAATACTAAAATGACAAATTCAAAATCTGTTAATCTCTAAATCTATCAAATTATTGGCTAAACCTTAGGGCATCATCATAAGTGGCGACACGGCGCCAAACGGGTAGCCTGAGCGAATTTTATCGCGACAAAGTGCTAATAAAATTCCAGCAACGCAAACTTCACTGTTTTCAAATTAAAGTTTTTTTAATTTGAACGGAGCACAAAGAAACCCGAAAAAAGATCTAATATTGACCGAATAAAAAGTGCCCTGGTTCAGCATTTTCATTAGTAAGATGTCCGTCTTCAACTTGGAACCCGAGAAGACCATACAACAGAAAAGTCCCGTGTGTTGCGAAAATGGTTACTTTTCTCCAATATCTCCATCTATCAACTGTATTACTATGATATCCTGTCCCACTGTTTTCAGCGTAACCTTCAAGATCAGATCAGCTTTCATTCTCAACTAGTTAAAGACTCGGTCTCTTGAAGATTCAGTCTAATTCAATGCTTATTTCAGCAACCACCCGTGGCTATCCCGTCGGATTTCTTCTCTCTTCCACCGGAACATTCTTTATCTATAAACCCTTACACTGGCAGTGATGCTGGCACCACATGCTATCAGCTGGTGCAATCAGGTCTCAAACGATTAACTCTAATGTTGTGCTTTAAATATTTATGACATTGGATTTGTAAGTCTCTCATTTGGCCTGTTTCTTTTTTTTATTGGCAACGGTTTACCAATCCCAACACTTGGCTTTAGGACTATATTTCTACTTTGGGAATTGTCTGTGCCCTTTTAGCTGGGTTTTATAACGTCTATAGAATTTCTTTTTTTTTGGTGGATTTGCGATAAGAAAATTTTTTTAGCTCAAACGACTTATTTTGAAATATAAAGCATTCACATTCCTACTACTTCATCTACTTGTCTTCTAAGGTATCCATATGGATGTTCTTCAGCTTCACACTACTATTCTAAGTGATACTATTCCAAGTGATACTATTCTCAGTGATTACTTATTCTCAGTGATTACTACTTAACACAATGGACAACGAAAAACAAGATCAAGTAGATCTATCAACATCTTCATTAGATGGTAATACCCAGTTGGTTTCTGGAAAACCAACTAAAAAGGAACAACTTATTCTCCATTTTAAAAGTCTTTTTCAGGCCGCTGAAACTCATGGTATTGAAAGAATTGATGAAGAAGAGAAAACTGATGATTCTCTTTGGAACGCTGCCAGTATGTGGTTTGGTTCAAATATGGTGGTGCCTACGTTTTCAATTGGTGTTCTAGGTGTCACCCTTTTTGGACTGTCTTTCTGGCCTGCCTTCTTAACAATCGTCTTTTTCAATATTCTCGGTTCGCTGGCTCCTGCTTTCTTCTCGACTTTTGGCCCTGCTTTTGGTCTCAGACAAATGGTCTTGTCAAGATACTGGTTTGGTTACTTTGGAGTCAGAATCTGTGCACTCTTTAACATTATTGCTTGTATTGGTTGGACTACCGTTAATACTATTGTTGCCGCCCAGTGTCTGCATACCGTCAATAACGGTGCTTTGCCCTCATGGGCTGGTATTCTCATCATTATTTTTTGCTCTGTCTTGATTACTTTGTTTGGCTACAAAATCCTTCATGCTTTTGAAAAGTATACCTGGATCCCAAATACCGTCATCTTTCTTATCACCGCTATTCAAATGGGCCGTTCTCATACTTTCACTTATGGCACCATGGGTACTGGTGCTACACAAGCTGGTCAAATTCTATCTTTCGGAGGTACTGTTTACGGATTTGCTACAGGTTGGACTTCATATGCTGCAGATTATACTGTTTACATGCCCAAGAGAACTTCCAAAGCTAAACTTTTCCTTGCTGTTTTCGGTGGTCTCAATTTTCCCCTTATGCTCGCAATGATTCTTGGTGCTGCTTGCGCTACTGGCACTAATACCTCAGCAGAATTTGCAAAGTCTTATGCAGACTATGGTATTGGTGGTTTGTTCAATGCGATTCTTGTTGAAAATTCGCTACATGGATTTGGTCAATTTTGTCTTGTTGTTCTTTCAATTTCAACTGTATCAAACAATATTCCTAATCTTTACACTCTCGGTTTCTCTATGCAAACATTCTGGTCTCAATTTTGCAAAGTGCCCCGTATTGTTTGGACAGTCATTGGAGGTGCTGTTTCTCTCGGAATTGCCATTCCTGCATACTTATACTTTGAAGAAGTCATGGACAACTTTATGAACCTTATCGGCTATTGGCTGGCTATCTATACTGCCATTGGTCTCTCTGAACACTTTCTCTATATTGGTGGATTTTCAAACTACAATTTGGAAGCTTACAATGTTCCAGCTTTGTTACCACCAGGATTAGCAGCTTTAATAGCTTTTGCAGCTGGTATTGCAGGTGCTATTGTGGGTATGAACCAGACTTGGTGGGTTGGTCCTATTGCAAGAAAAATTGGAGAATTCTATGGAGACGTCGGTTTTGAATTGGCTTTTGGATTTGCTGCCATCACTTACAATATTCTGAGACCATTCGAGTTGAAATATTTCTCTCGCTAAACGTTATTTTCCCACCTTATTTGCATGAAATTTTTGTTTAATTTTTTTTGTTTCTGTTATGCCATATACGTTAATTTTTCATGATATATATAATATTTGAGTCTACTTTTTATTCTTGAAATCAAAAAAAAAATTATTTCTCTTAAATTTTCCAATTAAATGGCATTCACTCTCATTAGCCATAAAAATAAAAAAAAGTTTAGAAAAATCAGTAAATCATAATTATTCATTTAAACTACCCTAATAACAATTCATTATTCAGATGGAATCTTCTATTTATCCTTTTTCTCTATAACGACTGGTTCGCTTGTGATACTAGCTCTCCTCTTAACTTCCCTCAACTCATTAACAATTTCACGCTTGATTTCTTCAAACTCTTCCATAGCATCTTTTAATTCCTCATCAAAATGCTCCATATCTGGTTCAGGTATACCCAAAGATGGAGCCTGCCATTTTCTGGTAGATAGCTCTTCAATTTCTTGCTTGATAATTCTCAATCTTTCAGAATCCATTTTTAGTTTTTCTTTAGCTGAAAGAGGAGCTGGATATTGCTGTTTCAACCATCCAAGAACTTGCTTCTTGTAAGGACCTTGGAATGCAAAAATAGTGAGCCCAATGACAACATGACCATAGAAGTAGACGCTACTCCAGAGCTTGATACTTTCGCCAAACTTCAAAATCATAAAAGGCTGAACTAAATATCCAAATCCAATCTGAGTCACTAAAAATGAAACAATATCATAATACGCTTTATTCTTTCCTGGAGTGATGCCATCAGAATCCATAAAGATTGGTCTAATATTTCTTCTAAAAATCTTTCCTAGCGACTGGTAAAATCCACCAGTAACAAAAGTCAAGTAGTAACCCGGCTGAGTTCCATGCCATAAAGCTGAGGTCAAAAAAGTGGCCATAGCACTGCGAAATCCAGGCTTCTTACCTCGAGGAGTCACTCGCAAGTAAATGTAGTTTTTAAGCCATTTATTGGTATTCATATTCCACGCTTCCAGCAACGCATGAGTATTCTGGCCAGTTTCAAAGGCCCAGGGATCAACATTTTGCACACGATTCCACAAATATTTACCAGTAGAAGTTTTTCCATTGAAACCGAGGCCACTTAGAATGCAAGCACCTTCTGAAATATACCAAGCACCATAGTATTTCAAACGATAGGTGAATCCCAGTACAGTGAGATAGAGCACACGGTAAGGGAAACTGTGTTCTTTAAAAAATGAAGGAGATTGAGCCAACGGGAGATTGACGAAAGCTGATAGTTTGATCCAGAGAACAATCCAACCGACACCTTGAGCGAACCGAAGAGCAGCCACTCTGCCACTACGAGGAATTCTTCTTTTACGACGCTTGCCTTTAACAGGGTCGTTAATAGTTACATCAAACATTGACAGATCGACCCATCGTTCAAACTCCCGATAGTCGTAAGATGGGCCGGTAAAAAGAGATGGGAAATAAAACACATAAGCCAAAAAGTCAACAATACTAGGCTGCTCTACCACTGCACGGTCCTTTTGGAACTCTGACAGTTTGGGATCTGAGATTCGGCGACCGTCCGAAACGTTCCAGGCAAAAGAGGTCAGTTTCATGACCATCACCATTTGAGCACCAGTAATATCAATGATATTAGGATCATATTCAGTAACAAACAATTGAGCATATATATGATTGATCAACAAATGTCCCATTACAACTAGAAAATTGATCCAAGGCATCAAAGGTGACTTGACATATTTGGTGATTCCGTACGTGGCTAGAGTGCTAATGAGCAGAGTTCTAGCACCCGTCCATAATGAAAATATCCCAAGTAGATAGAATGTTGAAACCGATATACAGAATACTTCTCTCAGTAGCTTGTTGTTATCAGGAAGACGCTTTAACACTGCACTGAATGGATAGGACAAGCCCAAACACACCACGATCTTCAATAATCCAATGGGCAGATCCGTTGAATCTGCCAGTTTATGAAACAACGATTCCAGAACTGGGATTGCCATCTTGTACAATCTAGCAAAAAATCAAGCTCAGCAAATCTTTTTACTTAGATCTAGAGCTATAAAGCAAATTCACAAAATGCCATATAAGAAGTAGGAAGGAATCACCGTGAAGAAACAATTGGCCGAAATAGGATAAACGGTTTCTATAGAAACTGTTTAGTCATGTGATTTTCAAGAATTTGTTAAATCACATGACATTTCACAAATTACATAATTGAAAATCACATGACAAATTAAAACCATGATTTACACAACTCAAATCACATGATCAATTTAATTAGGTCCATCACATTCTTTTTGTGTGGCACCTATCAAAAGCTTGATTCTGAGTAAGATCACGACGCTAAAATCTTTTCGTTTCTATTTGTTCAACTTTTGTTACGTAGGGTGCTCAGAAGAATTTGTGATTACTCAAAATGGAGATTATTGATTTTTGCTTCTTTTAGCTTTTTTTTTTAAATTTTTTCTTCTTCAACATCACCACTTTTCAGAATGTTGCGATCAGTCCATAGATTAACCAGCGTTCCTGCTGCTAAAAAGTACGTTTCAGCCAGTCTGTTTCGATACACCATCCGCTCTTTGTCAACTGAATCCAACAGAAAACACAAGAATGGTACTGCTGTAGTGTTTTTGAATATGGGTGGTCCTTCAAAGCTTACCGAAGTATACGACTTTCTTCTTCGTTTGTTCAGTGATGGTGAAATCATTCCTCTGGGTCCATTTCAGTCTACAATTGCAAAGTTTATTGCATACAGACGTACTCCAACTATCAGACATCACTACGAGGAAATTGGTGGTGGTAGTCCAATTAGAAAATGGAGTGAACTTCAAAACTCTGGTGCCTGTAAGATTTTGGATGAGTTGTCTCCTTCAACTGCTCCTCATGTTCCGTTTGTTGGTTTCAGATACGCTAATCCTCTAATGAAGGAAACTTACAAGGAGATTATGGATAAGGGAATTACTCGTGCTGTAGCCTTCTCCCAATATCCTCAATATAGTGTATCTACTTCTGCTTCATCTTTTAACGAGCTTAAAGTTCTTCAAGCTGAACTTGATCCTGAGAATACAGTCGAGTGGTCTAAGATTGAGCGTTGGCCTACTCATCCAGGATTGGTAAAGGCCTTTTCAACTCACATTCGTGCTGCTATTGACAAATTCCCTCAAGAAATTCGTGATAAAGTTGTTATTGTGTTTTCTGCACATTCCATTCCTTTGGATTTTGTAAATGGAGGTGACACTTATCCTGCAGAAGTCGCTGCAACTGTTCACGCAGTGATGCAGTCTTTGGGATTCACAAATCCTTACAGACTCTGCTGGCAATCCCAGGTTGGTCCTAAAACATGGCTTGGACCCAAAACTGATAAAACTGTCAAGACTTTAACCAGTGATCCTAGTATTGAAGGTGTAGTACTTGTTCCAATTGCTTTTACTAGTGACCATATTGAAACTTTACATGAATTGGATATTGAGCTTATGGAAGAAATTAAGAGACCAGAAATTGTAAAAAGAGCTGAGAGTCTGAATGCTGATCCTATTTTTATCAATGCTTTAGCTGATATTGTTAATATTCATTTGAATCCCGAAACTCATGATCCTGATGGAAAGAAAGCTACTGAAAGTGGTATGGAAATTAAGACTTTTAAGATAACAATCAAATAAATGTCTATTATAATTTATCTTTTTTTTGAGACGTTAACTTAACATGTTTACTTTAGATGTTTACTTAGACGAGTAGGTGTTGATACACGGTTAGACGTATTCATGTTAACACATTCTTAGACGTTTACACAATGCTAACACATTCATAGACGTTCACACATTGCAATTACATTCATAGACGTCAACACAACGTTTACTCTCTAATCCATTCATTCAAGTCTTGATCTATATTTGATTCAACCCTAATCCTGAGAATATGATATTGAAAATCACCAGTGAATATATGTTCAACATCATACTTTGTACAATTATCCAATTATGTCAACAGCTACAGGTAAACTGGATAAAGTTCTTCAAAGAACTCAAGACAAGTGAGTAAATTACAACTGAATTCTACATTTCTAACTTTGTAACAATAGAATTGCGGATGGACAGTTTTATGAAGCTCACCAAGCAGTTAAAACAATTGTAGCCCGTTATGTTAGAACCAAAAACTACTCTGAAGCTACTCATATTTTGTCCAACGTTGCTGAATCTTTGCTTAAAGCTCAACAATCAGGCAGTGGTTCAGACCTTATTCTATACTTGATTGAAGTGTATCAAATCAGCGAGACTTCTGTAGACTCTGCTTCCCGTGCCCGTTTGCTCAAACTTCTTTCTTTGTTAAATTCTAGTGAACCAACTTTAAAGAAGATTGCACATGAAATCAATAGTTGGTCAAAGAACGATCCGGAATTGAATCATGTTTTAGGTACCAAGTTTGTTGAGGCAGACGAAGCATACCTGGCCGAAAAGTACTTACTCGTAGGAACCAAAGATTCCGCTCCAGAGTTAGCTATTATGCTCTTTGAATGGTTTAATGAAAGTGATGAACTTGATCGTGCACCGCAATTCATTTCTAGAGCCGTTCTAGGATACCTTTCTGTTGTCAACATTAGAGATGCTAAAGTCAGTATTGAAAAGTTTACTTCACTTCTTAAAAACGAATACCCTGAGCTTTTATTTACAACTTGTTCAGATATTGAAATCTGTAATGAGCTACCATTATTGAACTTTTTACAATTGTTGATTGTCACTGTTCAGTACAAAGCTCCTGATATGTTTAAAAGGTTACAAACTCGATATGAGACTGATATCCGTGAGTTAGCGGCCTGGGCGCCTGTGCTAGGACAGATTGGTCAAATGTATTTTGGAATTGCTCCTGCTAGAAACAATAACATGCTGCAAGACTTGTTTGGCTCTTTAATGGGATCTGGTGGTCCTGGAAATCTTGCTTTAGGAGCTTGACAGAATATAAAGAATACTTATGAAATGCTTTAAATCTTGAGATATTTCATATATTTCATATAATTCCATCATTTGTTATTATTACTTTTTGATGATTTTTTTAATTATTTTGAAATGTTGATATAATCCATGATTCATAATAATTTACTTGAGATCAATTATTTTTTGATTATTTTGAGACATAATTAATGATTTAATTGATATCAACGATTAATTCAATTTACACAGTTCTATTGACATATAAATCTGTTTCACAAAATCTATTTCATAAAATCTATCTCATAAAATCTATTTCATAAAATCTATCTCATAAAATCTATTTCATTTAATTCCATTGTTTCAATAAAGAAACCTGGTTTTTTTTCACTCCAGTATTCACGATACTAAAAAGAAAATCCTTATAGAGTTAGTTTTTGACATCCATATAACGAGATAACTCACTTTTGGATAATGATGTTTGTCAATCATGTGTAGTCTTCGTTTTTTAGGATCGGAGCAGAATTTATCACAATCTTCAACGAAGCATGCATACTGAGTAAGTTAGAAATCACATATATAACTCTTAAATCTAACTTACCATCTTTTCTCCCTTCTCGAGATGCAGTTTGAAGAATGGATCATGATTTTCGGTTATGTGTAATTCCAAAAATTTATCTGAAGGGAACGATCTATGGCATTCTAAACAATTATATGAATGATACTTGTTATAATGGGATTCAAACTCTTGATTAGAGTATAGAGCAGTTCCTCTAGATGAACATGTCGGAGGCAACTGGCAAGTAAAGACTGGATTCTCTGAAAGAATCTGAGTAGAAGGACGTTTGAACGACTCGTTTAAAGCATCATCCTGCTTCAATTTTTCATGACTAGAATCATCATCCATTCGCGTTCTCTTCATTCTGGTGGTTGGGCTCGTTAATAACAGAAAAAAAACTTAAATTAAGGCAAAAAAATTCATCTTCGCTTCTTTCCATGTCGTTTCGGTCCTACAGAAGACTTTTTTTTTTCAAAGTATCCACCTTTTTCTAAAGCTTTTTGAGCACAAGTGCTGATATGTTTAAACCTGTCTGATCCAAGTTGAACTCCACCATACCATCTAGTAACCAAGACCAACACGTTTGATACGTTCAACATCGTCAATAAGGCCAAAATGCGTTCACCTCCAGGAGGTTCTCCGTTGTCGTCGAATTCTTGCTCAACCACTTCCCCGGTCGCTGGATTAGCGATACGCCAGGCTGTGATATTGTGAGTTGCTTTACCGACTTTTTTATCCTGAGAAATGAGCAATTGCAACTTTTCATGAGCATCTCTAGAAGATGATACTGGAACTGATCTACCAACAAACACTGATTTCCGATCTGTTACTGACTCTGAAACGTGCCATTCAGTCTTTTTTACCTTGAAGCAGAGTTAGTTGCACGATTCGAGTTACAACTAATCACACTCACATTTGTAAAAACACGCGAAGAAAACTCTCTAAAGTATCTTTTCATGGTTGTGCTAAGTAAGAGTTTTGTATCCCATCATTTTGAGTCTTTATGAATAAGAGTTATTGAAGAACTTGGACCTGAAATATTTCCTGGACCCAGTGTTACAAGTCAATGTAATGGCGACGTGACCCAGGCCTGTTTCGAAACCTTCTCCATTACATTTTTCAAAGGTGCTATATAAACGATCCAGAGTCCGGGAAATCTGAAATCTCAGCAGCAGACAAAAATGACGTTTCAAGATTACAGAATACCACTTGAGTCTGATACTTACAGTTTAGGTATAATTGATAATTACTCAAACAGTGATCTATATTTTGAAGAAATGAGAAATCCATATAATAATAGTAGTGCAAGTAATGGACTGTTCAGTTTACATTCCAACCATGCTTCTCCGTCCTTGAATGACACAGAATCAATATATTCAACTCATGAGACTGTGGTGGACTTAATTTTTGATCCAAATCCTGCAGTCCGTAAACGACAAATTCAGGCACTCGGTGGTCGACGGGTCAATGAGCTTATCCAGGAATTCATTTACTTCAAAGAGCAAGGAGTCGCAGATCCTGTAAAAATGAGAAACAAAGTCGTTATTGAAAGCTGGAACTGTGGAGCCTATTCTCTGCAGCAGCATAGTCAACCGCCTTTGCAACCTGATTGGAACCCGAAAACCAGTTGTGAGGACAGCCAGCAAACCTTTTGTTATACAAAAAATAGACCAGTGTCGTATGCAAGCCAGCATTCTTTCCAGAGTCAATCGAATACAGGATGCAGAGGTTGCTTTACTGCAAGGAACCAACAACTACCAAACTTAAATTGCTCCAATTCACATTGTTGTCACCATCTAATCCATCAATGCAAACATACATGTTCATCAGTGCCGGCTTTTATTGCCAATAATCAACAGCAGCCTGTACATCCATCTTCTCATTCAATCACCTCGGTTCCATTAAGCAGTCATCATTTCAATAGAGCGAGTATTTCTCATAGAGATTCTTCGTATGCAAGTTCCTCATGTGAAACATATCGTCCAGGGACTCCTGTCGAACTTAGAGCATTACCACGAGAAAAGGCTAAATATCAAAAGCATTCTAGGACTAATAGCGCGCCAGTGAGATTGAATAATAATTACTCGACTTCACAGTCAATGCGTGCTCAATCATGTGCGGTAATTGAAAATCCTGAAGAATTTTTGGATCAGATATCAGTATATCAGGAAACAAATTCTGATAGTGTGCTAATTCTTGAAGCTAGCATTTGCTTTATAAAATTGATCATCAGTCTCACTGTGAATGCTAAATTAAAAGATACTGATAAAGTTACCATTAATTCGGTTATTGATACTTTGCAGAAATTGTTTAACATTCCCCATAAGGGCTGGAGGTATGGGAATACAAAAGACCGATTAAGCTGGATGCTGAAGGTTTTACTTTGCAGGAGAAATGATTTTGGCAATTGGGAATCTACGACTCAGAGTGGCTCAAGGAAGCACTCTTCACGATCTGAGAATGAACAAGCTCCGTTGGCTAAAAGTGTACATATGTTTAAGACAATGATGGAGAGGTGGAGAGGTGTTAAATAAGCCTTGAACAATCAGCGTCTTTGTGAGCACTGCTGGAAATATCACAGTTTAATAAGGTTTTACAATTGAAACTTGATGATTTGGAGGTTGGCTTTTTACGTAAAAATATATTGTGTATGAAATCGATTACAGAGCGGAATAGGTATTGAGACTGTATGATATTGATACTGGTATGAACATACCAGTTGACTTTTAGTCTCTTTAATTTTTGACTGATTGTTACTACCAAAAATGGACTTGTGACCTATAAAACGATTTTGGCTTACCAGCATTTACTTGTGAATGTGAGTAACTCTGGGTGGATTTAAATAGTGGATAGTTTTGAATCAGAGAACTTTATACGATAAAAGTTGAAAACATCACCAACTCGGAAAATAAAAGAACGAAAATAGTAATAATTTTCCAAGGGAGAGACTGGAGGAACAAAACAGAGTTGGCTGACAGTGGATTTCATGGAGTTGAAAGTTTGAACAAAATAGTGGAGTGATGATGAAGAGTATAATAGAAAGCTATTTTGTGTACCCATTTACGAATTTGACAGACCGGAAGAAAACTCACGAATATATTTCAGGGTACACTTGGTATAATATTTAGTTTCTGATTGAATCTATAAGGTGACAGTATTGTAAATAATCGTTATCTCAACTAATTCCAGTGCATGGGCCGGGTATTGAAGCAGTTTATAAATTGTGAACAAATTTAGACATAAACAACCCGTATTCGTTGGACGATTGAATCACGATCCAAACTTAGATCCTTTGACTACTGCCGTTTCCTGTTTACTATACTTTTGCCCACAACCAAGAAATTGGCATTTCCAATACTGGTAAGTGTACTGGTAGATATCGAGACTCTTTAAGAGAGTCATGAATTAATTTATAAATAACTAAGCAAGCTGGTCATGTCATTTTCGACTGGTACCAGCTTTTTTACGCCTGAGTGCGTGATGCAGGCTTCAAGTCAGATTCCGCAACAAAGTGACAAAGAGAAACTGTATAGTGTACAGAGTTTATCTTGAATCTGGATCAATGCGAGTTCCAGATTGTGCTAAAAGAATGAACTCTGTTGAAGACATTTAAGAAACCGATGGCAAATAATTTCTCATCATGAATCGGGAAATAGACAGGTTAAGAGTTTGTGAGCTCTTCAGACGAAAACCACTCAAGGATTTTTGCTTTCAATGGAGCTCCCATCGAAAATTCAATGAAAAGTCCATAAAAAGCAGCTGAGTCTTGCACTAGTAACTGCAAGACTATGAAAAGGGGATTGAAAGAAGGGCCACACGTACATGTATATCATATACATCCACACAACCTAGAAGAAGAGCGGAAAGGGCACGAAAGAAAACGAGTTTAAAAGGTTTCAGTAACACAACAATGTTATTGGATACGTAGGAAAGGAACAAAGATGAACAGGAATGAGGATTAGTCTAATTGTGAAACTTTATAGGAGCAGCTTGTTTCCCATGTATATTTCAAAAAATTGTAGGTATTTTGACAAGGCTACTTGACCCAAGAGGACCACAGTTTAGGCAGGAACTGTAGGGCCACATGCTCTAGTGCCTTAAACTTGCGACCTATTTAGGAGGTCATTGGGGTAAGTTTTAGCTAGTATATGTAAGTTTGTGATTTTATTTCATTTTTCATGAATTTGTCAATTATTCTTTGAGTTTTTTTAACTTTTTTAACTTTTTATCTTTTTCAACTTTTATAACTTTTTGAATTTCATTAGATTTTTAAATTTTTCTAGATTTTTTAATTTTGATGATACTGTTGATTTTGTTAAATTTGTTAAATTTGTTGATTCTGTTAATTTTTTTTGATTCTGCTGATTTGGTTTATCCTATTGTTTCTGCTAATTCTGTTAGATTTGTTAATCCTGTTATCCTGTCGTTTCTGTTAATTCTATTGAATTTGTATATTCTGTATATTCTGTTGATTCTACTATATTCATGTATTCTGTTAATTCTGTTAAATTTGTCTTTGGTCCAAATTCTACAAAGATAAACTTTATTGAGCTCAACATACTTGTAGTTTAATTGAGGTGTAGTTTAGGTGTAGTTTAAAGTGATTGAAATTGTCATATATTGAGTTGTAATTTGCAAGAGCTTAGAATATTGGCGACAATTGTCGCGTTTATTCTTGATGCGTCAATTTGATGGGTGTTTCATGTTACACATTAAAGTGTGCGTTGAAGATAACAGTCATGTATTTGTATGACAGGTGACATTGGCATTATGTCTATTAGAATGTTGAAAAGTAGGCTGATTATTTCCGAGCTCGATGCCACTGCACTCGGGACTCGTGGTGGTACCAGTCGGACAGACTGGGGCAGTTTGTTGAATTAGAAAAGTGCACTCCAGATGAACAATGCTCATAACTTTGAATACGCTTTACTGTAAATTTATGAAAAACATTGTGAACCTTGGACATTTGAACAAGGACTGCATCTAGAATCTGAAAAGGTCTTGGACCAAGGTTTAAGAAGGTTCATCAAGCCGCAGAGATATACAAAGAACAGAATATTGTAAATCCCTTGGATCTTTTTTCAAGCATATTCTGCATGCTCAGCGTGCTTGTTCAACATGCTCAACTGAGTCTTCTCCTCCGATGAGATTTGAGTTTGTGAATCCAGCTGAAAAACGGGAAAGAACAAGCAAATGGAATAAAGACGAACTCTGTTTCACTTTCCTGACGCTCCCCCCTTTGCCGTAGTGTTATCAGTAAATTAGCTCCAGATCACCAAAGAAAGAACTACACACAAATCAGCGGGAACCTTAAAACAAATGGATTTCTTCAATCCTTTTTTCCACATTGCTGAAGAGCTCTAGAAGTAGAACTCTAGAACTTGCCCAAAGTACTTCATTATATCTCATTTACTTTAAAATATAGTATTTACTAATGTTCAACATCACCGAGTATACATGAGTATACCTTATCTGTTTACCTTGTATACCTAGTCCACTTGGTCCACTCGCTCCACTCGTTCTATCACCTGTTCTCTCACCAGCCTGATCTTGATCTGCTCAACCGGCTCTTGTCAATATAGCATTCTGGAGTAGGTGATAGACTTGCGTAGAGTACCAAAAATCAAAAAAGAAATGCCTTGTCTTCATTCAGAAATCATCAGCTTTTTTTTTGCTTTTTCCGTTTTATAGTTCTATTTCTATTGCTGGATGATTTACTGTTTTTGTGAAATTCCCCCTACGTTGAGTATACTCAAATATATTGAGATAAAACCTACTCCAAAATATATAATGCTTCAAATCCTCCTTGTAATGTTTATTAGATCCTGCTGATAGATTTGCCTATTCTTTTCACTCGTTTTCATTCGTTCTCTCACGGCTCCGGTCTATTCGATTCTTTCGGTCTCGTTCTCATTCGCTCTTTTCTACTCTTTTATATCAACATAGACTTAATTATTTTTTATCAATGTTATCAGACGCTATCGCATTACAGACTTTTTTAAACACTCCAGTAGACTATGAAATGGTCAACTATTTGGCCTCAACTTGTAGCTCGATTTTGCAGTGCGATCTTACTCTGTTACAATCAAATGTTCCTTCACTCCCCGACTTCATCATCAACTTGATTCGCCATTCAAATGTTCAAACTCCAACTTTGATGACTAGCTTAGTGTATCTAGCACGCCTGCGAAACGCTCTACCACCTGTTGCTCGAGGTCTCGCTTGCACAAGGCACCGTATCTTTTTAGCTTGTCTTATTTTGGCTGCCAAATACACTAATGACTCCTCGCCTAAAAATTATCACTGGTCACGATACTCAATGGGCATGTTTAATGTTGCAGAAGTTAACTTGATGGAAAAGCAACTATTGAGTCTTCTTGATTGGAAGCTGGACTTTCAAACCGATGAGTTGTGTCTGCTGCTGGCTCCTTTCCTTGAACCTATCAAGTGGTCGTCGTCTTCTTCTCATTCTGAATCCAGTTCTGAAGAAGAGAGCGAGTATGA
Organism: Geotrichum albidum; assembly: GCA_003707475.1. Taxonomy (NCBI): domain Eukaryota; kingdom Fungi; phylum Ascomycota; class Dipodascomycetes; order Dipodascales; family Dipodascaceae; genus Geotrichum; species Geotrichum albidum. The sequence goes on from PPJE01000003.1 coordinate 369,096, forward strand.
AGAATGCGAAGTCGTTTATTACTCTACTCCCACTATAGTAGATACTGCGACAAAGAGGTTAAATGAGCATTTAATACTTCAAGAACAAAGTCCCCCTACAGTAGTCACACATCTTGAAACTCCTCCAGCTTCTCCATTAAGATCTTCAAGATACTCATTTAAAGCTGCTGCAAAGAAAATGCAATCACTTTCACGAAGATCAAGTTCAAGTAATACAAGCACTGCCTCTTCTTCACCGAAAAAATCGCATCAACAATATGACATTCAGCAAGATCAACAATTACCACATCATTCTCATAAAAGAAGAATGTCAATTTTACCTCAGCTATGGTCCAAAGTTTCGTCATAGCTGTTCAATTATATTAGCATACCAGTTCCTCTTGAATTTACTCAAATCTTGCTTTGACATATACTCAAGATTCACTCGAGTCCTGCTCAAATCTTGTTCTAGTTCTGCTTCAGTTCTACTCAAGTCTTAAGCCCTGCTTTACGATCCTGCCCCTTCACTATAAACCATGTTTTCTGGTATTGCATGGTTAGTAGATTGAAAAATATTTTCGTCATTCTATCTCTGAAAGCTTGTAATATTTTGACATTTGTATAATTCATTTACGTATATAGCGATTTATTTATTTTGAAACAATTTTTTTAAATGTTCTAGCTCCTTTATTCTAGCAAGTCTTACAAAAACCGTTTTGATTATTACCAAACCATCAAAATCTTTGATTAATTTTTTGTACAGGCATAGGCTACAGATTATTCCACAGTATCAATATGTTTTTATTATAAGACTTGAATCTTCACTAATGTTTATTGTTTTTAGAAATGCAGGTTTAAAATATATGAAAAATAACAAAGTTCAATTCTCGGTTCAGATCGATTGAATGCAAGGAAGAAACAAAAACTAGTAGATTTAAAAAGCAAAAATTAGAAATTAAGAAACAAAAATTAGAATATGTAAGGAAGAAATAAAAATTCGAAAATGGAAAGAATATTAAAACTGATATATATTCATTTTTTTAAAACAATTTTTTCATGATTTTGAAGAAATTTCCCAAGTTTCAAGTCTCAACTTTTATATATTGTACCTTCAAGACCCAAAAAAAATTTCAATGTAGAATTTCCCTACTTTGACACAAACAAATCATTTCAACATGTCAAAGCCAATAAAAGGATCAAATGACGTTGCAGTGATTCAAGCTCGCTTCAATCAAGCTATTCAAATGCGTCAGTCAATGGTATCGTCCTGGCTTTCGTCTCCAACATCAGAATCAACAAAACCGACAGAATCAGAAATTTCTGAACCTGACTTAAAATCTTGTCTAACCCCGTTACCTGCTCCAACAGTTGGTCTCGGTTCAAAAAGAGCTGCACTTTCTGCTCAACAACTCAAACAAGTTGAGTCTCGCCTCCAAAACGTCTCTGCTACTTCAAATGTGGCCCTAAACAAACTAAAATCTAAAATTAAACCCCAATCTTCATACATTTCAAACAGAAAAAATAACAACTCGGTTAAAACGCAATCAACTAATGACAGTGAAAGCGAAGAAGAAAGCAGAACTTTGAGTAAGAAAAAACCTTCTAAAGGCTCGTTCTTTGATTCATATAAAGTACAGAAGAAAAAAAAGAGCTGAACCATTAGTATGAATTAAATCTGCATCATAAATCGCATCTAATTATTAATATTCCATATTTGCTATCAACAACTTTGACCCTACTACAGACTCAAGTACAAACTTAAGTATGGTTTCTAGACTCAAACCCGTTCATAAACACAAATCACTCTCAGAATTGAAAACAAAATTGGATTACTACTTTCAACTTCCAAGTAAAGAAAAATATCGTAAAATATATAGCCCAAACATAAAAAACATTATAATCATCATTATTTCAATTATCACAAAACTTTTAATCGTTTCCGATCAGGCTCGATTCGATCTTGCGTTTGACCTGACGGAGTTTCAGCAATAGAAGTAGACTTATCTTCTCCTCCATTACTAGATTCTTTCCTGGTGCTAGAAGTTGTGGGATTCAACAAGGATTGAACACTTCGACCTCCAGTATGAGTACTGTTATTTTGCAGTGTCTGTAAGGTTACACTGTCTTGAGAATATTCACCAGACGCAACAATAGCGGTAGCAGCAGGAGGTTGTGAAGATGCTAGCTGAGACTGATTGGTGTGCTTTGACAAACTTGATGCGGAAGCACTACTAGCAATACTGTTTTGTCTGCTATTAGAATCTGGGGGGGTATTCATTGCTATTGAACTGTTAGTACTAGCGGTACTATTAGAGTTGTTCAGGACTGGCCCGCTTCCTCCAGAAGTATGCAAAATTTCACTGCTGGTATGTCTTCTAAAAGGAGTGATAGCATCTGCTCTAAGTTTGTTCGCGCCTCCTAAAGATGAAACACCGCTATTTGAGCTTGTACCATTTATAATATTAGCACTATTGCCACCAGCGCTGTTAGCAGAATTTCCACCATTGATGACCGAAGTTACATTCGAAAGTCCACTTCCGGGATTTCCATAGGGATTCGAACTTGGAATAGGCTGCTGTCCATATCCCGAATTGCGATGATACGAAGAGACAAAGGGAAAAGATCCTGGTCGTTGGTCACGAGACGGAGGGTGAACGTGAGTTATAGGCACATTGCCTCTCGGAGATCCAGGCGCTTCGCCGTAGTATTGAGGATTTCCAGGTTGACTGTGAAGTTTGGGGGATGAAGAGTGTTGTTGGTGTTGTAGTGCATGCAGTTCCGCATGTCTAGAAGTAGGCGAGGAAGGCGTCGAATTATTAGGCGATGCACGTAAGAGACCTCCCGGAGCGGATTGTCTATGAAGAAGAACAGGTGGGCCCGGATGAGGAACCGATGTAGGAATTGGTTTTTCTTCATGATGTTGGCGTGGTGAAGTTGGATTTGGAGCTGGAGCAAGAGGGTCATACAGAATAGACGAGGCGCGTTCTCTAGAGCTTGAAAATGAAATTTCCGATTTTGTGTGAGGATGGAGATGGTAAGGGATCGTGTGGTGCTGAGATGGAAAGGAGTAAGAAGGCCCCTGGTACTGGCCCAAGAAGGAAGCCGATTTTTGAGAATGGTTGACGGGCTCTTCAGCAGAAAACTGTGTTAACGAGTTTGCTCCAATTTGAAGTCGACTTCGCATTTTGGAAAGCTCAGAAGCAAAATTGTGATCGGCTTCGCACTTCACAGAGTTGTTTAATTCAGGAAACATTTTCACCAAGACATCAATCAAATAAATATTTTCGCTCTGTGATCGTTTGCAAAACTCAACCAAGCTGTTGTACTTGGAAATTAGACTCGAGTGCGAACCTTTCAGGGTCCACAAGGAGCTTTCAAGAGCAGAGATTCTCGTTTCTTGAGAATTCTCTGGCGGTGGATAGTAGGGATGGGAGTGGTGCTGGGGAATGTAGTTTTGGGGAGGTGGATGAGAATGGCCTTGTAGCTGCTGCTGAATACCTAAAGAGCTTGTAGTAGGATTAGATGGGGGTGGAGGAGTTCCAAATTCAGTAGGAGGAGTTGAAGGAACGGATAGAGAGACAGGCTTAAGAGAGATATTGTCTCTATGAACAGCGGAAGGTCGTGAAGCGCGTCTTTTGATACCTCTCAAAGCTTCGACATCACCTCTTTTAAAAGAGCCTGCACCATGTTTAAATTCCCACTGGGAAGTTGGATTTGACGAATTAGAGGAGCTGCTACTATTTGAGGATTGCAAGTTATTAGGATTGGAGTTTTGAGTGTTCGAGTCGTTAGCTGACTGTGAAGAGCCGTGGAAAGTGTCGTTAACTTTATGAAAGCCATACATGTTTAATTGGCGAACAAAAGAGGCAGGATTTGTGTGTTTGAAGTACTGGGAAAGCACTTTTGAAAACTCTTCGCCAGGCGAAATGACAAACGAATCATTTGAAGGAGTCCAAGATATCAAGTGTTTTATTGACTCGTCTTCGAGCATGGAATATAGCTTATGGATAAAAACTGACTGGTTGACTTTTGTGCCTGAGTTTGAGCCTGATTTTGGTTGCTGCGGAGCTTGGTGCTGGACGTGCTGGAGAGCAGACAATTCCGAAGGATTAGAAGAGGGATGAATTTGGGGATGCTGTTGGTGTGGTATTAGGAGGGCATCCTGAGCGTTGGTATTATTGTTTGGGTTATAAGAGATGCCGACCGAGGACTTTACCAGGGAAGTTTGTTCGGACATTTTGACAGAGATGAAGGGTCTTTATGCTTAGGGTTTCAGAGGAGATTATCTGGGGAGTATAAACCGACGGAGCTTTTCGCTGTCGTCGTTGTGTCTTCGTCGGTTTTGTCCAGGTGAATTGAATTTCGAAAAGTGGAAGGGAAGAAACGCAAATAGAGAGGAAGCTGGTGGTAACGTGCGTTGGAGGAAAAGAAAAGAAAGAAGGAAAGTGGGAGAAGGAAGGGAAAAAGTAAAAAAGATAATTAATTAAGTACAGAAAATTAAGAGAATTAAAAAGAGAATTAGAAAATTAGAAAACTAGAAAATTAGAAAATTAGAAAATAGAAAATTAGAAAATAAAAATAAAAATAAAAATAAAAATAAAAATAAAAATAAAAATAAAAATAAAAATAAAAATAAAAATAAAAATAAAAATAAAAATAAAAATAAAAATAAAAATAAAAATAAAAATAAAAATAAAAATAAAAATAAAAATAAAAATAAAAATAAAAATAAAAATAAAAATAAAAATAAAAATAAAA